>JAHIAL010000140.1:0-381149 GCA_021605145.1 Aegilops bicornis
GTTTGTATTTTTTTTCAGGAAGAGAGGTTGGTGGGCGTCTTGGCGAAAGCGATAGTGATGCCAATGGTGATGAGTACAATTTTGACACTGCGTACAATGAATACCAGCAAGAGTCAATGAACAGGCATTGGATCGTGGCGTCCACGGCGTTCAGGTCGGACGAGGAGGCACATGATTTCTATAACGACTATGCGAAAAAAGCATGGATTGACATTAGGAAGGACAACTTGAAATCACGCTGAAGGGTGTCAGCGCACCCTAAGCGCTTTAAGGAAGGTTTCTCTGTTAGAGGTGCGGAAAGCGACAGGCCAAGCTTTGTACTATGGAAGGTAGGAAAGCGTCACGCTGAGAGCGGAGACCAGTGTTATTGTGATGCCCATCTAACTGTGAAGCTTGATGAGAGAGCGCTCCATTTGGTATGTCACTAGTAGAAAAGGGCCTTTAGTCAGTTACGGAACCGGGGACTAAAAGGAATCGCAATAAAACCTCCCCTTTGCTAGTCCGGTTCTTACTAAAGGCCCTCCACGTGGCCGCTGCTGGAGGTCCACCTTTAGTCGGTTGGTAACACCAACGGTACTAAAGGAAATTTTATGATTTTTTGAATTTTTTGAATTTTTTATTTTCAAATTTCTGAATTATTTTAACCTCTAATCTCTAATCACCCCTCATCAACAGCTCAATTTAACCTCTAATCTCTAATCACCCTCATCATTCCAAATCATCTAACTTTTCTACGGTCACCCATCCTCCTCACTACTCCAGCACAGCACGCAACTTAACTTCCGGGTTCCTATTCTCCCTCGTTTCCAAGTCTGCACTTGTTGTTTCCCGACAATAGTAAGATGTCAATCCAATTAACCCTCGTGAATTTAGCTTGAGCATGAAGTCGTGATATTTCACTGTTTGAGTTTGAAACTATTGTTCTAAAAACAACAATTATTTAAGTAACACTAATATTTCTTGAATAAGTAGTTTAACCATAGTTTGACCATAATTTGACCATAGTTTGACCACAGTTTGACCAGATTTGACCAAAATTCAAAAAAACCTGAAATAATTATTTAGTAACACTAATATTTCTTGAATAAGTAGTTTGACCATAGTTTTGACCACAGTTTGACCACAGTTTGACCAGATTTGACCAAAATTCAAGAAAACTAAAATAATTATTTAGTAACACTAATATTCTTGAATAATTATTTAGTAACACTAATACTTCTTGAATAAATAGTTTGACCAGATTTAACAAAATTCAAAAAAAACTGAAATTTGAGCATAACTTTTTTCCTTTTTAGAATTTGAGGACTCTAAAATTTTGCAAACATGCATAGACTGTCCAAAATCGGATGCGATTTTTGTGCTGAACATTCCCGATATATTATAATGCTTTTTTCGACATCGACATGCAAAAGTTATAGTCGTTTACATTTTCCCTACACTTTTTGCAAAACATGTCCAAATTTAAGTTTTAAATTTTCCTAACTAGTAGATGTAGTAACATACCTACATCTCGAAGGATTTTAATTTTTGAAATTTTTATCATTTTCTTTTGCTTTTTACATAACTGAAAAGGCGATCCACCGGGGGGGGGTAGAGTTTGAAAATGGGACCTTTAGTACCGGTTCGTGCCACGAACCGGTACTAATATCTCAAACCCCATTAGCACCGGTTGGTGGCACGAACTGGAACTAAAGGTCTAACCTTTAGTACGGTTGGTGCCACCAGGCAACCTGCATTTTTGCTGGCATCTCATCTGCTAGTCCCGGTTACATTAGCACCAACCGGGACTAAAAGATCCCATTTAAACCGGGATTAATGCATGTACGACGCTTCCTAGCCGCTCGAACTGGACTTATGCTCACATTAGTCGGTTAAGTAATGCAAACCGGATTAATGCTCTTTTCTGGCCGGAGCAAAAGCCCTGTTTTCTACCTAGTGTGTCAGCAGTTTCAGCGATGATCATAGTCACATTCTTGCTAGACCGGATGAAGTTACATATCTCGGTCTCATAATCGAATAAAGGAATACCCCTGTAAGCTCGAGATCTTAGCTTAATGGCAGGTGCTTTGGGCTCGGAAAACATATGATTTATGACAACATTGTTAGCAGGTATGGATCATATGCAAGAGCTGGTTTCAGGAGGAGGAAGCTTTATAACATGTGTTATAGGGAAAAAATGAAGTTGCTAGCAAAGGGTGATGCAGACAGTGCGATTGGGATCATGATGACCAGAAAGGCAAGGGATCCAGACTTTTTCTTTGAGCATACTGTTGACGCACAAGGCAATTTGTCAAGAACCTGTTCTCGGCCGTGGATTCTCGATCCCACGTCGGGATTACCTAGACTTTGGAGATGTAACCGTCTTCGACAACACTTATAAGATGAATAGGTACGGAATGCCATTAATACCTTTTGTTGGTCTAAACAATCATCGTTGCACCACTGTGTTCGGTTGTGCTGTTGTGTCAGATGAGACCGAGGATACATATGTTTGGGTGTTGCAAACCTTCTTGAGAGCTCACTGTCAAAAGAAGCCGAGGTCTGTAATTACTGACGGTGACGCAACCATGATAAGGGCCATCAGGAAGGTCCTTAGTGACGTCTGGCATAGACTTTGTTACGTGGCACATAGAGAAGAACATGCAAAAAACACCTCCACCACAAGTCCCTTAAGGAGTTTAGGTCTCTCCTATATACTATGCTACTACACATGATGAGTTTGAGACGAGATGGGCAGCATTTAAAGCTAAATGAGAGTCGGGAGAAAACTGAAACATGGTTGCGTGGGATGTACAAGAAAAAAGGCTTTGGGCTCGTCATATCTCACGGTGGGTTCTTCCTTGGTATGCTTGGAGTAACTAGAGGAAGCGAGAGTCAGACTCTTGCCTTCATATGCATCTTGACTCTGGGATGACAATTGTTGATATGGTTGTGCATTATGAGAACTGCATTGTTCAGCTCCGTGAAAAGCAGAGTCGCACGACATTTACGTAGCCCACATGACTGAGACACTCCCGGTAGCGCGACTCAATGACTTCAAATGCATTGAGAAAGCCGCTATCCCGGATTGACTTCACTGTGAACTTTTACCTCTTCGCAGAAAGAAATGAAGAAGGCACGGATCTTGAGATCATAGATAGACTCAATGGAGCCGTCACCTCAGAGATTCATAGTGGCATGGGAAAATAACAAGCAACGGCGAGATTCAAAGTGGACTATACACCTACTAACTCATAAGAAACAGTGAAGTGCAGTTGTGATAGCATGAAACGTAAAGGTGTCCCATGCAAGCATGGTCTTTATGTCTTGGCCAGGTTGAACGTGAAGGACTTGCCTAAGTGCTTAGTGATGCGAAGATTCATGAAGAATGCTAGAGGTGGACTGCCCGTGAAGCGCACTAGCGATCTCTTTGCATGGGGATGGGCAGGTACTAAGGAGAGAACTAAGTACAGTAAGTTGACTATTTTGTGCTCGAAGCGTCTCATGCGGCATTGTCATAAACCATTTCTATTTGACAAACTGAAGGCTGCTCTCGAGGATGTAATAGTAAAAAAGGACGTTGAGGAGGAAGAATATGTGAGACAACACAGGGTTGCGCATGTGATGCTTTTGTGCCGGATCAAGATCATGTGTTTTTGTTGGTGATCCACATAAAGTGAAGTACGAAAAAGGAGCACCAAGGGCAGAATAACAAAGGCCGTGGTAAGGAACCTGGGCGTGACTAAAAATTGTAGACCTAAAGCTTTTGATGAGAAACCTCCTCCACGCCTATGCAGTTTATGCAGAACAAAAGGTCATTTCAAGAACCACTATCCTCACGAATCCTAAGTATGTACACATTTTTTAATGTAATTTTGTTGTTAAGTTTATTGTTTACAAAAATTTTGACATATATTATGATCTTTCTATGCAGGAACATGGCATGATGATGGTATAGCACGGACTGTTTGAATAAGTGGAACAACTCCTTGAATAGAGTTGATAATTTATTTGGTTGTAACAAAGAATTGTACTTATAAATTTGTATCGGCACATGGGAGACTAGTAATCGGTGTTTACAAATGTCATATTTATTGGCACTATATGCTGGTTCTTCTTAATATGATATCTTGACATACACATTTTACTTTAGAATATATATTTGTTCATGTTAAAGTTATTTTTAAATATGATTTGTGATATATATATATATATATATACTGTCTATTTTAAAATATATCATTTCATATATATATCATGAGTGTTAGGCGTCGGGCGTTAGCGGTTGTTTCAATTTTTTAATATATAACTGCTCTTTGAGCCGCTGAGTGGCGCCCAGTAGCCAAAAAGTGCAGCCGAGGCACGAGGATGATTCAGTGCTGCCCAAGATGGCGATCCCGAGACTTACAACGCCCTCTGCCGCGAGGCGCAGTGGCAGGCGAATCCACAGAGACAGCGCCTCTGGCGTGAAAGGCGCCCAGGTGGGCAGGCGAATCCACACAGGGGCGACCCAGCAGCTGAACGGCTCATGAGGCGAGGACCCACCGCAGGTCATCTGATGGCGACCACGTACCCCACAGTTTGAGCCGCACCCGAGTAGCACATGACGAGCCACGCTCGCGCCTCTACGCCATGCAGAGTCGCAGGCGGAGCTGCAGGATCGCCTGCACGCAGGCGGGCGGCTTCTCAGCCTCAAAGCGATATTAAAATATAAAGTAAATTGATAAATTTCAAATGTTTAGAATGTACGTTAAACAAATCGGTCACGTGACATAATCTTGACATCTGAAAATGTTTACAACTGACATAAAAAACATCCTCACACTATCTCCAATCTGAAGCATTCAGGTAAATTAGAAGCGAAGTACTCTCGTGTGAGATTTTCATTTTTAGCAAAGTCATGAAACAACACCATCTTTTTCACATGCTACAGTGTGATACACAGAGCATACATAAAATTTCGATGCGTTTTCGATACTCGGTGCATTTACTATGATTTTCTCTGTAAAATCTGAAAAAGCGGTCTCCCGGCGTGGCGCAGCGTCGTTAGATACTCCGATTCCATTGATTTTTTAGGCGTGGGGGCGGTGGGATGACTCACCGCGGCGCATGCAAAAGTTGGAGTGCGATGCGTCCATGTGCACATGTACTTGCATAACCGAGGGTATATCGCTTAGGGGGTAAAGGGGCACCTGCGAGTGTTCTCTTTTAAGGTCTTGAAAGCGACACCATCATTTTTCACATGCTACAGTGTGACACACAAGCACGCATGCAAAATTTTGGTTTCGACACTCGATGCATTTACTATGATTTTCTCCGTGAAAATCACGGAAAAATGGTCTCCCGGCGTGTGGCAATATCACGTTCGTGCTTTGATTCCGTTGATTTTTGGCAGGGGGCGGTGGGGTGACTCACATCGCATGCAAAAGTTGGGTGCGATGCGTCCATGTGCACATGTACTTGAAGTGCAAACCCGAGGTATCGGTTAGGGGGAAGGGTCACCCCGAGGTGTTCTCTTTCGCAAAGTCATGAAACGACACCATCTTTTTTTCACACGCTACAGGGTGACACACAAGCACACATGCAAAATTTCGATGCATTTCGACACTCGATGTATTTACTATGATTTTCTCCATGAAAATACAGAAAAACGGTCTCCAAACGTGACACAACGTGCGTTCGTGACTCGTTGTACGTTGGTTTTTAGGCGTGAGGCGGTGAGGGTCACTCACACGCATGCAGAAGTTGGGTGTGGTACGTCCATGTGCACATGTACTTGCAGTTCAAACCCGAGGTATCGGTTAGAAGGGGCACCTGCGGTGTTCTCTTCGCAAAGTCATGAAACGACACCATCTTTTTTCACATGCTGAAAATGTGGACACACAAGCACGCATGCAAAATTTCGGTCGTTTGACACTTTCGGTGCAATTATTATGATTTTCTCCGTGAAAATATGGAAAAATGGTCTCGATGTGGCGCAATGTGCGTTAGTACTCGATTCCATTGATTTTTGGCGTGGCGGTGGTGGGGTGACTCTGCGCTCATGCAGAAGTTAGGTCTTGATGCGTCCATGTGCACATGTACTTGCGATTGCAAACCCGAGGTATTGGTTAGAGGGGAAGGAGACGCGTCGCAGGTGTTCTCTTCGCAAAAGTCATGAAAGCGACACCATCTTTTTTCACATGCTGTAGTGTGGACACACAACACGTATGCAAAATTTGGTGCGTTTTTGACACTCGGTGCATTTACTATGATTTTCTCCGTGAAAAAGGCGGAAAAGCGGTCTCTGACGTGGCATAGCGATGCGTTCGTGCCGAATCCGTTGATTTTAGGCGTGGCGGCGGTGAGGGAGACTCACACGCAGCGCATGCAAAAGTTGGGTCGCGATGCGTCCATGTGCACATGTACTTGCAGTGCAAACCCGAGGTATCGGTTAGAGGGGAAGGGGCACCCGCAAGGTGTTCTGTATCGCAAAGTCATGAAACGACACCATTTTTTTCTCATGCTACAGTGTGACACACAAACACGCATGCAAAATTTCGGTGCGTTTGACACTGGAATGCATTTACTATGATCTTCTCTCCGTGAAATACGGAAACGGTCTCTGGACGTGACACAGCGTGCGTTAAGTACTCCGATTCTGTTGATTTTTGGCGTGGGGGCGGTGGGGGTCACTCACGTGCACATGCAAAAGTTGGGTGTAGTACGTCCATGTGCACATGTACTTGCAGTTACCAAACCGAGGTATCGGTTAGCGGGCAAGGGCACCCATAAAGGTGTTCTCTTTCCCAAAGTCATGAAAGCGGCAACATGTTTTTTCACATGCTACAGCGATGACGAACAACGCATGCAAAATTTCGGTCGCGTTTCGACACTCAATTGCATTTATTATGGTTTTCTCCGTGAAAATCGAAAAAGCGGTCTCCCGGCGTGACGCGTCGTTCGTACTACGATTATGTTGATTTTTGGCGTGTGGTCCTGTGAGGCACTCACACGCGCATGCAAAAGTTGGGTGTGTTTCAAGATTAAATTCATTTAATACAAATTTGTACATGAAAAAACACAACAAATGCAACGACTTAATATTTTTATTTTTTCACCGCCCATGACTGGCGGCACAAATGGAGTGGAGCCAGCTAGGTGACCCGGCTGCCACTTAAGCGCTGTTTGCGGGGCAGAAGGGCCCATGAAGCATAAGCCACGGCGGCCACCGCCCAATCTGTTAATCGTTTAGTCCCACATTGCTTTTGGACACGCATATTCACCTGTTTAAATATTGTCCTCTATGTACAATGTTAATTCCTTTAATGTGGCGGTCTTACTTAAGTAGAATAATGTAAATGATGTTCTGGCACTCCATAATCATGGAGTGTCACGGCAATCATTCACATTAATCTTCCTAAGTAAATCCGTCCACATCACAGAATTTTTTATTTTTGTGTTTTTTTAAATTTTGCAACTATAAAAAAATAATAAAAAATTATTGCATCATACGACGGGTATACTTACCCGGAAGGAATGATGTACGTGTTGCTTTGCTTGTTGATAAAGTTCAACAAGCAGAGCAACACCTACACCAGATCCGTAAACATGTAATACAAAGCAAGGTACTAAAATTCTTTATAAAAAGAGGTTATCCCTACGGTGGCCACAAAAGGCGCGTGGGGGCGGCCCGCGACGCACACAGGCCATGGTGGGGCGGTCGGCCGTGTGTGCGCCGCTGGGCGAAATCAACCGCCCACAATGTTGTATTTTTAGCTCCACATTGCTATTTTTGTGATGAATCATGCGTTTAAATAGCTACATCCCATTATCGACATCAAGTGTTTAATCGTGATAGCCATCGTCACTATGCTTATGCAGGTTCTGCTCTGTCACTCCACAATTGTTGTGGACTGATAAAGCATGACCTGCATGAGTGTTATGAGTATGACTATCCACGCTTGAAGACTTTTGCGCGTCTCGTCGGAAGGTTTTTTCGACATCCTTCAAATTTCCCCAAACTTTTTAAAGGCGTTCGTACACTCATGACAAGCAAGCATGGAAGGTTTCGGGCCATTTGAATCTCGAGAAATTTTTTACGATTTTCAACGCTCTGAAAGCGAAAAACACTCTCCCGGACGTGGCCGACATGAGTGTGTGCTCGAACACATTGAACTTTTGTGAGGGGTCCTCACGGTGGGCATACCTACCCTCTTGCCGTAAATTTGGGGTCGTTTCTGAACATTGTCAAAAAAAATGACCTTCCTCTCTCCGCCGCTTACAGTAGGAGGGAAGGCCCCGTCCCGACGGAGGTTTTTTTTCGACATCCTTCTAGTTGCCCCAATTTTTTTCCAGGCGTTTATACACTCATGGCAAGCAAGCATGGAAGATTTCGGGCCATTTCGGATCTCCGAGAAATTTCTACGATTTTCCATGCTCTGAAACCAAAACACACTCCACGGACGTGACACGACATGAGTGTGTGCTCAGAACACACTGACCTTTTGTGAGGGGTCCTACGGTGGGCATGCCTACCCTATCGCAAACTTTGGGGGTACTTCTGAACATGGTCAAAAAATGACATTCCTCTCCTCACGCCGTTCTGGTAGGAGGGAATGCCCCGTCCCGACGGAGGTTTTTTTTCGACATCCTTCAAATGGCCTCAATTTTTTTCCAGACGTTTGTACACTCATGGCAAGCAAGCATGGAAGGTTTCGGGCCATTTCGGATCTCCGAGAAATTTCTACGATTTTCCACGCTCTGAAAATGAAACCCACTCTGGACGTGGCCAGCGACATGAGTGTGTGCTCGGAACACACTGAACTTTTGCGAGGGTCCCTACGGTGGGCATGCCTACCTATGTCATAAAACTTTGGGGTCGTTCAACATGGTCAAAAATGACATTCCTCTCCTCAAGCCGTTCTGGTAGGAGGAAGGCCCTCATTCCGACGGAGGTTTTTTTTTCGACATCCTTCAAATGGCCCCAAATTTTTCAGACATTTGTACACTCATGCCAAGCAAGCATGGAAGGTTTGGGCCATTCGGACCTCCGAAAAATTTCTCTGATTTTCCACGCTCTGAAACTAAAACACACTCCCCGGACATGACGCGACATGAGTGTAATGGTAAAAAATAATATACATACTACGTGATGTGATTTGAATGAGGTGTGGCAAATATTAAAAAATAATACACGTATAAATTATGTAATTTGAATAAGGTGAGACAAACTTGCGTAGAATGAAAAAACTGACAAAAATAAGATAGCTACTAATGATATGATTTGAGTTTACACTGCTATAGCAGCACTGCCACAGCAGTCCGGGCAGTGTGATTTTGCACTACTTGGACAGCTGCGGCGAGCTGCCCGTACAGTGTAAAGTAAAATCACATTATTACTAACTATTTTATCTGATAGGGTGGCAGTAGCGGCTATGTAAGGCGGTCAGGCGTCCTTGGGCCAGGCCGAGTGGGACTAAAGAAGTGCCCTCCACTGCACCCTTGACCGCTCGCCTGCAGCGTGCTGCTGAGGCCACGGACTATATGGCCCACCTTGGCGGTGCGCGCAGCGCCGTCGGAGGCAGTTTAGTACCACCTCGCCTACTGGAGCTTCGCTCAGCCATGGCGGCTTAAATACCACGCCACACCCCCTCGCTGTACTCCTAAAAATACCTCCCTACGCCTACTCGCCGCCTGGTTGGGCTCGTGGGCCTTGCAGTGCGGAACGTCTCCCCTTTCACCGTGAAGCTTGATCGGGATTGGCCTACTACGCCTCACTCAGCACCGGGCCGGCGGTCTTTTTTTTTTGAAAAAAACATTTCTTTTTATTTTTTTGCTAATATTAGTTATTATTTTCCTTTGTTTAGTTTTTTATTTAATTTTCTAATTTTCATAGTTTTTTTTAACAATTCAAGTTTATTTCTTTTGTGATTTTTAATTTTTTACAATACAACAATTTTAAAAAACTACTAATGTTTATTATTTACTTTTATAATTCTTCAAAACTAATTTTTTTGCTAATATTGTTTTTTCCCTTTGTTTTGTTTTTTATTTACTTTCCTACTTTTCATAGTTTTTTTAGCATTTGTGTTTCAATTCTTTTCTGTTTTTTTTTTTTACAATAAAATAAATTTAATCCACAGTATTAATTCAAACACTTTCGATATTTAAATAATATTTTAAAACCATCCATTACGAAACTAAAGCGGCATTACGAAATATTTTCAGAAATATTTTACATACTACTACTCCATATCGAAACTAAGCGACATTACAAAATAATTAAACATAACTTAGCATCATTTCGAAACTAGACTAAGCTAAACTACTCGTCCTTGACGCCAAAGTCCGCCTTGTCGTAGAGCCCGTCGCCTTCGTCGTTGTCATTGCTGCTGCTGCTGTCGTCCAGGGGCACCACGGGCGCGGCGGCGCAGCCATTGAGTCACGCCACCGCGGCATAGTAACAGAAGTCCGGCGGGTCCTCCGGTGAATGGCGGCAAGGCGAAGCTGCATGTACTCTGGGCGAGGGGCGGCATCGGGACATTCTCTGACTCCCGGATCACCGTCAAGTAGCCCGGCATGTCCTCCGGGTCGCCAGCCTCCGCTGCGCCGCCTATACTCTGCCAGCAACGCCGGCTCTGGCTCCTCCAGCTCCGATGGAGGGGCGCGGCTGGACCCGACGCCGTCCCTCGCCATCGTCCGTCGATCGCCTCCAGCCGAGGCCGACAGAGCCGCCGTCGCCCCTGTGCCGCAAGGAAGGCGCCATGAGCAGCGCCGCGAGCCGAGGTTGATGCGGCGGAGGCGGGCCTCGCCAGCGAAGAGGGAGAATGGCTCGTCGGGCGGGCAACCGACGCCGGAGCACGGCCGCGCGCCCTAAGCGCGGTCTGTGGCGGCGAACTCCCGAAGGCGCCCGTCGAAGGTGGTGCAGCGCCCGCGGTTGTGCTTTCACGCGGCAGGCGAGCGAAGCGGCGTGGCGTGGAAAGGCGGTATGTCGTGGTAAATCGGCGAGCCAGGCCGCCCACCGGGGTGGTTGGGGGCATATTGGTCCGTCCTCTCGCTTCGGCGAAGCGATGCGTCGAGACCGGCCGACGCAGGCGAAGAGGGTGTCTTGCCGGCGTCGAACACCGGCTTACGGCCGACGCCCGTCGGCAGCGCCACCTCGGCGACAGCGGACGTCCGGCCTTGGCGGGGATGGCGAAAATGGGTGAGCTCCTCCGCCTCCTCCGAGGGTTAGGTTAAGGCGAAGCCATCGCCCGGCGAGAGAAGCGCGAGGCGGATGTGGATGTCGGCGAGTGAGGGCGAAGCGGGTGGTGACCGGCGGCGGAGGCGGCTTTCTATAAAGAGACGGAGGAGGCGGGTTGGTGCCGGCGATTAATGTCGGCGAACAAAAGGCGGCGTCGCAAGCGGTCAAAGCGGTGGCGTGCAGCAATGACGCCAGGCGGCCAGCGTGAGAATCGACTTACCTTGCGCCGCAGACGGGCGATTGGACGCTTCACTGCGGCGATTGGACTGGGCGCTGCGCGGCGTAAATGACCACCGTAATCCGTGCCAGATTAATGCAGGCGGACGGCGGTGGTTAGCCTAAGCACGCGTGGGCCGCCCCTGACGTGGCGTACACCGCCCCCTACGTGCAGGCGTATAGGCCGTGCGTCCGGCGGCGCGCCCGTGATGCGCGGCAGCTTCACCATGCTAAGTGGATTTTCCATCCTGCCCTTCCCCATGAAGGGGTATCTTCTAATCTGGGCAGTTGATGTGTTCAAGGGGTTGTACCAAAGCGGAAGTGTAATCTTATTAGTTAGCATCAGAAGCCCGTCAAAAAAAATTAGCATCAGAAGAGTCTAATTTGTGCGATTTGGCAGCTTGCCGTGCCTAATTAGGTCTTCGTGTTACGAGTTGTACTTTTTCCTTGATCCGTTTACGAGTTGTACTAACACGTGTTAGGGATGTTGTTAGGACTTGAAAGTTACTGTCCGTCTAGGACATGATGTACGTAGGAGTATTATATAGGCTTGGTGAGAAACGTGAAATAAAGAAGGACCAGCAGGCGGCGCAGACTATCTCCGGCGACTCGGCGTGCGTGACCAGCCCCCCGCTGCTCGCTGCTCGATCGATCTCAACTCTGTAACTTGTTACTAGACTGAGTAGATAGATTTTCTGATGCAGGTAGGTAGGTATTGTCATGTAAATGGATTACGCGGCGTTTACGTGGTGGAGGGCGGCGAGCTGTGCGACTCCACCGTGGCCTTCATCAACACCAGCTCCGACTACGGGTACCACCTGCTTGTGGTGGAAATCTATTCACGTACCAAGAAGTCGAGACCCACTGGCCAGAGCGTCACCTCCCGCGAGTTCGGGGTAGGAGGCCATTGTTGGCTCATCAAGTGCTTCCCTAACGGCAAGAACTCGGATTGCGCCGACTTCATTTCCCTCGATGTTGTTCTTGATGACGACGATGATGGCAAGACGCCTGTGAAAGCCAAGTTCACCTTCAGTTTCATCGACCAGGTTGAGATGCAAAATCCTCTCTACGTTGGTCAAGCTGAAACATGCAGCTTCCCCTCAAGGGTTCTTCTTGGGGCTACGCCAGGTTTGGGAGAAAAGGCGCGTTGAGCGATCAATGAATCTGGAGGCTGATTGTTTCACCATCCGGTGTGACATCATGGTCTGCAACACCGAGGATGATGATGCGGCTGGCCATGGAAGCGGGTGCGCCTGCCTGACATTTGCCATCATTTTAACCATCTCCTTCAAACCAAGGTTGGTGCTGATGTGACACTCGAGGTCAGTGGCGAGACGTTCGCTGCACACCGGTGTGTGCTTGCAGCCAGGTCTAAAGTCTTCACGGCACAACTCTTTGGCCCCATGAAGGATGCGTCCACTATCATAAATATCAAAGACATGGAAGCAAAAGTGTTCAGGGCTTTGCTCAGCTTTATCTACACAGACTCGTTCCCTGGGATGGAGATGGATAACATGGAGGACGACGAAACAGAAGTTGATGACATGCGGCTGCAATGGCTGCAAGATTTGTTGGTAGCAGCAGACCGATATGATCTTCAACGACTCAAGTTCATTTGTGAAATGCAGTTGTCTAAGAACATACATGTGAGCTCGGTGGTGTCTACACTAGTTCTAGCGATCAGCACCACTGCTCCGGATTGAAGGAGGCGTGCTTCAAGTTTATCCAAGCCCAGTCTCCCTCGTGTTTGGAAACACTAATAGCGGTTGGCAACATATATTAAAAACCTATCCCTTTGTTTTGAACGAGTTCATTGCCAAGCTTATTGCTTCGAATCAGAAGTAACACATACTCTGTATATGTGATACACATGTTTATTAGACATTTTTTCCCCGAATGGCATGTTCTCTTATGCATACATGGGATTCTCTAAAGAGATTGTAGTCCAGGCGTCTTACTTTTGTATTGTCGTGTAATTCGCATATATGCTCGGTAAAAAAGACAACATATGCGAGAATTTTCTCTCCATGGGGTGGATGGTTTGTAACTTGAGTGATATATGCTTTGTCACATTTCCATTCCATTATATTACCTCTATTCCTAAATATAAGATGTTGGGGGCAGTTTATAGTATTACAGGATGTAGTAGGCATGTTTAGTAAATACAAAGGTGGAAATATAGAAGTGAAAAATGTAGGCATGAGTTTTGTTTCTTCGATGACCTTTTTGCCTCCTGCAAAATTCGGTTTTTTTCTTCGGAAAAGCTACCTAGCTGGCATTCCCTGAGAAGCAAACCGGTGCTACTCCATGTCAACAGTTCAATCACACGCACACATATCCGCGCAAGCACTGTCATCAACCGCACGACGCAGATAGAACGTCCGTTCGATTATTTTTCAGCATATGACAGCTCGTGTAGCCACTGGCCACTCATCCTCACAGGTGCTCACTCCAGCATCATTCCCCTTTCTCCTTAGGAGAACCGACCAAGAAAAGAGCACAACCAATAGACAGCTGCACCATTGCTCCTCCCTTCCTCTCGCCGAGCACTTCCTGCCCGAACATACATGAGTTCCTTCTAAATCCAAAGTACTCTCACAAGAAACAAGGTATTTTTACCATCATATGTTTTTGCTAAATTTTGCATTGCATTTTTTATAGTAATAGTACTTTTTTGGAGTTGCTTGCATATTACTTGATTCGGTTTGTCGCAAATCTGCGACAAACTAGTCAAGTGATTATATCATGTAATATGTACTTATCTGGAGAAGCTTTCTGGATGGGTTGTTGCTCCAACGACAATTTTTGCATTCTGACGCCTTCCCAGTATTTTTCCCCATTGTTTTGTCAAGGTGGAAACTCTTAGATTCACCCCACGACAATTTTCATACATATTCCGTGTTTTGTTTACATCCAGTTTGCGTCTACTTTTGTTTTGCTTTTATTGGTCCAGCAATACTATGGCGTGTGCCAAAAAAAGATGTCCATGATAAATTGCCATTTCATGCTTCTCTTAGCTACCACCTTTTCCCCCTTTGTTTTATGTTGTGGCAAGTATCATGGCCACTAAATTATGTTTCCCATAGCGTCTCAAATTGTTTTTTCCCTTGGCAACTTAAAATACACTCCACCCAGGAACTTTAAGATGTTTGCACATGGCAAATATGTTTGTAATTTAATGAAATTTTATGTGCCTTCACATCTTTAAGATGCTTTTTTTGTTGTTGAGGGGAACCTTTAAGATGTTTGTTGTCCATGACAACTTAAATATGATTTTTTACCTCTTCTCATATTAAATACAGCTCCACCTGGAAAATATCATGACACCTTAAAGAAGATTTCATGTTTCAAGTTAAGATTTTCGCTTCCATGAGAACTAAAGATGTTTTTCATCTTTTCCTTTTGCATCTAAATCTGTTTCCACATGGCAAATATCATGCCAAATGAAAGGTGATTTTCCATGTGTGTTTTCCCCTTTTCCCCCCACTGTCTTTTGATCATCATGGCATGTAGTGTTTGTGGCAATGTGGGAAATCTACACACAGTTTTACCATGATTTTGTGTTTCTAAAGAACATGACAAGTACTGTGTATGCAATGACCATTTTACACACACATTTTTGCCATGAGTTATGTTTGAGCATCATTGCAAATTTGCATGCAAACTGCAGTGATGTGTTTTTTGAGCACCATGGCAATTGGTTTGTATGCATCATGACAATTTGAAACTAAATTTATCATCATGGTAAAATTACACACATTTTATCAGGAATGTCTCTTTAAGCATCATGACAAGTATTTCATGTGCATCATGGTAATTTTACAGCATATTTGGGATCATAGCAAATTTACACAAAATTTGCCACGAATGTCACTTTTGAGAGTGACGGCAAGTAGTATGTATGCATCATGGCAATTTTACACATATATTTTACTGGATGAAAAACTTACACACAATCTGTCATTACTGCCATTTTTTAGCATCATGTCAAGTAGTTTGTATGCATCATGGAAATTTTACACACATTTTTGCCATGTTGTGTTTTTTGAGCGTCTTCATGGAACGTAGTGTCTATGGATCATGATAAATGAACAAAAATTACCACTTTGTTTTTTTCTATCCATAGTCAATCATAATTGACCATACATGGCCACTTATTTTTTTCTGCTACATCATATGCTTTTTTTGACGCATTTTTGAGCTTTCCCCTTTTTTGTGTGGGAGGTGAATTTGAGCACCTTCACGACTTCATATAACTATCATACTCCAACCGTTCCATAATAAGTGTGGAATTGAGGGAGTAGTTTCTTTTGCGGGGTGAGGTAGTAGTTTTTAATTTCCTTCCAACACGCGTTAACACTTAGTGCATGTCATGCTAGGTCCCTAAAATCAGCATGACTACTTTATACTCATATTTTTTTTAAGATAGATTTTGCATGATAAATACATGATCTATATAAACCTTCTAGAATCATTGAAATTTTTGGTTTTTTAACTATATGTTTGATATATATGATTTTTCTGGACATGTTGTAGTTTAACTTTCTAGCATATTGCACTTTTTTGTATGTTAGATATAATACATACGAATTTCAAATATGCTCTATTTTGTTTCACTAGAGCATGAATATAGGATTTCCTACATGGCAAACCTATGTAAAACATCATGGCTAATTCTCTCTGTATAAGTAATGGCAAACTTTAGTTTGTAATGCATGGGAAATTTACGCTTTAGCTGATGGCAACTTTTTAGGTACAAACATCTTGGCTACTTTTTTTTGGTATATGATTGCAAAATTTAGTTTGTCATGCATAGTAAATCTACAACTTAAGTAAAAACATCATGGCTACTTTTCTCTGTTTTAAGTTGTGGCAAATGAACTTAGTTTCTCATGCATGGCAAATCTAGATTTTCATGCCCTAGTAGAGTGGCTAGCCACAACTTTAATTGTTGGCGCGCCATTTCCGGTCTACGCCGCCACTATTTTTTCTATAAAGTGGTGGTGTTGGCATATTTGGTATGCCACCTTTATAGTGTTAGTGGTAGCATTGCATTTATCTAACATGCCACAAGTTGGTGGGGCCATCTGTACTGACCAAACATAAGTTAGTGGTGACGTTGGATTTCTATGAACGCCATAGGTAATTAGTCTAGTGCCGGCGTGCCTTTTCCAGGCATGCCACCAACAAATTTTGACTATATAAGAGTGTTGGTAGCCCTCGTAGTTTCTCCAACAATTTCACTTCTTTTTGGAAAAAATTCTTCTCCCTAGCTATCTCCTCTTAGTTTTTGCTCTTTTCCTCTGAGCTATGTGGTAGGTAATGGACCCACCGGAGCTTGTAGAATCGGTATGATTTCCACATGCGAGCCCACCTCGGTGGACATTGGGACTCTACCTCCTCGGCTGAGCCCTGATACGTCTCCAAGGTATCTATACTTTTTGATTATTCCATATGTTGTTATATTATCAATCTTGGATATTTTATATTCATTTACTAGCAACTTCATATCATTTTTTGGGACTAACCTATTGACATAGTGCCCCGTGCCAGTTGTTTGTTTTTTTCTTGTTTTTTACTTTGTAGAATATCAATACCAAACGAAGTCCAAATGCAGCAAAACTTTTTGGAGATTTTTTTCTGGACAAGACACCCAGGGAGCCAAAGGAGCACACGGGAGGAGGCATGTGGGGCCCACTAGGCACCAGGGCACGCCAGAGGCCCCAGGCGCGCCCTGGTGGGTAGTGGAGCCCACGGGAACCTTATCGACCCACTTCCACATCTATAAACACTATAAAATCCCCAAAACCCTAGGGAGTCGAGGAAATACAGTTTCAGCAACCGGAAGTTCCAGAACCACGAGATCCAATCTATAGGCCTTTTCCGGCACTCTGCCGGAGGGGGCAATGATCACGGAGGGGGTTCTTTCATCATCCTTGCTGCCCCTCCGATGATGCGTGAGTAGTTTACCACAGACCTACAGGTTCGTAGCTAGTTGCTGGATTACTTCTTCTCTGTTTTTGATCTTCAATAAAATGTTCTCCTTGATGTTGTTGGAGATCTATTTGATGTAACTCCTTTTTGCGGTGTGTTTGCTGGGATCCGATGAATTGCAGGTTTATGTTCAGTTCTATACATGAATATTATTTGAGTCTTTTTTGAACTCTTATATGCATGATTGTTATAGCCTTGTATTTATTCTCTGAAATTTTTGTTTGGTTTGGCCAACTAGATTGATTTTTCTTGCCATGGGAAGAGGTGCTTTGTGATGGGTTCGATCTTGCGGTGCTCAATCTCAGTGACAGAAAGAGACATGACACGCATGTATCGTTGCTATTAAGTATAAAAAGATGGGGTATATTCCTACATGAATAAATCTTGTCTACATCATGTCATCGTTCTTATTGCATTACTCCATTTTTCGATGAACTTAATACACTAGATGCATGTTGGATATCGGTCGACGTGTGGAGTGATAGTAGTAGATGGAGGCAGGAGTCGATCTACTAATCTTGGACGTGATGACTATATACATGATCGTTGCCTTGGATATCGTCATGATTATTTGCTTTTCTATCAATTGCCCAACAGTAATTTGTTTATTATTTTCTCGAGAGAAGTCTCTAGTGAAAACTACGGCCCTGGTTCTATTTTCTATCATATACTAAAACAAAAAATTATCTTGCTGCACTTTTTCTTTCTTTATTTTATTTTTTGTTTTAGTTAGATATATTTATCAAATCTCATACAATTTAATCTATCTCAATACCATTGAGGGATTGACAACCCTTCTTACGCGTTGGGTTACAAGTTTTTGTTGTTTGTGTGTAGGTGCTGTTTACATAGTGCTGCTTGATTCTCCTACTGAATTGATAACCTTGGTTTTATTATTGAGGGAAATACTTACCTTTGCTGTGCTGCATTATCCTCTCCTGTTCAGGGAATTTCCAACACAGATACAAGAAATCAAGCTCCCCTGAGCCTCTATCGGCTACGCCATGAGCTTGTCACCATGGACTATGCATCTGGCCATATTCAATGAATCATCTCCCTGCAGTAGCACAACGTTCGTTCGTTCCGACGGCTACACCACCAATGTTGAAGCTGCCTGAAATAGGGCGAGGGCACATGTGCTGGTTTGCGGCTATCGATGCCCTCACGATAAGAAAAGTTCGCACAGAACATGGAATCCAGAATGAGAGTTCTACGTGTGCGTTGTTCGTGAAAAGGTATATAACATAAAATTTCTTGATCTTTTCCATCAAATTTGCACAATTCAAATCTAGTGACACGAACATCATTATGTGTATACACATCTGCAGGAAGGAGCAATATCTTGCAACACATGGATATGGGTCTATCTCGTGTAGAAATATGCAAGCGAGTTCCTCTAGAACCACCTTGGACCACCGATACAATAGTTAGATGAGATGCAAGTCAAGAATGATGAGATAGAAGGTCAAATAAAAAAATCAAGAAGCTTCGATATGCACTTTTATCTTGTGTTATGATTGGGCTCATTCTCCCAGCTGGATCCGTGACATCATTTCTTTTTTGGGAGTCATTGCATTGTTTATGTTCATATTTTAAGGAATTAACTAAAACGAGTAACCATTATTAGTTATTGTTTATCCTTCTACTATTATGTATCTAGATCAGTGATGTTGTTCTCCTAATTATTGTCTTCAACTATTTAACACAAAACAAAATAAACGTAAGTATAAATATAAAAATAAAAATAAAACATTAATATAAATATAACCTAACTACAAATAAGAATAATATAACTAAAATTTTAAAAATAACCAAAATTAAAGTAATCATTAATATAAACAACATATAGGAAAATGGCGCCATGTCAACTGCGCAAGTCAAGGTGCGCCATGGGCCTTACAACTGGCTTGTTGTTCTACATCTATTTCCGACAGTTTTTCGTTCCTTCAGTGGTAACAAACCTCTTCTCTAATAGGACATGTTAGTTTGTTCTTTTGTTTCCGTTGCTTTTTCCATTAATGTATTGTGTTTTTTTTTTGTTTTTTTGTTACACAGATCGTCCCATGCAACATTACCGAAGACATTGTGATCTTCGAGGGTCCCCCTACACTCTGGATCAAAAGAAAGGACCAACAATGACCCAAATGGGAGAAGTATTGGATTGCTTCATCA
Source organism: Aegilops bicornis (assembly GCA_021605145.1). Lineage (NCBI taxonomy): Eukaryota > Viridiplantae > Streptophyta > Magnoliopsida > Poales > Poaceae > Aegilops > Aegilops bicornis. Next base: position 19,586 of record JAHIAL010000140.1, read on the forward strand.
CCCACAATCATCGCACTAGGGGTGAAATGATCAAATTTTCCTTAGGAGGACAGAAAATTCAGGGTTTCTGTTATTGTTGCCAACACTGATGATGATGAGGAGGACCCATTTGACGATATCGTCTTTGCCCAAAAAGTGAGGCTCAACAAGGATGAGACCGACCACCTCTTCGACAGGCTTCTGCCATGCGAGGAGTACGTTGGGGGTACCATTTGTGACAGTCTGACAAGGACCAATATTTTCGGCCATCTCATGTTATGTTACTTAAAGTCGTTTAATGGTTAATGCTTAGTGCAGAATAAGTTATTCTTCACCCGAGGTAATCTTACGATCATATCATAACTAAATTACATTTGGAATTCAAATAATTACAATCCTATTGATTCACTAAGTAGAATTTGGTATAAGAAAATAAAAATATAGGTCATAAGACAAGAAAATTTGGAGTTTATGTATATTTTTACGTTTGTAATTTTACATAACATAAAATATTTTTTATGGCGATTATATATTTTCTTACGGTCTCTTTTTACATTAGAAATAAGACAAAACTTGCGAAACGTAAAATTACAGTGTATTAAGTGGTAAAATAGAGGGTGAAGACTAACTAGTCCTCACCCAGGGTGACGAATAGTCAATCCCTATATATATATATATATATATATATATATATATATATATAGAGAGAGAGAGAGAGAGAGAGAGTAGAATCCGATGATATGCTTACTGTAGAATGTCATTGATATGCTTAGTGTATAAATTTATTTAGTGTTGAACCTCATTGATATGCATAGTGTAGAATCAGATTGATGTGCAAATTGAAGGTGTGTATGCCATTTTCATAATCAGTTTTGCTAAGTCTCAGTCGACAGAGACTTTGTTATGTCTCAGTTGATACTATTTTCCTTTGATTTTGCATGGAGTTTCAGACAACGTTTATGGTGTTTGTATTAGGTCGAGGTGTTGTTGGTGTTGTATTTCATAATACCAGACAACAATAAGTATTTGTATTTGTATTAACCTATGTGTGGGCAACAAAAAGGATGTTACGTTTACGTATAAATATGTGGGGTGTATATAAAACAAATGTGAAATATTCTCACTGCAGAATACTAGGAATGCTTTTAGAAACGGTTTGAGTATCAAAATCACACCGATCACTTTCATAATTAGTCACAAAAAAACTTTTTAATAGTTTGAGAATTTTCAGGAATATTCAGTAGCACTTAAAGACATAGTTTGAGAACTTCTAGAATGTCCGCAAACACTTTCTGCATATATACCATGAACATGAGCCATATCATGCAATATCACGAGTGTTGAGAAATGTCGCATGTCATGAATTGAGATTCTACTTTGCGAATAATTCATGAAATGTGTTTCATATAGATCGTGTAAACTTCTTGGCTGCATTAGGCCTTTCCATCAAAGGCGCAACGGGTCATCTAGTTTAATGAAGGATCAACCACTATACTATCAAGGTAGATTTGCTGTAACACCCCTCTGTACCGGTCGATGTCGAGGGTGATGTTCTGGCCATTGAGGAAGAGCTCCCACGTCATGCCGTACCCCTGCCTGTTTATGGAGGCGACGTCGGTGAAGACGGCATGGTCCCTCGAATTTGTACTTGAGCGTCTCGTCTCCTCGGGGTCGTCTCATCTTTGGGCGTACGGAGCCCCATGTCGGTGACGGCGCGCCAAAGGCAGCATTGGACCCCCAGCTCATGTCGCCCCACGGGCGACCTGCACCAATGTCGCGTTGCATGGGAGGAACACCAGGTTGGTGAGCCCGGCGCCATGCACGCCCACCATCACGTCGCACGAGTTCACGACCTCTGCGAACCGGGCCATATCACTCACGACCTGTGGCTCCGCCGACACCACCTCGAAGCCGACCTCTGTGGCAGCTGCGACGGCCTCCGCCTCATTCGCGAACGCCCTCGAGTTGCGGCGCAGAATCATGAGGAGGCGAGGCCTGTCGCCGGAGGTCCGGTTTATGGGGGTCGACCACCCACGTTTCAGCGAGTAGACCGACCGGAGGAAGTTCCGGAAGTCCGTCATCGTGTAGCCCTTACGGGAGAGAGTAGGGATGATCCCCATCTCCTTATGGCCTTCGGTGCCGACGTGCACCGACGGGAAGCAACGCACCATGTCGTCGGCGTCGAAGTTGATGACTGGGTACTTGGAGAGCGCGGCGAGGATGCGTTGAAACTTTTCTACCCACTTGCGGTTGTAGTCGGTGATCACAAGTTGGACGTGGCCATCGTACTCCCTCACAGTGTTGAAGAGAGGGATGATGCCGTCGGTCATGGCGTGGAAAAAGTTGTTGAGGTAGGCGCCGGTGGAGAAGACCACCGCAGGGACGTCGTGCGTCACTGTGCACCGTGGCGCATCGAGCCTGCTCCAGCGGATGGTCACCTCCCGAATAGCGCGCATTGTTCCTTCCTCCGACTTGCGCGGATACGGGCGGATCTTGACCGTCCCGTTCTCTGGCCGGTAGCTGTCGTCAGACGCTGAGACCGCATACACGGTGGCGGATTTGCCGTGCATACGGACATCACCTTGCATGGCACATATGTCCATGCGTTCACTGCTGAAGTCGCAGATTGACTTGCTTCTTGGTGCTGCAACATCTGTATCATGCACAAAAGAGTTACTCCGTTTGTTCACAAATATGAGATGTTTTGAACTACTTACAGACTGAAATGAGTGAAGAGAAATTAAAATGTGTCTATATACATCCGAATAAGACAAAAATACTCCCTCCGTCACAGTTTACAGGGCGCTAAGCCCAGATCGCTGGAACCAAGGTATGCAGCGATTGGCTTCAGTTCCTCCATGCGTTCGACTGGAAAAAACAGCGTAGTTAATTGTATGTGCCTAATTAGCTGAGAAGTTAGCGCTTCAGTAAACCCCACCTCCCCAATAAACGAGCAGCCTCCTGGCATGCATTGGTGGAGAACAATTCCACACCACGTTCACACACCCCGGGCTTCCACCCCACGTTCACATCATGCATGCAACTAGTACTAGTACTCCTAATTACTCATGCATGGTTCAATTCTGGAAATGCATGAAATCTGAAGGATGCCTTCTAAACTGTGACGGAGGGAGTATAACATATTATATTTGCGAGCGTAGGGACTAGGGGAGTATTAATTAGTACTGTAGTTAAAAACTTTTCTTAGGTTTTCTTTTGTCACTCTTAGGAAATTTCCAATTGTCGTTGGATTATCCCATCATGGGCAGCACTTTATTATATATACTCTACTACTCCCTCCGTTCCTAAATATTTGACTTTTTGAGATTTCAAATGGACTACCACATATGGATGTATATAGACATATTTTAGAGTGTAGATTCATCCATTTTGCTTCGTATATAGTCAATTGTTGAAATATCTAGAAAGACACATATTTAGAAACGGAGGGAGTAGTCATCAATTCATGCACGGGTTCATGCATGTATTCTGACAATTTTTATATGGTTACTATTTAGAGGCATTGTTTTGGAGGTGAATAGTAAAAACATTTAACATTGTTTACTGTTCGCCTGGGATCTTGTGGTGTGGCCTCCGAAAGAAATATCTGACTTATTACCATAGTAATTTCATATGGACACTCAATATACAGTGAATAAGTCCATATATTTATCTCTCTGAAGTTTTAGTATTACACATTGGGCCAAACAAAATTGCATGGTCATATTATTGTATCTATTTCCGCACATTTTTTATTTTATGTATTTAGCGAATGTTTGTATGTGTCAATAGAAAATGTCACCCGCAAAAAAATGTTAATAGAAAATGTAAAGACGTAGAGATCCAAGACTGCCAGAACTTAGAGGGTGCTTGGATTCAAGGGACTTATTTTACTCTGACTAAAAATAGTCTCTTTAAAAGGCTAAAGCTCCAAGCACTCCTGACTAAAGAGGGGCTAAAAACTAGCCTTGAGACTAAATTTTTTCAGTCAGGGGTATCCTACTAAAATGTGGATTAGTCCTCTCTCTCCTCATTTAACTCCTCTCGTTTAACACAGACGAGTTTTGAATTGGAGGGTTTGGAGGATAATAAATGCTCATTAACTTGATTTTAGTCGCTTTAGTATTTGGATCCAAGCACGGGTGAGGCTAGCAAGTTTTAGTCCCACTACTTTTAGTCATGGGACTAAAACGTATCCAAGCATCCTCTTAGAACCATGTGCAAATATAGTACTCTATCTCACATCTAACCGTAGTCTATTGAATTCAAATGGTTTGGTTATTTATGGCATGTTTTCTTGGATTAGTTAACACAGTGGCTCCAAAGATGCCTCTAATTAGTACTCCCTTTGTAAACTACTAATATAAAAGTGTTTAGATTACTATTTGAGTGATCTAAACGCTCTTATATTAGTTTACGGAGGGAGTACTAACTAGGAGTAATTTCCATAATATGTTGGTACTGTACAACCCAGTGCTTGGATATACGTACCTGATTTTATCAAAGAAGCATCTACTCCCTCGTTCATGGCCAGCAACCCCTTTTCGTTTTGGAGATCTGCAACAGATTACAATATATTTAATTTGGCCAGACTTGACTTTTGAACAAGCTCCGTGCTCTGCAGAGAACAAGCAATTAATTACCTCTGTTCCGATCGAGGACGTCCCCGGGTGTCTCGCCGCTTGATGCCGGAGAAAGTGGTGCTTCGACGACCGGATCAGAATTAAATGAAGGATCAACCATTACACTATCATGGAAGATTTTCTGCAGCACCCCTCTGTAGCGGTCGATGTTGAGGGTGATGTTCTGGCCGTTAAGGAAGAGCTCCCACGTCATGCCGTACCCCTGCCTGTTTATGGAGGCGACGTCGGTGAAGACGGCATGGTCCCTCGGGTATTTGTACTTGAGCGTCGTCTCCTCGGGGGTCGTCTCGTACTGGACGTACCGGAGCCCCATGTCAGCCGACGGCGCGCCAAAGGCAGCATTGGACCCCCAGCTCATGTCGCCCCACGGGACGACCTGCACCAATGTGGCGTTGCGTGGGAGGAACAACAGGTTGGTGAGCCCCGCGCCATGCACGCCCACCATCACGTCGCACGAGTTCACGACCTCGGCGAACCGGGCCATGTCACTCACGACCTGCGGCTCCGCCGACACCACCTCAAAGCCGACCTCTGTGGCAGCTGCGATGGCCTCCGCTTCATTCGCAAACGCCCTCGAGTTGCGGCGCAGAATCATGAGGAGGCGAGGCCTGTCACCGGTGGTCCGGTTTACGGGGGCTGACCACTCACGCTTCAACGAGTAGACCGACCGGAGAAAGTTCCGGAAGTCTGTCATAGTGTAGCCCTTGCGGGAGAGAGCAGGGATGATCCCCATCTCCTTATGGCCTTCGTGCCGGCGTGCACCGGCAGGAAGGCACCTTGTCGCCGTCGGTGTCGAAGTTGATGACCGGGTACTTGGAGAGCGCGGCGAGGATGCGTTGGAACTTGTCAACCCACTTGTGGTTGTAATCGGTGATCACAAGTTGGACGTGGCCATCGTACTCCCTCACAGTGTTGAAGAGAGGGATGATGCCGTCGGTCATGGCGTGGAAGAAGTTGTTGAGGTAGGCGCCGGTGGAGAAGACCACCGCGGGGACGTCGTGCGTGACCATGCACGGTGGCGCATCCAGCCCGCTCCAGCGGATGGTCACCTCCCGGATAGTCTGCATCGTTCCTTCCTCCGACTTGCGCGGGTACGGGCGGATCTTCACCGTCCCATTCTCTGGTCGGTAGCTGTCGTCGGATGCTGAGACCACGTACACTGTGGCGGATTTGCCGTGCATACGGACGTCGCCTTGCATGGCACATATGTCCATGCGTTCATTGCTGAAGTCGCAGATTGACTTGCTTCTTGGTGCTGCCACATCTGTATCTGTAAGATGCACAAAGAGTTATTAATTGGTAGAAGAAACTTCTTTTCAGTTTTGCTCCTATTACTGTTGGAGATATCTCAGTTGCCGTTGGATTATTCCATTGGTACTACTGTACAACTAACACAATGTCTGTTAGCATTAGTTTGTTTAGGCAGACTTAACAGCCGTTCTGCTCTGCGGAGAAATGGTAACTAATTACCTCGTCGACGGGCAATGTCGCCTTGACTTTTGTTCGCACTGATGGCGTCGCCGGGCGTCTCGTCGCGTGATGCGGCGGAAGGTGGTGCATCGACAGCCACGCCGGGCGTCTGGTCGTTTGATGCGGGAGAAGGTGGTGCGCCGACGGCCTTGTCGGGCGTTTCGTGGCGTGATGAGGGAGAAGCTGGTGCATCGACGGCCTCACCGGGCGTCTGCTCGCTTGATGCTGGAGAAGGTGGTTGTGCATGGGCGACCAAATCTGAGTTAAATGAAGGATTAGCCCATATTACTGTTAGCGCCAAATTGATGAATTAATTAGAGAATGATCAAGCTCATGGGCAGTATACATAACGTGCTGTAACAGATATGTTAAATCGTTGTTACTACCTCCGTGGCCCTTGTATTAGTATTTAGAGTCATATTTTGTCCATGATTTTAACTGATAAAAGTAAAATTTATACATAGTAAAAATAATATTAGCGGAAACTAAGTTCAAATACGATTCTAACGATGTAATTTTCGGCGACAAGCATTGACATTTTTAGTTAAATCTATGATTAAAATTTAGCATAAAATATGAACGAGACCAATAAACCAGATATGGGCCAAGAGTTTGAGTAATGAGTCTTTGGGACGCTGAATCGAAGATGAGTGCGCACACGTATAGATCAGATGAACACTCGAAACCTAGAGTTGTTGCTTGTAATGTAATTGAGGGGACTTGCAAAGAGTTGTTGCTGGTAAATCGAGGGGACTTACAAAGAGTTGTTGCTTGAAGAGGAACCTGCGGCATGTGATCGGAGTTGAGCACGACGAAGACGAGGAGAGGAAGCAGAAGCCAGACGAGAGCCCTTGCCGCGGCCTTGCCCGCAAGCTTCTTACCCTTGTCGTTCCTCCTGCCCTTTTTCATCTTGTACCTAGTGGCTTGTTCACTTAACTTGAGTGAACAATGGTGGACACTGATCCTCACAGACTTGGGAGCTACTCCTACTAGCTAGTATATGTGTGCATGAGATTTAATGGAAGTGGAGGTCAGACCTCAAGACTTTGTATTCTGCAAAGCCTGGAGTCTAGTGAGTAGTACAAGTGAAGCGTGATGTGATCTCCTCCCCAGACGCGCTTCTCATATTACTACTCGAGACTGGGTCTTAAGTCTTAGGGTTGACCTCGACCTCGAGTGTCATGTCATAATGGCACCACTGCGCTAATCCAGCATACTCCTACTGCCACTAGTAGCATATATGTCTAGTACTATACGCTACTCCTATACTCTCTCTCTCTCTCTCTCCGTCCATTTGTACTCTAGCTAGAGTGGGTCTTAAGCCTTTGAGTTGACCTCGACCTCGAGTGTCATGTCATAATGGCACCACTGCGCTAATCCAGCATACTCACATGAGCATATACTACTCCCTCGGTTCCTTTGAACAAGTCGTAAATTCTTAGTCATTTTCGCAAGGAGAGGTCAGGAACATGGAAGTTTTCTGTATTGTCCCTGAAAAATCGGATCTCCCGTTACTCATTAATCTCTCGTGTCCTTGGCTTCCTCCTCCGTTCTGCCAGTATTACCTCCGTCTGTGTATATCAGTCCTCATTGTCTTTGATCATATATTTGATTAGCAAAATGTTAGTGTATGTCATCATAATTTGTGTTGTTGGATTCGTACTTGAATGTAGTTTTCAACAATATTATTTTTGTTAAATATAAGTTATATCTTATTAATTAAAATCATGGTCAAAATATGACCCAAATTACAAAAGGAATGGATTAGTTGTAATAATCTACTACTCAAGTACTAGTAGTTTTAGTGTGAACCACAATAAAAGATTGGGAAAGTTGAAGTTGAGTGCGCATTGTCTCGGGATTGATGCATTGAGCCTGTTGCGTGTCAGATGATTGTCAGGCCATATGTGGTTAAACTTTCTTCCGGGCATTAATGATATGCATGCCATATGCTAATGTAGGTCAGACTGTGTGAGACCGTTTTACCCGGTTGTGCCGCTGTGTGCATGTGACCTTGTGAAGCAGAAAAGACAAAGAAGAAGTCTTGTCTCCTTTCTCATACCCAGCCCATCGAATTTGTCAACCAAAATATTTTCAATAGAAAAAAAGACATACATGATCTAATCTCCATATGACAAAACAGAAATGTAGATACAAAACAGAAAATATTTTCATATGGAGGTTGTGCCAATATTTTCGAAAGTAACTTAATGACAAAACAGAAATGTAGATACAAAGATAGGACGAGGGAAACAAAGATCAACCTCCATATGACAAATCCTTTCTCGATTAAGGACAAATACAATCTTGCCAATATCTCTAAACGTTTCTCTCTGAGTGAACCCTTATGGGCTCCATCGGTTTTGTTTTTTCGGTAATATATGTATCGTCTAATAAATAACACGAAATTCCACAGAACTGAATATACTGATGAATGGACTATCAAATTTTAGTTGGTGCAAGGTTCAGAAAGGAGTTACCAATAATTACATGAAAATATTTCAAGGCTATTGTCTGAGCATAGTTTGGAACATGTGATGTCACTTTAAGGATGTCATTAAATCCATATGTGGAATCTAGCACTGTACGTCCCCTTCAGAATTCTGAAGTCATGAACCAACTTGTTCTTGCAATCAAAGCAGAAACACGATTTTGCTTATGAATGGATTTCACTCAAGCACTCTTACTTAGATGATAGCAAACCGTAGAAATATACCTTATCCTTAGCTAACCTCGGGCTGGATTTGTCCGCTGTAACTTTTCTTTGTTTGCGGCCTGAATTTTGCCTTCTCAACAGATGGTTGAGACTTTCCAACAAATTAATTGTCGTACCGGCATGACTGCGCTATTCAAGCATACTGTCATTAGCATCTACTGCCTCGAACAAGGCGTAAATTCTTTATCACTTCTCCCAAAGGAGAGGCCAGGAATGTGAAATCTTTTCTAAGTATATTGTTCCTGTAAAATCGGATCTCTTGTTGCACATTAATCTCTCGTGTCCTCGGTTGCCTCCTCCGTTCTCTTCAGTACTAACTCCGTCTATGTATAGTAGTCCCCATCGTATTTTGAGTCAAAGTTTGATCACATAATTCACTAGAAAATGTTAATATGTGTCATCAAAATTTATATTGTTGGATTCGTATTTTAATGTAGTTTTCAATGATATTGTTTTTACTACGTATACTTACATTTTGTTAGTTAAATTATGGTCAAAATATGGCCTAAATTACGAAAGGAACTAGCATTTCAGAACGGGGTAGTCGTGTGAACCACAATAAAAGATTGAGAAAGTTGCAACTGAGTGCGCATTGTCTAGGGACAGATGCATTGGGCCTGTTGCATGTCAGATAATTATCAGGCCATATGTAGTTAGATTAGGCTAGTCATAGTGGGAGTAAATTAGCAAGTAACATAGCGCACTTTAAGAATTTTTTGCTTATGTGGCATGTAGTTAATGAGAAGTGGTAACATAATATGTTACTGTAACATAGCGCTTTCCAAGACAAGATGAGTCTAAAAGCTAATTAATAAAGTCCTCTATGACACTACTACTATGTTACTTTGCATTATGAAGGTAGTAATTTAGACTAGTGTCATATGCATGGCATTAGTCTATCACTGTCTCGAATGCTACTGCTGCTTCATTTTCTTAACCGGGAACATGAAGAAACCACATCTGTTGGGTTTCCTAAGCACATGATTTTGTATTATTTTAACTGTATGAAAGATCCATCAGTTAGAGAACAATCTCTAATCAACACAAACCATGGATCCAACACCAAGTAGGGTCGAAACATATAAACCATGGATCCATGCTGAGAGAATGCATCCTTCAGAGCACTTTCGTTAGTGTCATACTGACATGGTGACATGGACAGACATGCAGCTGAGTGTTGAAGAAATAGCAAGCGCTGAAAACATCATGAACTATATCTCAACAATACTCTTGAATTGTACATTGATGTAAACTGTTCCTAACATTTACTTTAGTTAAAATTAGCTTGCTTCCCAAGCTACAATTGGGGAGGAAGCACACATATCTCAATCCCAACAGGACATTTGTGTCCGAACATGAAACAAATTGACAAGAAATTGTGGGGAAGAGCAGTATGAGCCTGTGCTCCAGCCGCTTGTGGAGGTGGAGTGCGTAGAGGGTCGGGTCATGCCCATCCACATGCCAGACAGTTACAACGGACTGGGACCTCGAAAGCAGATACGCCGCGGTTTTGGCCACTTTCATTATCATGCTAAAGGGATCTGTGCTTGCCAGTGAAGTATGCTTCATGCCCTTGTACCTATTGATTTTCATGGTTGGCTCTCCGTATATGTTTTCCTTTCTTTTCGCGGGGGAATATATGTTTTCCTTTGAGTTGGAGTGGAGTGGCAATTAGGTATAAGGGCGGGTATTGTTCCCGGAGGATGGTGTTTCACAGTCATTTATCCTCCCAGAGACGAATCTCAAAGCCTTCCTTGACTGCGAGGGATTCAGAGCAGAAAATGTGTCCGTTTGCCTCCACTAGACCAGCCCTAAAGTATGAAGACCCATGTTTTCAGTAAGCCTGAGATACTTCTTTTGAGCCTAGATACTTGTTGCGGAGCAGAGTTTGTTAGATCCCTTTCTCCGTTAGAAGCTTATACTCCCTCATCCCAACATAAGTGTCTTAACTTTGTACTAACCTTAGTATAAATTTGTACTAATGTGGAAACACTTATTTTGGGACGGAGGGAGTACATCTTTTTACCCAGTATGGCATCATCTTTTACCTAAAGATCGTCCATGCCTAATCATTAGTGATCCTTTGGGTGGCAAACCATGTTCTATCTGAGATATTTATATTTCTTTTATTTTCGCTTTCACCTTACTAGAAAAGAATCTCGACCTAAAGTAATCCAGCCTTTTCAGCACCCCCTTAGTAGCTAGAAAAATTATAGCATGTAGAAAACCATATTTTTCAGTACTTAGTTTATTGAAACAAGTCGTCTGCCAACAATTAGCAACTTGCATTTCCAACTACCTTGGACGTTTCTCCTCCTGACCATATTTCCACGTTGCATCCGAGAGGCGCCGGAGGTGAATCAGAATTCACAAGTACTCCCTCCGTTTCAAAAATTTTGTCTTAAATTTATCTAGATACGGATGTATCTAACACTAAAATATGAATAGATACATCCGTATATAGACAAAGCTAAGACAAGAATTTTGGGACGGAGGGAGTATCTCACTGGGAATTGGTTTTGTGATGAGTGCATTTTCGGATCACTTTTATCCATTGTTTTGCATCATAGTCATTGGGCTGTCAGAATTTAATCGCGTCGGCGCACCTTTTCTTCCCTGTATTTGCCAGGATCCCAAAGAAGCAAGAGATTTTGAGCATTGATTAGAAAACACCTTGGTGTAGGTGAAAATTGTGGCAATTAACGTCATATAACCTACCATATGAAGAGGAGATCACGTGGGAAGAAAACCAGCCACGTGGAGCTATCCAGAACAGAAGATAGTGCACCATATGAGCATCCCGCGCTAGTACCGACACCGTTACGTGCAAGTTGTAAGATTCCCGGTGTATTTACCTCTTTATATTGTAACCAATAATACCAACTTCAATTGCTAGTTAAAACATCATGAAGTAACGTGTTGCTTGTGATAAACCAAACCCGCTAATTGGGTGGATATTGATGAAAACAACATAAAGTTTTATTAGGACATCTTCAACGCCGATTCTCAAACCGCTCGCATACGTCTGGACGGCATGATCCAGACCGTGGAAGTCATCCAACGCGTGCATGTATCGGTCCGCTCGGTGGTCCAGACGTACTTTCTCCCTCAAAATGAAGACAAAGTGGGGGGGGGGGGGGGATTGCGGGTGTCTGGACAGCAACCACATTGGACTTCGATACCCCAGGCCCTCTAAATCTGTCCTCCTAGCCCCGTTTTCTTCAACTCCACCACTTGTCCCACTTGCTTTACATCCGCATCCTCCACCTTTATCGCCACCATTGTACCTCTCCAACCGCCCATTGCCGGACATTCGCAGCGAGCACTGACGCGCCCGCCCGCCTTCTTCGACAGTGTTCTCCACCCTGGAGCCGTTTGTACCAGGTACACTCCACCACCCTACCGACGACCTCCATGCTGGCTACCACGCCCAGCAGGTGTTCGGTCAAATCCCATTGATCTTATTTTTCAGATGCCATGTCACTTTTTTAGAGTAAGAATGATGCCGGGGTTCTCGACCATGGTGGATGAGGTGTTGTGCGATGCGTGGTTAGCCATATCCGCGGATTTCGTAGGAAGGAGCAAAAGGGGGACCTTCTGGCAGCAAGTGCACGAACTGTTTCACGAACGAAAGCACATTGCGCCCTATGACATACACATCATCCATGACCACAATGTGAGGTCGTTATCGTATAGATGGTAAGCCATCCAGACCATCATCACCAAGTTTAGTCACGTAGTTGCTCAGCTCGAGGTAAAGTGGCCATTGCACGTGGCAGATGAGAAGATTGTAAGTTTTGCCTCTTCTTCCTGAAGTTGATGATTGACTCATTCATTCACTCAATATTGCTATTCATGTTTTGTAGCCCGTACGCGCTGCCGTGATGTACCACAGGACAGAGGGACGACCATTTACGTACACATATTGTTGGATGAAGCTGAAGGTACAACATGTGTGGGATCACATGATCTGTTGAAAAACTTGTTGGACGTCGAATTTGGACACTGTTGTACTTGCATCCTATGTATGGATGTGCTATTTTCTTTCCGAACTTTGATAAATATCAGCCGGTTTGCATGAATATCGTCCGCTAAGTCAAAACCTGACTTCAAATGCATGCTGGCAGCATTGAATTGCTCTAAGCGCTCCCTTCGGATTTTCTTTACTTTTTCACACGTGTTTTCTTCTTTTTCGATGTTTTTTTTGTTTTTTGGCTTTTTGGTTTTCCACCGGTATTGCTTAGCTTTTGGAGAAATAAATTGATTTTTTTTCCACGAAAAACTCATTTTTTTTGCATCCGCAAGAGGCATGGATATGCTTTCGTGAGAGGCACGGTTGTACCTCTCGAAAACAGAAAAAACGCGTTTATTTTTTTGCCTTCAGCGAGAGGCATGGTTTTGTTTCCGCAAGAGGCACGGTCGTGTCACTCAAAAACGCAAGAGGCACGGTTTTGCGTTCGTGAGAGGCACCACCGTGGCTCTCGAAAACAAAACAAAAATTCCTTCTACGAGAGGCACGGATTTACTTCACGTGGAGGCACAGATTTGCTTTCGTGAGAGGCGCAGTCGTGCCTCTTTCGAAAAGGAAAAAACGTGCTATCAATTCGGATTATTCGGGAAAAAAGTTTGTCAAAAGTTATCAACATGTGATCTAGTTTTGAAGATCTTGACTCAAGAAATTCAATGGTGAAAACGGTTTGAGATTTGGACACACGGTTTGAGAGATAAAACACTTTGACTAGACGGATCTACGAAAAAAGAGAAAACTCCCAGGTTGCAATAAATGGCGCACATGCAATGCATCACTTGTCGCAACCTGGGGATGCGGGAGTGATCTTTGGAAGGAGTACTTCTTGATTAGTGATTTCGAGTTTACGAACCATAACCTTTTTTCGGCGTTTCTATCTTGTGGACGAAGATGAGCTTTTCGTGTGTGTGTATGGGCAGCCCCTGGTTTCTTTTTTTTTTTCTATTTCAGGCTAGACTTGTTATTTCTTTTGAATTTTCCTTGTTGTTAGGACAGCCTTGTTATTGTTGTTCGATGCACTAGGTCTCAGTTTTGCTTTTATTATGCCTTTTTTCTTGGGTAACTGTTATTTTTTAGGGAGGTGCTTTCTCATTGTTTGAATTTTGTAGTTCTTTTTTTTATTTCCTAAAAAACTTCCTTTTCCGTTAAAATATCAATGCTTGATTTTTTATTTCCGTGTTTTCGGCGAGGTGTGCACTATTGAAACCGCACTGCCACAAGTAGACTCATGTTCGAAAATATTGATTACAATTGATCACCTTGATACTCCTGCGGGTATCAGCAACATAGGGTGACAACAATCGTCCTTGATGCCATCATTGACGGCTTTCATATCACGTGTCATCTAGTTAAATGAAGGATTGGCCATTACACTATCATGGTAGATTTTCTGCAACACCCCTCTGTAGCGGTCGATGTCGAGGGTGATGTTCTGGCCGTTGAGGAAGATTCCCCACGTCATACCATACCCCTGCCTGTGTATGGAGGCAATGTCGGTGAAGACGGCGTGGTCCCTCGGGTATATGTACTTGAGCGTCGTCTCCTCGGCAGTTGGCTCGTACTGGACGTACCGGAGCCCCATGTCAGCCGATGGCGCACCAAAGGCAGCATTGGCCCCCCAGCTCATGTCGCCCCACGGGACGACCTGCACCAACGTCGCGTTGCGTGGGAGGAACACCAGGTTGGTGAGCCCCGCACCATGCACACCCACCATCACGTCGCACGAGTTCACAACCTCTGCGAACAGGGCCATGTCGCTCATGGCCTCCGGGGCCCCCAACACCACCTCAAAACCGATATCCGTGGCAGCTGCGACGGCCTCCGCCTCATTCGCGAATGCCCTCGACTTGCGGCGCAACACCATGAGGAGAGCGAGGCCTGTCGCCGGAGGTCCGGTTGACGGGGGTCGCCCACTCACGCTTCAGCGAGTAGACAGACCGAAGAAAGTTCCGGAAGTCCGTCATCGTGTAGCCCTTGCGGGAGAGAGCGGGAATGATCCCCATCTCCTTATGGCTCTCGGTGCGGCGTGCACCGGACGGAAGCAACGCACCTTGTCGCCGGGCGTCAAAAGTCGATGACCGGGTACACGGAGAAGGCGGCGAGGATGTCTTTGAACTTGTGAACCCACTTGTGGTTGTAGTCGGTGACCACAAGCTGGGCCGCGCCATCGTACTCCCGCACAGTGTTGAAGAGAGGGATGAGACCGTCGGTCATGGCGTGAAAAAAGTTGTCGAGGAAGCCGCCGGTGGAGAAGACCACTGCAGGGACGTCGTGTGTCATCGTGCACTGTGGCGCATCCAGCCCGCTCCAGCGGATGGTCACCTCCTGGATAGCTTGCATCGTTCCTTCCTCCGACTTAGCGCGAATGCGGGTGGATCTTCACTGTTCCATTCTCTGGCCGGTAGCTGTCATCAGACGCTGAGACCACGTACACGGTGGCCGATTTTCCGTGCATACGGACGTCACCTTGCATGGCACATATGTCCATGCGTTCACTGCTGAAGTCGCAAGTTGACTTGCTTCTTGGTGCTGCCACATCTGTATCATGCACAAAAGAGTTACTCCTTTTTTTTCTTAAATATGAGATGTTTTGGATATTTTGATAAGGACTACTTACGTACTGAAATGAGTCTTTACAAAAAAAAACCAAACTGATATGAGTGAACAAACAAGTAAAATGCGTCTATATAAATCCGAATCAGAAAAAAATGTAGAACATCATACATTTGTTAATGGAGGAAGTAATGATTAGTCTAGTTAAGAACGGCTCTTAGTAATTTTTTGTCACTCTTGGGTAATTTTCATTTGCCGTTGGATTGTTCCATCATTGGCAGCCTTTTATTATATACTCTACTAGCCATCAATTCGTGCACGGGTTCATACATGTATTCTGTCAATTATATGGTTACTATTAGAGGTATACTGTTTTGGAGGTGAATAGTATAAAGAATTAATGTTTAGAAGATTTTTAAGTAGAACTTTCCTAATGAACATGTTCAGGTCTTATACATGTTTGAAACTTTTCATGAACAAAAGAAAGATGTTGTGATCTGGACAAAAAAAAGTTCTAAACACAGGCTACTTTTTGATGTGAAATATGTTCGTCTACTTCACAACATATGTTGTTTTTTTGGTAAAAATCACTAAATTGTCATAAAATACAGACATGTTTGTTTTAAAAAGAAATATACTTTTTTTACCATTTTTGCTTCTTTCTTACTTAGTGTTAGTCCGGGATATTGTTGTTTGTGCTCCGAAAGAAATATCTGAATTATTATCATATTAATTTCATATGGATATTTGATATACGGTGGATAAGTATCTATCTTTATCTCTCTGAAGGTTACGTATTACGCATTGGGCCAAAAAAGATTGAATGGTCATACTATTGTACTCCCTCCGTCCAAATATACTTGTTCTCGAAATGGATAAAATGGATGTATCTATAACTAAAATAAATCTAGATACAACCATTTCGAGGACAAGTATTTCCGGACGGAGGGAGTACAAATTGACCCGGCTGAAACATTACATACCTTCGCGGGTTCTATTAACCTCGCTTCTTTTTGGGACTATTAACCATGCACGGAGCTTGTGCCATGGACGTGTCCACATGTGAGCACCTTCTTCTTAGTTACTGTTTGGCCGATTTCTGTGAACAATATGTGTTCCAATTTATATGAAATCTAATGCTCAGACTAATGGAATCTATGGTTTATGGATGTGCTTGCACTTTGTTAGCAATTTTCATCTTAATATAATTTTGGATTTGGTGTTTATATATATATTGATTTTTTAGACTAATTTGGAAAATAACTTTGAACCGTTTTTGTATATTTTTGGAAAAGCTTACTACGTGTATATATACGTGATTTATGATTAAGATTGATGCAGTACGCATGCATAGAAATGCATTTTGACTGGGTAGACTGGGTACATGGTGATTTTTCAAAGAAAAAAATATATCTATTAGTGCACGTAGCTAGATTACATACAACACACTTATGTACACAGATCTCGGTGAAAGAGAGGACGAAGGTAGAGATTCTGCTTGCGTACAGATGCATTGGTCCAACTCAATAAAAAAAGGAGAAGCATTAGTCTAGGATTCTGCTTTTCGACGTACAAACACATATGTACTGCCAGAACCTAGAACCGCGCACAAATATACTCTATCTCACATATAATCTTAGTCGCCGAATTCAAATTGTTTGGTTATTTATGGCATGTTTTCTAGGATTAACATGGTGGCTCTAAAGATGCCTCTAATTAGTACTCCCCGTTCCTTTATATAAAGTGTATTTGTTTTTGATAAAATTTCAGAATGTACTGCGCATTTCTTCTACCTCATAATTTCCTTGTTAGCCCTGGGAAAGTATCTCTCTTTTGATTGTCTATATCTCTTCTTGTAGCAAAACAAGAAAAGTATCTCTCTGTCGATTGCATGTGTCTCATACTTTCCTTGACTAACTAATTTATTACTTGCCACTAACAAATAAATTTGCCAAGGTTAATTTCGTCCTAACATGTCTATAATTCTGTGCCTTGGTCACCATGCCGAAAACAATACACATTACTTAAAAGAGGAAGTAACTAGGAGTAATTTCTATAATATGTTGGTACTGTACAACTAACGTAAAGTCTGTTAGTTGTATTAGTTTGTTTGCTACCAAATTCTAGTACATGTTTTCTCGTGGCCACCAAAGCGCAACAACCAAATTATGAAGAGATGCAAATACCCAGTGCTTGGATATGCAGTATAAAACTTGGTACATACCTGAGTTTATCGAAGAACCATCTAATCCCGCATTCATGGCTAGGAGCCCCTTTTCGTTCTGGAGATCTGCAACAGATTACAATAAATCCAATTTAGACACACTTGACTTTCGAACAAACTGACTGAAACTGTGGGTTCTGCGGAGAACAAGTAATCAATTACCTCTGTTCGCATCAAGGGCGTCGCCGGGTGTCTCGCCGGCTGATGCTGGAGAAGGCAGTGCTTCGACGACGGGTACAGAATTAAATGAAGGATTGGCCATTACACTATCATGATAGATTTGCTGCAACACCCCTCTGTAGCGGTCGATGTCGAGGGTGATATTCTGGCCGTTGAGGAAGATCGCCCACGTCATACCATACCCCTGCCTGTGTATGGAGGCAATGTCGGTGAAGACGGCGTGGTCCCTCGGGTATATGTACTTGAGTGTCGTCTCATCGGCGGTCGGCTCGTACTGGACGTACCGGAGCCCCATGTCAGCCGAAGGCGCACCAAAGGCAGCATTGGCCCCCCAGCTCATGTCGCCCCACGGGACGACCTGCACCAACGTCCCGTTGCGCGGGAGGAACACCAGGTTGGTGAGCCCCGCACCATGCACACCCACCATCACGTCGCACGAGTTCACAACCTCTGCAAACCAGGCCACGTCACTCATGGCCTCCGGGGCCCCCAACACCACCTCAAAACCGATATCTGTGGCAGCTGCGACGGCCTCCGCCTCATTCGCGAATGCCCTCGAGTTGCGGCGCAACACCATGAGGAGACGAGGCCTGTCGCCGGAAGTCCGGTTTACGGGGGTCACCCACTCACGCTTCAGCGAGTAGACCGACCGGAGAAAGTTCCGGAAGTCCGTCATCGTGTAGCCTTTGCGGGAGAGAGTGGGAATGATCCCCATCTCCTTATGGCTCTCGGTGCCGGCGTGCACCGGCACGGAAGCAACGCACCTTGTCGTCGGCGTCAAAGTCGATGACCGGGTACACGGAGAGCGCGGCGAGGATGTCTTTGAACTTGTCAACCCACTTGTGGTTGTAGTCGGTGACCACAAGCTGGACGCGACCATCGTACTCCCGCACAGTGTTGAAGAGAGGGATGAGGCCGTCGGTCATGGCGTGAAAAAAGTTGTTGAGGAAGCCGCCGGTGGAGAAGACCACCGCGGGGACGTCGTGTGTCACCATGCACCGTGGCGCATCCAGCCCACTCCAGCGGATGGTCACCTCCCTGATAGCATTCATCGTTCCTTCCTCCGACTTGCGCGGGTACGGGTGGATCTTCACTGTTCCATTCGCTGGCCGGTAACTGTCATCAGACGCTGAGACCACGTACACGGTGGCAGATTTGCCGTGCATACGGACGTCGCCTTGCATGGCACATATGTCCATGCGTTCACTGCTGAAGTCGCATTTTGACTTGCTTCTTGTTGCTGCCACATATTTATCTATAATATGCACAACAGAGTTATTAATTACGAGTAGTAGAAAGAAACTTCTTCTTTATTCGCAAAAAAAAGAAACTTCTTGTTAGTTTTTATCTTGCCACTCTTAGAGAGAGCTCAATTGCCGTTGGATTATTCCATTGGTACTGTAAAACTAACACAATGTCTGGTCTGTTTGCATTAGTTTGGTTAGGCAGACTTAACAGCCCGTCATGCTCTGCGGAGAAAAGGTAACTAATTACCTTGTCGACGGGCAATGTCGCCTTGACTTTTGTTCGCACTGACGACGTCGCGTGATGCCGGAGAAGGTGGTGCATCAACGGCCGCACCAGGTGTCTGGTCGTTTCTTGCGGGAGAAGGTGGTGCATTGACGGCCTCGCCGAGCGTCTGCTCGCTTGATGCGGGAGAAGGTGGTGCATGGCCGACCAAATCTGAATTAAATGAAGGATCTGCCACGTGGTCACATACTTATTGTTAGCGCCAAATCGATGAATTAATCAGAGAACGATCAAGCTCATGGGCAGTATACACACTTGTCCTCCCCTACACCCTTCATGAACAGTAAATTCAAAACAAAATACAAAAACCTTAAACTTTTAACATCAAACACGATCAAATATTTGATGTTCTTGCAAAGTTTCAGCCACACAAATAACATCCGAGGAGCCCTAAAAAATTCGCTGCTCAAAAGTGCACGTATAGTTTGAACAATGATTTTTTTTGTGGACACCTCGAATGTTATTTGTGGTTGAAACTTTGCAACAACATCAAATGTTTGATGTCCTAAAGTTTTGGAAGTTTTTTTTATTTTTATATCAATTTTTTTCTAATTTACTGTTCATGACGGTGTATGGGCACCCGGGAGGTATCACTCCTTTCTCTTCAAACTATGGGAAAAGAGTTTGAGTAATGAGTTTTCGGACGATGGATCGAAGATGATGGTGCACACGTATAGATCAGATGAACACTCGAAACCTAAACGTGTGTAAAGTGCTGTTGCTTGTAAGGTGTAATTGAGGGGACTTACAAAGAGTTGTTGCTTGTAATTGGGGAACCCGCGGCATGTGATCGGAGTTGAGCACAACGAAGACAAGGACAGGAAGCAGAAGCCACACGAGAGCCCTTGCTGCTGCCCTGCCCACAAGCTTCTTACCCCCCTCCTTCCTCATGTCCTTCTTCATCTTGTACACTGGCTTTTTCACTTAGCTCCAGTGAACAATGGTGAACTTGGGAGCTAGCTAGCTAGTCGTATATATGTGCATGGGATTTAGTACTCTACTACTGTAGTACAAGTGAAGCGTGGTGATGCGATCTCCTTCTTGAACAGGCTTCTCATACTAAGGCTAGCCATAGTGGAGAGTAACTTAGACTACTAACATGAATATGTTACTAGTCTATGTTACTACCTTCATAGTGGGTAGTAACATATTTGTACTGTCATGCTAGCCTTCATTTATTTAGGTGTAGACTCATCTTGTCTCGGGATGCGTTATGTTACGGTATCTACCGATGTTACTATAACCCTCTCTCTCTTCTTTAATTGTCTGTCACATAAGCATGTTTGCGAGTCCCAAGTACATGATACCGCTTATGTTATCCCCACTATGGCCAGCCTAATCCAGACTGGGTCTCTAGTCTTTTAGTTGACTTCCACGTCGAGTGTCATAATGGCACTACTGCGCTAATCGAGCATACTATACTGCCATTAGCATATATGTCTAGTATATACGCTACTCCTATACTGTCTCTCTCTCTCTCTCTCCAGCCATTTGTACAGGGTCTATACTCTAGAGTGGGTCTTAAGTCTTTGAGTTGACCTTGACCTCGGGTGTCTTAATGGCACCACTGCGCTAATCGAGCATACTTGCATTAGCATATACTCCCTCGGTTCCTTTGAACAAGTCGTAATTTCTTTTGCCATTTAGCCAAGGAGAGGACAGGAACGTGGAATCTTTCCTATATTGCCCATGAAAATCGGATCTCTCGTAACACATTAATCTCTCGTGTCCTCGGCTGCCTCCTCGATCAGTTCTCTCGCCAGTACTACCTCTGTATGTGTATATTAGTCGCCATTGTATTTGACTAGCAAAATGTTAATGCATGTCATCGTAATTTATGTTGTTGGATTCGTATTTGAATGTTGTTTTCAATGATATTGTTTTGGTGAAGTATAAGTTATATCTTATTAGTTAAAATTATTGTCAAAATATGGCCCAAATTAGCAAAGGAATGGAGTACTCTCAGCGTTCCATAATGTAGTGCGTATATATTTTTTCAAAAGTCAAACATTACAAACATTGTCCATGTTTATAGACAAAAATATGTACATTCAAAAAACCAGATGCATATAATTGGATGCATCATCCGTTGTATCTTCATGTTGTGTATGTTTAGAATTGTATATACAAATAGTTTTCTCTGTAAACTCGATCAATGTTTGCTTAGTTTGACTTTCCAAAAAATCTATATGCATTATATTACTCCATCCATTTTTATTTACTCCGCATATTAGCTTTGGTCAAAGTTAAGCTTTATAATCTTTGACAAAGTTTATAGACAAAAATATTAACATGTACAATTACAAATCAATGCCGTTAGATTCATTATTGAACATACTTTTGCATCATATAGATTTGCTATCGTAAATATTTATATTCATTCCTATAAACTTGGTCAAACTTTACGAAATTTGATTTTCAGTCAACTCTAATATGGAGAGTAAATAAAAACGGAGGGAGTATGAAACAAAGAGAGTAGTTGTAATAAGCTACTACTAGTGTGAACCATAATAAATGATTAGGAAAGTTGAAGTTGAGCCCGTCAAAAAAAAAGAAAGTTGAAGTTGAGTGCGCACTGTCTCGGGATAGATGCACTGGGCCTGTTGCATGTCAGATGATTGTCAGGCCATATGTGGTTAAACTTTCTTCCGGGCATTAATGATATGCTACTGTAGGTCAGACGGTATGAGACCATTTTATCCGGTTGTGCCGGTGTGTGCATGTAAGATGTGACCTTGTGGAGCAGAAAAGACAAAGAGGAAGTCTTATCTCCTTTGCCATACCCAGCCAATCGGATTTGTCAACCAAAATAATTTCTGACTACTTGTACTATTGTTCTTGTACTCACACATAAATGAGAAATACTTTTCAATAAGAAAAGTAATGTTTCCCCGACTACTGACGATCGTCGGCGAGCACGCTCACATGATGCCACGCCCATGGTCTTGACGCCGATCTGCCCTGACAGAGAAGTGATGTCCCCCACCACCACCAACGACCACCTCGCTCGCAAGGACCCACAGTCACATCCCAGGCCGAGCCCCACCTCACCTTCCTAGAGCACAACTCCGATCCACCTCGAGCCCAGATCTAGCCTGCCCAAGCAAGAACCATAGATCCTTGCCTCCCTCGTCGCGCTTGCGGCCGGCACCACCGCACCCCCAGCCCTATGCACCGTCGGCTTGGATCCAAAAGAAAGGAGATGGCCACCATCCCCTGCACCGCTTGCTGGACCCCGGCTGCCGCACCACCACCGTCATGACAAGCTTGCCCCGCCCCGTCATGACCAAGAGCAGCCGCACGAGGAGCAGGGAACCACCGCCACCATTGGCCACCACTGGCGGAACGCAGCACAACATCCACCAGCCCGCGCCGCCTGCCGGCCAGATCCGGCCGCTGCAGCCCAGGCGCGCTCCACCCTTCAATCCTTCACGAAGCCCAACACACCACTACCTCACCAGCACGCCAAGGGCATGCCGGTGAGCCGCCATGCCACAGAACCCCACGCCAGCACCGCGCTCAGGCCCAAGGGGACTGCCCCGTGCCGCCACTTCCCGCGAGAGGAAGGAGAACGGGGCTGGTGGTGGAGATCGAGAGGACCCTAGCCGTCGGATTTGTCAACAAAAAATTTCAATAAAAAGACATACATGACCTCGCATATATACTACTATTAGAGGGGGAAAATCAGGATGACGTCTAGCAGATATAAACGGAGAGAATAGCATTTTAACATATATTACTTATAGGATCCTCCTCGTCAACTTCTTCATACCATTATAAGTCACTATCCTCTTCTTTCTTCACACACTAAGGCCCTGTTCGGAACGTGTCAGCTCCCAGCTTCGTCCGCTCCGCGCAAGAGCAGGCCCGAACGAAACAGCTCCCAGAAGCTGGCTTCGTGGAACAGAGCATCCCCGCAATGCAAAAATTAGAAGCCGGACGAGCCTAGCTCCCAAAAACCGAAGGAGAAGAAGTTGGACAATATTACGATATGCCACCGCCAAGTGAGCTCGAGCAGCGTGCAGTTCATTTTCTCTCGCTACTGAGTCCGCTTTTGAAGCGTTTTCTCCTTCTGGCCGCCAGAGTCGCTGCCGAGCAGCTTCGCTGGCTCCATAAGAAGCCAGCTCGGTGGGCTCCCGCGAGAAGCTGGCCTGTTTCGGAAGCTGGAGAGCTTCAACTCTATCATACAAATCCAAGCTCACAATGCGCCCTTCCACACACACTTTGAACTTAGGGCATGAATCGTTGCAACACCACAATACTGTATAGTAGAACCGGCAACATGAGCTGTTGCAACGCCGCTCCCTGACTCAAGAGCATGACAAAATGATGGTTAATTAATTGCCGATCATACAAAAAGTTTCAAATAGAATACGCAAAATCATGTTACCAAAAGAGAACTTAGCATAATGTTATACTTGACCAGGCAAAACTGTGCACCACACTTAAGAGTCCTCGTCGTATTTTGTGTCAAAATTTGACCATATATTTGACAAGCTAAATGTGCATGAGACCAAAATTTATATTGTTTGATCATATCTGAATGTAATTTCCAATGATATTGTTTTTCCTATATATATAACTTGTATTTCGGTAGCTAAAATTATGGTCAAAATATGACCCAAATTACGAACCAAACTACTCCCACCGTTTCAGTTTACAAATCTTACGCGTATACCTAGGTTGTCAATTTTACCACCCTAATATAAAATATATAACACAAAATTTATATTGTTTAAAAATAGAACATCTGAAGTTTATATTGGTATATTTTTTGTAATATATGACTTGTATTAGGATGGTCAAATTGACGACCTAGGGATACGCGCACGCCCTGTAAGCTGAGAGAGAGGGAGTAGTGTATCAGGACGGGGTAGTTGTAAATAAGGTAGTGTGAACCACAATAAAAGATTGAGAAAGTTGCAACTGAGTGCGCATTGTCTCCGGACAGATGCATTGGGCATGTTGCATGTCAGATGATTATCAGGCTAGCCATAGTGGGAGTAACTTAGATAGTAACTT
Organism: Aegilops bicornis; assembly: GCA_021605145.1. Taxonomy (NCBI): domain Eukaryota; kingdom Viridiplantae; phylum Streptophyta; class Magnoliopsida; order Poales; family Poaceae; genus Aegilops; species Aegilops bicornis. The sequence goes on from JAHIAL010000140.1 coordinate 43,930, forward strand.
AACACATCCCAAGACAATTTTGCTTATGTGGCAAGTATTTAATGAGAAAAGAGGTGCTTGTGGTAACATAATATGTTACTGTAACATAGCGCTTCCCGAGAAAAAATGAGTCTATAAGATAATAAATGAAGCAATCTATGATATTACTACTATGTTATTTTGCACTATGAAGGTAGTAACTTACACTAGTGTCATATGCATGACACTAGTCTAAGTTACTCCCTACTATATGCTTAAACTTTCTTCTGGGCATTAATGATATGCATGCATACGCTACTGTAGGTCAGACTGTATGAGACCATTTTATCCGGTTGTGCCGCTATGTGCATGTGACCTTGTGCAGCAGAAAAGATAAAGAGGAAGTCTTATCTCCTTCTCATACCCAGCCCATCGTTTTGTCAGCCAAAACAATTTCTGACTACTTGTACTATTGTTCTTGTACTCACACACAAACGAGAAGAAGAAAAAATGAGAAATACTTTCAGTAAAACAGATATACATGACATGGCATATACACTACTATTAGAGAAAAAGATCAGCGTGACATCTAGCAAATGCAAACAGAGAGAATGGCGTTTTAACAATCACTAGCAAAAATGTCTATGCGTTGCAACGGAAGGAAAAAACAACATATGCATCTAGCTCGAAAAGCATAGCTCAAGGGCCCCTACTGATCCACGTCCTTGATTTCAACATGGTGCCTCACCCGTGTTGCCCATTATTCTCCTCTCGCTGATATTGGTTGCAATTTGCAACTAATCACAATGTGTTTCAATATGAGCCAAGGGGATGAGCTCGGGCTCGCACGACACAGATGCCATTGAACAACACAAGCGCAATCAAATGTTAACAAATCTCGTCGAGCTTGGAGTCAAGGCCACCATCCGTTCATACATATCGTTCCTCATACTACATATCATAGACTTGTTCCACTGAGGGAGGACGGGTCCCTCACATATCATGACCACTTAGCGTCTGATCGCCTCCTAATGGGCGCCAAATTGTCACACACCACATGCATATAACTCGAGGCCATGGGGCCTAGGATCCTGCTCTGCATGACTTGGTTTCTTCGCCCTTCCTCCTTCCCTTGATGCCACCAAAACCAAAACTCATATCAGTCGTTTACCCCATTTGAGCCTTGTTGAGGCACAGACCCATTGGGAGGAAGCCCAACGGCTCACATTTTCATAGTCCAAGAAGATACTGCACATTTCGGACTTCAGACGTTTCACATCGAAACTCACATTGAGCTCTGTGACAAAGAAAAAAGCAAAAGAAATGAAATCAAGCATGTCGTTAGTTTTGTGAACTTTTAGCTAACTAGAATTAAAAGCAAGCTCTTGTTCGAGGAAGTAGAAATTGTTAGTTCTTGCTAGCTTGAACTGATAAAAAAACTGATTAATTACAACACACCATGATTAGCATGTTTGCTACCAGAAATGATTTGCAGTGTAACACTAAGATACAAACAACAATAGATGTCCCAGCCTTCTCTTAACAATCAAATTTTTTGCATCGAACAAAGGCATCATTAATTTCTCAAGTAACATCAGCTTTTTAAAGTATTGTATACAACCATTTTTTCCTGTTCGAATATTCTGACAACATGACTACATTTTCAGGTTGATGTTTACATGCAACCAATGGGGGCAAAAGAAATGGTTCTCCAACCAAGAGATTGAGAACATCCATGGATGTATATTACCTGCAGAAATTCCCCATAATTAAACATTTCTTCTTTGATGAATGCAATAAACCTGATGAATTTCTTAAAGATTCAGTCATTGACTTCACATGGAATCAGACTGCACATGTACTTTCTTTAAAAAATTGCATATAGACGTGAATGGTTCCTAAAGTGTTGGACCAGACATGTTCAATTGAATTGTGTTCAAAACTGGATCAACTTATAAACGAGATAATTACGGCTATAGTCCTTGTACTCTCTGACGCGTAACATGATGGTCATCGAACTCGCGGAATGCTCCACTACTGTCCTTAAATACGAAAATATGGTCCAATACGGTCCTGGCCACGTCTCCCACTACGCCATACATCTAGACTCTGATACCACATCAGCATACAGTAGAAATGTGGGTCCCACATGTCAGTACGCGAGAGAGAAATAGTATAACTCAAAAACATAAACTGGGAGCGGTTGCGTTCGAACCTGAGAGCCCAGGACATCTGGCAACGTGAGCGAGCCACAAGAGCTACGTATGCTACATGTACACTAGTGGTCTATAAAGCTTAATGTAGAAAATAAAATTGGGTCGGCATGTACACTTGTACAGGTAAACATGAACTTTTTCTAAAATTTATGTGAATTAAAAAATTTAAGAAAATTTATGTGTCTTCATTCAGGACCACAAGCACGCACAATTGTTGTGCATCCTCATTGTTTATTTTCTCAAATGCAAAATCATTTTTAAAATTAACAATATGTATTTTTAATAATGTTTATAGTGGTTTTAGGAAGTGGTTATACTTTTGCCCAATTATATGCCCAGCTATCAGTTTTCTTATTGTTTTCTTCCAAGTTCGTGTTTATGTTTCCTTTTTTATCTTTTCGTTTAAAAATGGAATGCAAGAAAAGTTTACAATAATTAGAAATACATAATTATCGTGTATCTGAAATCTTCATTTCATTTTATTATTAGTTAAATAAAATAGGTAAACATGAACTTTTTCAAATTTATATACATTTAAAAATAATAAAAATTACATATCTTCATTCAGGACCATATATATTCTTTTTGTAAATACACAGTTACTTAAAAAGTTGACAACATGTATTAAAAATTATTGTGTAATCATAATAAATTTTAGAAATATATTAAGAAAAATCAATTTGTATTTAGAAAATCAACATGTTTCTTGAAATGCAAGAATGAGTTTACGCATAATGTTTTAATACACGACGAACATGTTTTGAAATAAACGTTGTCAATTTTTTGAATGCATGACAAACATTTAGGAAAATAACATCTAGAGGTTTGTAATACACATGAGACATTTTCCTAAATCATTCTGAACATTTTTTAAAATTGCACAAACACTTTATTTACCTTTCATGGTAATTGTAAAACTTCCTTACATTTACTTTTAAAATGGAAAAAAAGATAAATAAATGTGAACCTGGGAAAAAACAAAAAAACCAGCGGAAAAGGAATGTGATGGAGGCACACTATATATATAGGGATTGACTATTCGTCACCCTGGGTGAGGAATAGTTATTCTTCATCCCCCTCTATTTTACCATCAATGCATCGTAATTTTAAGTTCCGTAAGTTTTGTCTTATTTTCGATGTAAAAAGAGACTGTAAGAAAATATATAATCGTCGTAAAAAATATTTTATATTATGTAAAATTACAAACGTAAAAACATAGTGTAAAATACACATAAACTGTAAATTTTCTTGTCTTATAACCTATATTTTTATTTTCTTATGCAAAATTTTACGTAGTGAATCAATATGAATGTAACTATTTGAATTCCAAACGTAATTTAATTATGAAACGATTGTAAGATTACCTCGGGTGAAGAATAACTTATTCTGCACCCTGGGTGATGAATAGCATCACTATATATATATATATATATATATATATATATATATATATATATATATATATATATATATATATATATCAGAAATTAAACCATATCACAATTGTGTTCTGTGGTTAGCTTGTGCGCACATTACAATCAGCGAGCAGAGGTGTCAGCTTCGAACCTCTGTCCTGCAATTTATTTTGCTATTTTTTCTCTCTCACTGTACTGACATGTGGGCCCCGTGCTTCTACTGTATGCTGACATGGCACCAGACTGAGCTGTAGGCGTATCGTGAGACGTAGTCAGGACTGTTTTGGAGCGTATCCACATATTTGAGGACTGTAGTGGAGCATTTCACGAGTTTGAGGACTGTCGTGTTACAGGCCAGAGAGTACAGAGACTGTACCTGTAACTAAGGACGCGGATTTTCTATGCTCGAGCTCATATGAGCCCGTTATCTAGGACGTTGGTTGAAGCATGGAGATCTGTGCCAGTTGTTAATACGGGCCGCCTGGGCGAGTTAGGAAAATGTGCACTATGGAGAAATACTTAGATGGCAGGCGTGGGTGGTGGGCCGCATTTTGTGGCGCAGGAACGTCCGCTTATGTTGGACGATTTGGGCGAGGATCGTAACGATTACTTGACGTCTAGTCCGTGGCCCCGAATGTGAGGTTTTCCGTTCGATGGGCCCATGATAGGAATTAAGTGGCGGTCTGGTGGCTTGGATAGGGCGTAGCTGACCCTAATTTTCGAAGGCACGGTGGTGTCTTGGCCCGGCGGTGGCGGCGCGGCGGCGGTGAAGGCGACAAGGATGGAGTTCCTGATGCAGCCTCTGCACGGGTATGTAATCCTATCTATTTGGCTTGTTGTTGGATTTCAGTCTGGAAATGTGTTGATTCCGAGGGGATTTGCGTGTGCTTGGAGCAGATCGACTTTCCTTGAAGAGGTTGGGGAGAGTTTGGTGCCGGCACCGGTGGCGGCGGACGGGGTCGATGCGTATGACTTCTACAATTAGTATTCATGGGAAAAGGGATTTGGGATCAGATATGGCAAGAGTCGGCTTAATGTGGAGAGGATTAAATGCATGCAAGAAATAGTCTGTGGCTGCTCGGTTAGTACAAACTGTTTTGTATGTCAAGTCTACATTTTCTTGTTGTCCACGGAGACTGACATATGGGGAACAGAGGAATAACCAATCTGAAGAAATGGATGTTCTTCAGGACAGATGGGGGCTTACATCTTTCTGGCGCGACATGTAGGTGACCACCTTGTCTTTGCAGTCAGGCGGGGATCAGCGGAAGCACTGCCTCCTGCTGCGAGGAAGAAGAAGAAGACGCCATGGTCGCCGGTCTGCTCGGTCCAACAGGAAGACAAGATGATAAGGTTGGGGGGACAGGGGGGACGGCTCAAATGAATCTTCCAGAGCAAGCTGTTGGATTCATCACATATATAATACAAAAAGGGGTATGGGAACGGACGTTAGCTCACCAACGTCTTAGCCGTGGCTCATGCCGGCCGTGTGCATCTGAGCCAGCGAACGGTGTGTGACGGCCGTTACACTCAATGCGGGTAGGTGGGTGGGCCCTGTCCTCTGAAAAAGCATCCACTAGTACTGAGAATACGTTCTGAAATACACAGGGGGATGCGAATCTTAGCGCTAAAGAACGGCTAGGATAACAGGTGCATCTGAGCTCGGGCTCAGAATAGCACTTTCATGTAACTATCTCCTTATAAACTGAAAAGTAGGTTGATTCTATTGTCTTAAGGAAACATGAGGAGAACATAACAAAACTCATATAGCTACATGAAAATTAGTTGACTTTCCTAACTGATCTATGGATTTCACTGAGAAGCCAAGAATATTGGTTTGCTCTCTGTTGTGCAGTTTTTTTTTTTGACGCATATATACAAGAATAATGAGACTTATCCACTAATTCACACATCCATGAAACCTTTGCTTGGTCCTCTAATTCACTTGATCAAGTTAGAATTCTTTTGAATGAATAAAATCTGTCGGGACAATATATATATGTTCAGTAAACCAGGTGATTACCACCATCCATGTTTTTCTAGCATATTTATGGGCATACAAGGTTTTATGTCTGTTCATCAAGAAGATGCGCATGGACAGATATCTTGACGAACTGAAGCACTGGCCATAGCAGAAGGATTGCTGAACACTGAACAAAAACATTATGGATGCAGTATTCGGTCAAAGCTTTCTGTCACCAATCAGGGAGAGCCATAACTCATGCAAAGTGCTAGTCTGGAATTCACATTCATCCACCCCTGTCTGCTATTGTAACTGCATGAATAGCCATCACCTCACCAAGATGTACTCCATGCAATTCTGTAGGCACTAGCAAGGTTAGAACTTGGAAATTGGGATCAAAGCTTGGTGAGGAAGACAAACCTCGGACAGCTAGTAAATTGTCCCTATGATCTTGTATTCATAATCTAAGTAGTCCCTCCGTCCAGATTTACACGTCGGGGAAATGGTGTATCTAAACCTATTTTTATTTCTAGATGCATCCATTTGTTTTCATTTCTACGATAAGTAATTCAAGATAGCAGAAACAAAGCAGCCAAGACAAAAATGGCATGTGCTTAATCTCGGACGTAACGGACTGGTAGATTTTCCGTCGAGGAAGGTTGCACATAGCATGTCGAACCCCTGCGTGTGCATGGAGAAGACGGCGTGGTCGCTCAGGTATACGTCCTGAAGCGTTGTCTCCTTGGCGGCGTGGTCACTCGTTGGCTGCGACGGGATCTGTTAGACAGCTATGGTACCATGCATAGCCTTACCTGACGATGTAAGAGGGCCAGAGCCATTGCTGAGCCAGTGTGAGGTATGGAATCGACGTGTTACATTTCAGAAAAACAAATATCAAAAACCTCGGACGTAATAATCTAGTACTTAATTATGTGATGGTAAGGGAGCGGTAGATGTGTTGCAGGAGCCCTGTGAAGCGGTGGATGTCGAGGGTGACGTTCTGCCCGTTGAGGAAGGTCTCCCACAACATGTTGAATCCCTGCTTGTGTAGGGACACCGGATCCGTGAAGACGGTGTGGTTCCTCGGGTACACGTACTTGAGCGTCGTCTCCTCCGCGGTCACCTCGTACTCCACGTACCGAAGCCCCATGGGAGCCACCGGCTCGCCGTAGGAGGTCCAGGCCGGCCACTTCATCTCGCCCCACGGGACGATCTGCACCACCGTGCCGTTGCGCGGGAGGAACACCATGTTGCTCAGCCCCGCGCCGTGCACGCCCACCAGCACGTCGCACGAGTTCACCGTCTCCGCGAACTTGCCCAGGTCGCGCACCACCTCCGGCCCCGCGGCTACCACCTCGAAGCCAACCTCGGTGGCAGCCGCCAGAACTTCCGCCTCGTTCGTCAGCGCCCTCGAGTTCCTCCGCAGCACCATGACGAGACGAGGCCTTCCACTCTTTATGGGGGTCACCCACTCACGCTTCAGAGAGTAAGCCGACCGGAGCAGGCCGCGAAAACCCATCGTCGTGTAGCCCTTGCCGGAGAGAGCCGAGTCAATCCCTAGCTCCTTATGGCTCTCCGTTCCGACATGCACCGACGGGAAGCAGCGCACCTCGTTGTCGGCGTCGAAGTCGATGATCGGGTAGATGGAGAGCATGGAGAGGGCGTGACGGTACTTGGCGATCCATTTGCGGTCGTAGTTTGTGGCCACGAGCCGGACGCGGCCGTCGTACTCCCGCGCCGTGTTGTAGAGAGGCATGATGATGTCGGTGATGGCGTGGAAGATGTTGACGCCGTAGCCACCGGTGGAGAAGACCACCGCTGGGACGTCGTAGGTCACCGTGCACCGCGGCGCACCCGGTCCCGGTGGGGCTCTCCACCGGATGGTCACCTCACGGACCAGCTGCATCGTCGGTGTCTCCCATTTGCGCGGGTACGGGCGGATCGTGATCGTCCCATTGTCTGGCCGGTTGTCGTCGGACGCCGAGACCACGTAGACGGTGGCGGTTTTGCCGTGCAGACGGACGTCACCTTGCATGGCACACATGTTGGTGCGATAGCTGCTGAAGTTGCAACTTAACTTGCTTCTTGGTGCGGCTACATCAGCATCTGCATGCACACAATAGTTATAACATACGTAATTGGTTGAAAACTTCTCTTTACATTTTTCTGTAACTCTTGGAGGAATTAAATTTGCCACTGAATCCTACCATTATGGGATATCCTCCTTTCGGAAGAAAAAACCATGTTGGTACTGTACAACCAACGCAAAGCCTGATATCATTAGTTTGGTTTGCAACCAAATTTCTAGTATCGCCAGCAAATTAAATGTACTCTTTGCCTGTTAGCTGAGTGGCCCAAAAATATTATGAATTCAAATAATGGTTCAATATATATTCAGTATACTACTTTGTATCTACCTGATTTTATCAAAGAACCATCCATTCCCACCTTCGTGGCCAGGAACCCCTTCCCATTTTTGAGACCTGCAATAGATAACAACTATCATCAATACCAGCTTTCCCAAAGCCTGGATCTATTTCATTTCAATATAATACCATACCACAAAACATAAATCATACTGTAAGGGTTTACCACTGAATGGTAGCACTCCCTCGACTCCAAATTAATTCAAGTTCAAGCTTTGTGCTAACTAAAATTTCCTATTGTTTGGCCAAGTTTGCAGATAGATGTGCCAATATCTACACCATCAAATACATATAGTACACACACATATTTTTATGACGAAAACTAATCTTGGCATTGTAAATGTTGTATACTAGTAGTATATATTTTCATATGCTATACACAGTGGTGGAGCTTGACCGAGATTGTTGATGAGCAAAGCAGCATTGAGGGGGCCTAAAAGACTAATTAATTGTCCTTAAACTTGAGTAATCTTTAAAATTTAAGTAACAATTCAACCTATTCTAGAGGAATTTTCTAGGGTAGGGGGGCATGGCTCAGTTTGCTAGACTGTGGGAGTAAATTTCAGTTCTAACATAGGGTCCAACTCATCAAATTACTTATGTGGCAATGATTTAAAGAGGAAAGAGATGCTTTGAGTAACATAGCTAGTTACTCATACTATAGGTAACATCACACATACAAAGACAAAATGATTCTACAACCTAATAAATAAAGTGTTGCATGACACTACACATATGTTACTCCTCACTATAGAGGTAGTAACATAGACTAGTAACATATGCATGTTACTAGTCTAATTTACTCTACGCTATGGCTAGTCTTACTACTAGGAAAGATCCGCAACTGACTCTATATATTAGTAAAGTTGTACTAAATCGGCGATAATTACTATGGATCGGAGGGAGTAGAGCATATAGTAAATCCAGAAGTTGGAATCATTTGGACAGAAACACATGCGTGCACTGCACATTAGTCCTCAGATCTGTTGTGCGGAGAAGAGAAAGGTAATTATTAGTTACCTCTGTTTGCACCGACGACCTTGTCGGGCGTCTCGTCGCCCGACGCCGGAGAAGGGGGTGCTTCGACGACCGGATCTGAATTCATCGACCACAGGGCAAATAGTACTATTGTTGTTAGTGCCAATCGACGATTTAATTAGAGACATGGCTGAGGTTAAACAAGTGAGCTTTGTGGCATACCATGTGCAGCTTTTGACTTGGCTACTAGTTGTTGCTGCGGCTGCCATATTGCACCCTCTACACCAGCTTCGCCAATGCTGGTCTCTGCAACTGCAAAACAATGGAACGCAAGTCATGTCCACCTCTAGCTTTATACGCATGGTGATCGCAAATACTCCTATATGGTATGGGAGCGGCTATTTATCAGTTACGTGAGAATACAATTGTGTGAGTCAAATTGTTAGGCGTTTGGATCGCCATCCAACGGCCAGTATCGCGCCATACTCTTCATCTTGAACCTCTGTTTCTTCTCCCTCCCGTCCGTCCCATCCGTCTGCCTCCACCCCCCCCCCCCCCCCCCCCGAGCCCCATCCTCCCCTCCACCGCCCCCTCCATGCATCGACGTACATGTTGTCGTCACGACCATCCCTGATCCCTCTAAGCCCTGTCAACACCGACGACCCCTGCACCCCCAGACTCGCACCCGTGAACCTGCTTCCTAACCTTACCCTGAGACGCCGTAGCTTGCACCGTCGTCCCCGTCTCCGGCGGGGTCCTAGCTCGGCCTCGCCGGGGACGATGCTTGTTACCGCGCTTCTCACGTTTCACACACCTTGGGTCTCGTTTGAATTTGATTGACTGACGCCAAAAAAAAATTCAGGCACCTGACGATTAGCAAAACCGCAAATATATACAAACTCGACGGTCGCAACAGATGAACCAGCAACACGCGCTCAAGAATACTACTACATCAAAACCAATTGATTTCTCGAAATGGTACGCTCAAGGTAACACTAAATGTTGATCCGGGCGGGTCGATCTTGTCAATCAAAAGGTGAGGGATCGATCTCATAACTAGTACTCATCGGTACATAGGGAAAATTTAGTACTACTACTTGGTACTTATGGTTTAATTAATTCTTGGTGAACCCAAAAGCTCAAGCATTATATATCTTCTCCATAAAAAGGATTTATGGACCGGGTTCTACTATATATCAAGAGATAATTGAAGATAAGCACTTAAAAATATATCATGATGCGACAAAATTAAGCTCAAGCACTTACTGTGAACCACCTGCTGCGGCATGAAGTCGGACTTGAGCACGGCGAGGACGACGAGAGGAAGCAGAAGACACGCGACGGCGGCGGCTCCTCCTCCGCTCACAAGCTTCTTACCGCTCTCGTTCCTCCCGCCCCTTTTCATCTCGCTCGCTCGCTCGCTCTTGTGCGTACGTACGTACGTACTGCCTTGATCACTTGGTAGCTAGCTTGCTCCAGTGAATAATGGTGGGCACTGATCTTCACTGCTAGTAGTATAGCATACTCCTCCTACTTATGGGTATCTCTTGCGAGTGAAGCATACTGTCAAACGCGCATTAATGCGCGAGGTTAGTTTAATCAATGGTCTTCAGGTTGACCTTCCAGTACTGTCAGTCACTAACTCCCATGCACACAGCATGTGCATTTGCTCTAATGGTGAACATCGAACAGAGAGCCCTTTGCTAAACTAAGCATACTCCTTCCTTGTAGGCAGAACGCCATGGACTAGCGGCTCCTCTCACAGTCACACAGCTTCTCAGCGTTGATATCAACTGTGGCAGCACCATCTCCGGATCCAGATCGTGCATTCACTTGTTATAACCAACGCTTGCTCCATATAAATATAAGTATATAAGTAGTACGTATCTTTTAAACAGTACAGTGATCCACAATGGAAGATTCCCGTACGAAATTCGAGTAAAATTTTATTTGTTTCCGTTCCGATGTGATATCATCGAATAACATAGACGAATGGTTGGTTGGCTTGCGATTTCAACTTTATTGGAGATTTTGTCATTCAAGTTTCCGAGTCGGATCCAAGGGGTTCCGGTCCCTGACCTGACCGAGCCGTCCTTTGGACCATGCCAGAACGGCCAGCATAACGGTCTGGATTTTAGGTGGCGGTTCAGACCAGGCTAGACCGGGTGGCTCGCTGGATTTTGCCACCGTGCGTGCCGTAGTGCCACCACTAGAGCTCCCAGTGCTGACTGTGCGTGTGTGTGCAGCTCGCCGTGCTACTGTACTGCTAGGTGTGGCACGTGCGAGTGTAGGTTCTCTGCAGGTGCTCCACTGCCGCCGATGCGTGCGTGTGCAGCTCGCCATGATCGCTGTGCATGCGTGGTCACCGACGCAATTGGACATTGTCGGGAGAGGCCCAGAGGCATGCAGGAGGGAGGCCACACCCTCTTGAGTGCTGTGGGTGGCTGCGGTCGACGTCAAGGTCGAGATCGGTGGCGGTGCACGCACGACAGCCACGGCGCACACGGCAGCAAGAGGCTACAGAGCACGGGAAGGAGAGGAAGGAGAGGGGAAACAACCACATGCTCACCATGAGCATGTGAAGAGGTCGGCGAGGCCGGGGAGGCGGGGACGGTGGCCGATGATGGTCATGGTCAGAGAAGACAGGATGCGTGCTGTCGTCTCTATGGTGTTCTAGACCAATTCATTGCATAGGGAGGACGATGGCGATATGGCGGTGCTCAAGGACATGGTGGTTCAACCGGGAGCTGGAACGGCGGCGGTTTTCGCCCTGCAGCTTCGGTCCAGCTCGGTCGGACCGGACCAGTGGGCCTTGTAAAGAACCGGACTGATTTCTTGAGTGAACCATTCGGTCCGGTCTGAAAAGCCCGCTTCGCTCCGTCCAGCCTTAGTCTGATCCACGGTGGCCTTTTTTTTCCACCATCACTTCACTTGCATAGTCAATCTCTCTCAAAATGGGGTGCACCCACACGTGCCCTCTCTGATGGGCCGGCCCGTCAGATTGACGTGGTGGCTCGTAGCAAGCAGCTGCCCAGCTTCATTCGATCGGGTACTTTTATAATAAGTAAAAAGTAAGGAAATTGAAAAAAGTTCACCCATTCAATAAAAGTTCATCAATTTCGAAAAAGTTCACAAATTGAAAAAAGTACATAAATTTCAAAAAAGTGTATCGATTTCAAGAAAATGTTTGCATACCAGGCACCGGGCTGCCCTTTTATTGTTTACTCTACCAGGTATTCTTGGTTGATTCTTGTTATATCTTGGGCTTATCTGGTTAGCGGTCTGTCATATGGTAGGATGGAGACGGTCATCAACTCACATCTGGAGATAGATTTACATACGAGTTGTACGACGTACAGTACATGATTGTGTTATTTTACGTGTCCGTGTAGGACATGATTCGACCATGTTTTTTTTACGTATATATATGTACATGCATAGCCACAAGTAGGCTTTCAACACCCCAACGTGAGGTGAGGTTGTTGGGAGATCAATCAATTAACAAGGACCAGCCGACGGCAAGCTAGCGAGTTGGTCATGTCGTCGTTCGCCGGCGTATCCATCTTGGACGACGGCAAGTTGTGCACTTCCACCATGACCTTCGCTGACACCAGCTCGGCCTGCTTGTGGTCCAAGCTAGGTTACGCTCGTATCAAGAAAGAGACGCCCACTGGCCAGAGCCTCACCTCTCGTGATTTCGGGGTAGGAGGCCATCTGAATGATTTAGGAATATACTTGCCACGATTGAGCTTTTCCATTGCATGTCAATATATACACAGAATTACAATCCTAACCATAAATGAGAGATCACCATAATATCGATACTCCTCGATTTAGGGGATTAGGAGATATGTCATGATACGTGACATATTAGTCTAACACTCCCCTGCAGTCACAACGGGAGGAGAGCGGACGTTGAGACTGGACCGAAAATCCAGAAACAACGGTGACGGGAGTCCCTTCGTCAAGATGTCGGCGAACTGGCGTGACGAGCAAACATGCAGCACACGGACCTGACCCATGGCAACACGATCACGAACGAAGTGGAGATCGATCTCGATGTGTTTGGTACGTACGCTGATGCTGTACTGGGTTCGTGGACATGTAGACGGCGCTGACGTTGTCGCAGAAGACGATCGTCGCAGGAGGAGATGGTCGATGAAGCTCCTGGAGAAGTTGCCGAAGACAACTCGCCTCAGCCACAGCGTTGGACACGGTGCGGTACTCGGCTCGAGCGCGAGACCGTGTGTTGCCGCTTGGAGGACGAAGAGACGAGGTTATCTCCGAGGTAAACACAGAAGCCCGACGTTGAGCGCCGAGTGTCAGGGCAGCCGGCCCAGTCGACGTCGGTGTAGGCAATCATGGAGTCCGGTGAAGTCGAGTAGAGCTGAAGACCGTGATAAAGCGTGCCCTTGACGTAGCGCAAGATGCGCTTGATGGCCGCGAGGTGCTGCTCACGCGGGTCGTGCATATGAAGGCAATCCTGCTGAACGGCATACGCGATGTTGGGGCGCGTAAAGGTGAGGTACTGGAGAGCTCCGGCAAGACTCCGGTACTCCATGGGATCGGCCACGGAAGGACCGGCAGTAGCAGCGAGCTTCGGCGATGTGTCAACGGGTGTCGAGGCCGACTTGCAAGAAGTCATGCCGGCCCTGTCCAGAATCTCCGCGGCGTACTTGGCTTGCGAAAGATGCATGCCGGAGGAGTCGCGGGTGACCGTGATGCCAAGGAAGTAGTGGAGGCTGCCCATGTCCGTCATGGCAAACTCGGCTCGGAGAGGGGCCGTGATCCTGTCCAGCAAGTGGGTCGATGAGGCGGTGAGGACGATGTCATCCACATAGAGCAGGAGGAAGGCCTTGCCTTCCGCACACCAGAGGACGAACAACGAGATGTCCGAGCGGGAGCACACGAAGCCGGTCGAAGTGATGAAAGCCGCAAAGCGCTGGTACCACGCACGAGGTGCCTGCTTGAGACCGTAGAGTGAACGGTTCAGCCGACAGACGTGCTCGGGGCGAGTGGAGTCGATGAAGCCGGTGGGTTGACGACAGTAGACAACCTCAGCAAGAGTGCCATGCATAAAGGCATTCTTGACGTCGAGCTGACGAGTCTCCCAATTAAGAGAGAGCGCGATGGAGAGGATGACACGCACGGTGGCCGGTTTGACAACCGGGCTGAATGTCTCGTCGAAGTCGACACCGAGCTCCTGAGAGAAACCCCGAAGCACCCAACGAGATTTATAGCGATCGAGGGAGCCATCGGGTTTGAGCTTGTGGCGAAAACCCACTTGCCGGAGACGATGTTAGCATCCCGAGGAGGGGGCACAAGATCCCAAGTGTTGTTGCTGAGGAGAGCACGGTACTCTGCAGTCATAGCATCGAGCCAGTTGGGATCGTTGAGAGCTGCACGGGCTGAGGTGGGAACCGGCGAGTACCTGCTGACAGATGAAACATGCAGGTTAAGCCGCTCGCGAGGACCCTTGTGGATGCCGGAGGTGCTGCGCGTGCGATGAGTGGGTGCGGGAGGGGCGCCCGGTGAGGGAGGGGCGGGCGGTGAGGGTGGTGCGGTTGGGGAGGGAGGGGCGGGAGGAGGGGAGGGTGGCGGGGTAGGGGTAGGAGTGGCGATCAGAAGAGGCGGGACAACTATGGGTAGTGTGTCGTCGTCGGCAAGAAAGTCGTATGTGGCGGCGTGAGTGGGCTGTAGGGAGGCAAAAGGGAAGGTCATCTCATCGAAGACGACGTGACGAGAGATGATTATGCGGTGGGTAGTGAGATCCATGCACCGATATCCCTTATGATGAGAGGAATAGCCGAGAAAGACGCAAGCACTCGAACATGGCGACAGTTTATGTGGCATAGTGGAGGCGGTGTTGGGATAGCATAGGCAGCCGAAGACGCGTAGTGACGAGTAATCGAGATGGTTGTTGTGAAGGGCAAAGTAGGAAGAGGGAGCGCTAATGGTTTTGGTGGGAAGACGGTTGAGAACGTGAGTGGCGGTGTGAAGTGCTTCGGCCCAAAAACAAGATGGTAAGCTAGCCTGAAATAAGAGAGAACGCACACTGTCATTGACAGTGCGTATGATGCGTTCAGCTTTACCGTTTTGTTGGGATGTGTATGGGCAAGAAAAGAGAATATGGATACCGTGCGTAGCGGCAAGAGAGTGGAGTTTGTTGTTGTCGAACTCACAACCGTTGTCACATTGTATGGACACGAGAGATAAGCCAAATTGAGTATGAGCGAATGCGCGAAAAGCGAAGAGCGAGGCGTAAGCATCAGATTTTTGGCGAAGCGGAATGGTCCATAGAAAATGTGTGAAATCATCAAAAATGACTAAAATAATATTTATTGCCAGAAACACTCAAGATCGGTGAAGTCCAAAGATCACAATGCACTAACTCGAATGGACGAGTGGTAAGAGTAGTAGAAGCAGAAAAAGGCAAACGTACATGACGTCCTAGTTGACAAGCATGACATAAAGTGGAGTGGTTTATTTGTCTAATACAAGGAAGGGAAATATGCTGCGAGAGGCGACGGTAAGCATTAGGGCCGGGATGACCGAGGCGATGGTGCCACACGTCCTGAGGAGCGGTGAGCGTGGCGAGGGCGCGAGGAGGCGGAGGGCATGTGAACGTGTAGAGCTCTCCCGTACTATTGCACCGAAGGATCTCGCGCCGGGAATGAAGGTCCTTCACAGAGAAGCCAAAAGGGTCAAAAGCGACGATGCAGTGATTGTCAGTAGGGAATTGACGAACAGAAATAAGATTTTTGATAATGCTAGGTGTTACTAAGACATGACGTAAGTGAAGAGGTCTATTAGGAAAAAGAGAGGGAAGGGAAGAATGACCGGATGTGGTGACGGGAACGGTGGAACCGTCGCCGACCACCACGTGACGATATATAGGATGAGGAGAAAGGGAGGATAAGATACCGGCATCGGAGGAAAGGTGGGCGGTCGCGCCGCTGTCCATGACCCACTCGGGAGCGGGCTGCAGCAACGTCATGTTGGTGAAGTGTTGGGCGAGAGCAACGGTGTCCCATGATGGTGCCGGTGTCGGTGGTGCGGCGTAGGGCAGCACGGCGTCGTACGGAGCTGTGCCATAGCCGCCGTAGGGCGCGCCGGGAGCAGCCGGGTGAGCGGCCATGTAGGCGTGGGCGCGTGAGCCCGGACCCCGTCCAAGGATGCCACTGTCGCCGGTGCTGTTGGGGCGGGACTGCATGGGCCACATCTGGATGGCTCCTGTCCAAGGGTTGAAAGGAGTTGGCATTGGAGGAGCGCCACCGGCAGACTTGTAGCCCTTGTTCTTGCCCTTCCCCTTGCCATAGCCGGTGGCATGAGGGTTGTGGGCGGGAGCCCGCCATGGCTGGCCACCGGCCGCCCCGGAAGGAGCACCACCGCCGCCCCCGGAGGACGCACCGCCACCGCTGGGAGGAGCGGGGGCTGGTCCTTTGGCGGCGTAGAAGGCGGAGGCCGAGGTGTTGTTGGAGTGCCGAGAAGCCTTCATCTCGTGGAGCAGCAGCATGTTGCAGAAGTTGAGGAAGGTAGGGAACGGCGTGAGGAGGGGGGGCGATGTCGGCGACGCTGTCGAAACGCTCGTGGAGGCCCTTGATGACGTTGGTGACGAGCTCGGGATCGGAGACGGGCGCACCGACCTCGGCGAGGGCGTCAGCCGCCGTCTTCTGCAGGTGAAGGTACTCGGTGATGGACCGATCCTCCTGCTTGATGTTGTGGGACTCCTCGGCGAGATAAATCTCGCGGCTCTTTTGGTTGTTGTTGAAGAGCGCGAGGACGGAGGTCTAGACCTTGTACGCCGTGGCGGTGGCGGAGTCGGTGGGCATGACGAGGTCGATGATGTCCATGGCCATGGAGCCATAGAGCCAGCGGAGCACGAGACGTCGAGGCGGAGCCACGTTGGGTCGGTGGAGGGCTTCTCGGAGGTGAGGTGATCCTCGAGGACATAGGTGGTGACGGCGGTGTTGAAGAAGGTCCTCCACTTGGGGAAGACAGCGCTCTTGAACTCAAGGACGATGGGGACGAGGGAGCGGACGCTGGAAATCGCGGTGGCCTGTGCCCAAAGGGCGGCGTTGGGGTGAGGTGCAGGCAGTTCGGAGGTGCCCGGCGCCATGGGAGGGAGGGGAGGGAGGTGACCAGCGGCGCGGGATCAGAGGCCGGCGGCGCTAGGGTTGGAGGGAGCGGAAGCGAGAGGATTCTTAGGCTGATACCATGAAAGATTTAGGAATACTTGCCACGATTGGGCTTTTCCATTGTATGTCAATATATGCACAGAATTACAATCCTAACCATAAATGGGAGATCACAATAATATCGATACTCCTCAATTTAGAGGATTAGGAGATATGTCACGATACGTGACATATTAGTCTAACACCATCGTTGGTCCATCGGCTACTATCCTAACGGCGACACCTCGGATTGTGCCGACTTTGTTTATCTTTGTGTTTCCCATTGCGACGACGACAAGAAGCCCGTGGAAGCCAAGTTCAGCTTCAGTTTCGTCGATGATGTTGAGAGGCAGAATCCAGTGTACATCCGTCAAATTAAAACAATTATTTTCGCCTTGAATGAGTCTTCTTGGGGCCATGAGTTTACTAAAAAAGTTGACGTGGAACGATTAATGAATCTAGAAGAGGATGACTGTTTCACTATCCGGTGTGACATCATGGTCTGCAATACCGAGGATGATGCCGGTGGCACCAAGGTGCTCCTGCCGGATATACACCACAACCTTGACAGTCTCCTTCACAATAAGGTGGGTGCTGATGTGACTTTCGAGGTCGGTGGTCAGACGTTTGCTGCGCACCAATGCGTGCTTGCAGCCCAATCTACAGTCTTCATGGCTCAGCTCTTTGGTCCCATGAAGGAAGGCACTGGCCCGTCCGGTGTCATACAGATCAAAGATATGGAAGGAAAAATGTTCAAGGCCTTGCTTAGCTTTATCTACACAGATTCATTCCCTATAATGGAGAAGGACAACATGGATGAGGATGAATCATCAGGACATATGGAACAAGGACCAGAAGAGAAGGCGTTAGAGGATGACATGTGGCTGCAATGGGTTCAAAACTTGTTCGGGGCAGCGGACAGATATGATGTCCAACGGCTCAAGTACATTTGTGAGAAACACTTGTGTGAGAACATATGTGTGAGATCAGTGGCATCGACTCTTATTATAGCCGAGCAACACCATTCTCACGGATTGAAGGAAGTGTGCTTGAAGTTTATCCAAGTCCAGTCTCCCACGTGTTTTGCAGACAATAATGGCGAGTAATGGCTGGGAGCATATAACCGCGACTTATCCCTCTGTTCCGAACGAGCTCATTGTCAAGGCTATTGCTTCAAACCAGCAGAAGTAATACTTATTGGTGTGCATGTTCCTTACTTAGACCTGAAGTGACACTCCTATGCAGATATGAGATCCTCTAGAGATGTCCATGTGTCTTGCTTTTGTCTCGTCACGCCAACATTTTTGGATCAGAGGAACTCAACGGATGGGCTAATTTTCTCATCATCGTGTAATGAAAGGTCTGTAGATTCAGGTGTCAGCGTAAATTCATCTGCATTGTAGCAGTTTGCAAGTTCCCTAGCTAGTCGTTTTACCCTCGTGTATTTCTCTTTGCATTAATTGTGTCGTATATCGTTGCTTTGTGCCTTCCGTTGTGAAGAAAATGACATGGTTGCTTGAATGTGTGATTTCTAGACATCCGTGGTCCGACTAATCCATGAATCTGAATTATGATTTACATAATGTTGTTGCTTGTTCTGTTAGCCATTCATTGGTCCTGACGTCTTTGCATGAGCATCTTTATATAATCTGTGTGTTTTCGGCGGAAACAAAAGCAATGTGCATGCAGTATGAACCTTTGTGATGTGGTGTATGCTCACTCCAGGAGGCTGCCGTGCTCAAAACACAAAGGGGTGAAAGCAACACCAACTAATGGTTCTGAAGGCCAGACAGATGAATCGGAAAGTGAAATAGGGTTAGCCAGCTGAGCTCTGTATTTACGGTCCCTTTTGCTGTGATGTAAAATGCACCACACTGTCCCAACAGTAAAATCAGGGGCGGCCATTTTGTTTCTGTAAGAAAAATAGTGCCCCTTCAAAAATTTCGAGAAGGGTATTTTCATCCACCAATGTAAATAATTAAGAAATTAACCCCATGGATAATTAATTACAGTAGGATTATAATTAGAACGCAAAATCAGTATCAATAGCCGTTTCATCCCCACCTGCTCCCAGCTCTCGCCGCACACAATTCCTAATGTAGTGAGATTCTAAAGAAACTCATCCCATCCTTGTGTCACGTTACTCGAATCCAATCGAAATAAAAGAAGTTGCCATGGCATAAGACGGCGGCCAATCAAGTCCTGCGTAAAAGAAATATCTGGAGGGAATGAACTGAGCACATGTGCGAGAGTATTATTCTAGTGCTAACAATGCGATATAACACTACTAGGAAAAACCCTTGTAGTAGCGCGGGTTTTGAGGCTAGCAGCAGCGCGGGCAGAAGCGCTACTAATAAGGCGCTACAGCTAACTTATAGTAGTAGCGCGGTCCGTACCCGCGCTACTACTGTTGACGATATCAGCAGCGGTTTTGCGGAACGCGCTGCTATTAGTTAGCTGTAGCGATTTCGTTGTCCCTCGCTACTGCTATATCTTTCATCATTTTCCTCCGTACCCCTTTCCCTCTTTCCCTTTTCAGATACTAGGTACTACTACTAGATATCAAATTCATAAACCATTATAAGTACTAGGTAGTACTCCCTTCGTTCCAAATTACTCGTCGTGGTTTTAGTTCAAACCACGACGAGTAATTTGGAACGAAGGGAGTACTAGATAACAATTTCATGCATAGTCAACATCCATCCTCAAGCAATACAAGGTCATATCAATGGCGATCATCATATGTAGTTCTAGATGATATCGACGACGATCATCATATGTAGTTCTAGATGATATCGACGATGATCATCATATGTAGTTCTAGATGATATAGCCACACACACATATGTAGTTCTAGATGATATCGAAGACAATCATCATCCTCAAGGCTGGGCGGTTGGTGTTCCTGATAGTAATTAGGATGGCCTGTCCAACACAAAGATTCTTGCCATCGAGGAATTTCTTCCACCCAACCGAGTTTAAGTGTGTGCGACCGTCCGTGTCCATGCGGTAAGTACAGGTTGTGACGGAGCCCCTTGCAGTAAGGCGTAGTCCAAATGGAGCCTTCTTCATCAGGCCTCGATACCATAACTCACAGATAGGCTCTTTGCCAATTTCTGAATAAGAAAACATATCAATTAATAAATAGCTTCGCAAATAAGTACATATGGATTATCTACACTATTAATAGTTCCTTAGATTCTACACTAATAAGCATGTGATCGAACTCTACACTAAAACATATCATCGACTAGATTCCACACAACATACCATATCATTGGACTGTACACTAAGTATTTCATCGGATAATTTGCATTTGTAAGTATAACAATACCATATCATGTCGATCAACCATGGTACTTGTCGGTGGTCACGAATGGCACCCCGACAAAGTCAAGCACGTGCGGAATTATGTCCAACAGGTTGGACACCTCCTCCTCGCTCAGCCTCGTTCTTTGAGCTACGATGGCTTCATGAAGTGGGTCATCATCATCTTCATCGAGTGGGTCCTCATTATCTTCATCATCTTCATCATCTTCATCATCTTCCACCAGGTTGAGATAAATGACAGCCAACTTCGGTCTTTCTGCTCTGAAGGAGAAGCTGATCAACTCACCACCAGTAAGACACATGCGGGCGACGAAACGGGCCCATCCATCTCCTCCAATCTGTGACATATTGCGTCCTTTCTCGACCTCCATAGTGTACGGCCCCTGGAGCCTCAAATGTCACAGTGTCTCCTCTCAGCTTGTTGAATTTCAACCTCACATTGCATGAGACGATCTGTGTAAAATAAGCAACATGACGCAATGCAGTAATGCCAACACAGAAAATAAAATAATTATTACATTTCATTTAATTTCTTACCGCCGCATGACGAAAACTCGGCAGGAAGTAGATGCCGAACAGCTTGCCAGTTGCAAGGCTGCTGGCGCACCTTGACTTGCACAGTCGACATAGTGGTGGTAGTGGTGGCACCATTTTTCCTACAGCAATATGAGCAAAGGATTAACGATCCACTTCACGAGAAAAATAGTAGCATCTGATATTTTTGGTTCTTCCGCGAGAAGCAATTTGATGGACAATTATAATCCTAAGATCTAGTAACATATTAGATGACAAGGTACCACCTACATTTTGCCGAAAAATAACTTATTACAAAAAAATGAAAGCATCTACCTATCCATGTACAGAAAAAATAACAATAAAATGGTGCATACTAAATCAACTAAATCAACTAACCTACTAAATCAACTAAATCAAAATGTTATAAATCAACTAAATCAACTAGCCTACTAAATCAACTAAATCAACTAGCCTACTAAATCAACTAAATCAACTAGCCTACTAAATCAAAATGTAGCAGGGAGGAGGGCGAATAATTATGACGTCATCTAGGCATGATCATGTATATAGGCATCACGTCCGCAACAAGTAGACCGACTCCTGCCTGCATCTACTACTATTACTCCACACATCGACCGCTATCTAGCATGCATCTAGAGTATTAAGTTCATAAGAACAGAGTAACGCATTAAGCAAGATGACATGATGTAGAGGGATAAACTCAAGCAATATGATATAAACCCCATCTTGTTATCCTCGATGGCAACAATACAATACGTGTCTTGCAACCCTTTCTGTCACTGGGTAAGAACACCGCAAGATTGAACCCAAAGCTAAGCACTTCTCCCATGGCAAGAAAGATCAATCTAGTAGGCCAAACCAAACCGATAATTCGAAGAGACTTGCAAAGATAACTCAATCATATAAAAGAATTCAGAGAAGATTCAATTATTATCCATAGATAAATCTGATCATAAACCCACAATTCATCGGATCTTGACAAACACACCGCAAAAAGAGATTACATCGAATAGTTCTTCACAAGAGAGGGGAAGAACATTGTATTGAGATCCAAAAAGAGAGAAGAAGCCATCTAGCTAATAACTATGGACCCGTAGGTCTGTGGTAAACTACTCACAACTCATTGGAGGGGCAAGGATGTTGATGTAGAAACCCTCCGTGGTGGATTCCCCCTCCGACAGAACGCCAGCGACGGCTCCAAGATGGGATCTCGCGGATACAGAAGGTTACGGTGGCGGAAATATTTCTTCAGGTGGCTCCTGGATGTTTTTTCGGGCACGTAGACTTATATAGGAGGAAGAAGTATCGTCGGTGGTGGGCTGAGGGGCCCACGAGACAGGCGCGCCCTAAGGGGCGCCCTCCTATCTCGTGGGAGCCTCGGCTGCTTCTTGACTTGCACTCCAAGTCCTCTAGATCACGTTCGCTCCAAAAATCACGCCTCCCGAAGGTTTCATTCCGTTTGGACTCCGTTTGATATTCCTTTTCTTGAAATCTGAAATAGGCAAAAAAACAACACATCTGGGCCTCCGGTTAGTAGGTTAGTCCCAAAAATGATAATAATGTATAAAATAAAGCCCATAAACATCCAAAACAGGTAATATAATAGCATGGAACAATCAAAAATTATAGATATGTTGGAGACGTATCAAGGGGCGACTCGAGGAGGGAGAAGAGAGTAGGACGGAGGAGGAAGGCAGAGCAAGGAGGGGCCGGCCGGTGGCCAGTGGAGGGAGGACGGAGGAGGAAGGCGGGGCGAGGAGGGGACGGCCAGTGGCGAGTGGAGGGAGGACGAAGGAGGAGGCCGGTACCGAGTCCAGCAAGGAGGAGGAGGTGACGACGGCGTAGAGGGAGGAGGGGCGACGGGGGAGGACCGGCGCGGGGGGGGTGAGGGGGAGATCTAGTGAGTGTGTGAGTGTGAGAGTCGATCGGATCGACGAGAGGGGGGTAGGAGATGGAATGGCTTAGCAGTAGCGTGCTATAGAGAAGGACGCTACTGCCAAACTAGCTAGCAGTAGTGCCTTTCACAAAGAAAGCGCTACTGCTATGTGTCACCATGTAAAAAATAGACTTCAAAAATACATTGATCATCAACGATCTTTTTGTGTACAATCTGATTTGTCAATATGAGTCCTTCACCGGTTCCGGTTTAGAAACCGATGAGGACTCATATTGCGGCCACAAATTCTACACATAGAGTTCAATGAAGACCAAGTGCTTGTCAAAGTATGAGAAGTAACATATTTAAGCTGGTAGAAACTCTCTCATGGAGCGAGGTGGGACTAAATTTTTGTAGTAAACTTAGCAGTAGCGCTTATTGGAGAAATGCGCTGCCACTATGCTACGTAGCAGCAGCGCTCTTCGTGATAACGCGCTGCTGCTAGAACTAGCCTCGCGGCAGCCTCGTGGGAATTATATCAGTAGCGCGTCTTAGAGCGGGCGCGCTACTGCTATATCTATTTTAGCAGCGAGTTAACCTTGCACGCGCTACTGCTACGTAGCAGCAGCGCCTTATTTTAGAGCGTGCTGCTGGTAAGATTCTGTGTATAGACTTTTCCCTAGTAGTGTAAAGTTGGATATTGTTCTTGGAGACTAGCATTGCCTAGCCACTTGTCCTCCCCAAAAGTAACCTCGGACCCGTCCTTTATCACAAGAATCTAAAGCAGAAAAGGTATTTACTCGCTGCCATTAGACCTGTCCAAAAGTGTGAGTCACCATGTTTCACATAGACCTGAGGCACATCTTTTTGGCCTAGATACTTATTGAGCAGTAGGTTTGCCAAATGCCATCCTCAGTAAGTATTTGAATAACCGTTCACTTATTAAGAAAACATTGTTGACATATAGGTCATGAATGCCAAGGCCACTGCACCTAGGTCTTTTGGCCTATAGACCATGCTCCATTTGGCTAACCTATACTTATTCTTTTTCCTGTCTCCTTGTCGTAATCCAGCCTTTGCAAGACCCCTATTGGGAGTTGGAACAAAATGTGTAAGTGCATCTACTGCCCCCCTCTCTCTTGTATTGACAACAAACTTGGTTAAGAAACTGATGTCTTGTGAGGTACACACGACCCTTAAAAATGTCCGAAGACTTTTGAAGACTTTGGTGTCCTGCAATGGTTTAACTTGAAGACTTGGAACGTGAAGACTTGGTCTTTTTGGTAGTTTTATTTTCTTCATGTTTGAGTCGTAGGAACCACCATACTGTTAAGTGCGGATGAGGTGAACAAAGACGACGTTCGACATGATGCTCAACCGAAACCTATTTCTTCGAGCCAAGACATTGGAAATCTCTTCCAAGTGGTTGAATCAGCTTTGCTTGGAGCTCAAGAAAAGTTGCCACGTTGTGTTTGAAATCCGACTGTTGGGACACGTTTCGATTGGCTAATGGCCTAGGATCATTTTAGTCATATCACCTCGGGTTGCTACCCATTCTATAAATGGCCACCCCGCCACCATAAGTTGGGTGGGTTACTCCAAGTTATTGTAGGACAACTGAGAGAATCCTAAGTGTGGAAGTCCAAACACTCAGAGCCCAAAGTGATTGAGAATTGTTTTAGAGAGGCAAATTCGGTTTCTCATGAATTAGCTCGAATGAGATGTCAGAAGATCCACAAGGAAGTGCCTCATCCAGACGGAGAAGTGGAGGTTCATGAACTCAACAGAGGCCTCGTGAGCTTCAATGGACGCGGCGGCTGGCAAGAAATTGAAGGGATGGAAACAAGGTATGACTCCCGTGGGAGAGGGATTCAGACGAGAGTTTTTTTTAGAACGAAGGCTCGAGGATGAGCCCGACTTTGAATTAACAAAGCCATCAACCGGCCAGGTATTACAGCCAACAAGTGCCAGCCCAACGCCACTTACAAAGAAAATAAAACACGAGCGACCCAAAGATACATGGGTGCTAAAGAACACAGCTTACAACACAGTCCCAAACTACAAGCACCTAAACTAGTTAGAGATGAAGAACCGCTTGAAGAAAGGACCGCCCTTGAAGCTCGAAACACCGGCGCCAAAGAAAACATAATCGACAATGGCATTGCCGACCGCCTTGGCCATAAACATGCCAAAACTCCTGCACTGAAGACCAGAAAGATACCACACCTTCCTTCTTCCTTGCCGAAGAGGGACCCTACCCCCTCGTCCTGGCTCGAAGGACGTCGCACCATCGAGCGAGGGATGAGTTCACCCTAGAACAAGGAAAGGCACGATCTTGGGGTTGCAGACGCAAAACATTTGCACGCATCCGTGTCGCAGCAACTGGCATACCTCACTGGGCATTTAAGCACAAAACCTCCGGTGTCCAAACAAGAAGAGAGTAAGCTGCAGGAAACGGCACATCGGAGCTGAAGAAGCAGCGAGCTTGCGGCGAACAACAGGAAACAGAGCATGCACGGATGCAAGGGATATGGCCCTGGTGCTCACTGAGCTGCCACGGATCTGTTGCCGGGAAGGGGAACCCTTTCCTCTCCCACCCAGGCTCAAGGGAGCTGAGCACCGGAGAACAGGGGGCGGCCAGTAAGCACCAAACAGAGAATGGCAAGCCCTACATCGCTGGAACCCAAGTTGTCACACGGACCACCGCTGCAATCACAAACCTCGTATCTAGCACCACACACCTACACCCTCCTAACCAGATGACGCCCCCAGGGAAGTTACGACGCCGAGCGCCGCCGCCGCCGAATCTGCATGGGATTACAGGAATTAACCTTGGAACGGAGGGGAAGGGGTGGGCAGAGGGGATCTCGACGGAGCCTTCAAGAAGGGGAGCCGTGCCCGCGGGCCTGGCCACCGCCGTGGTCGGAGACACCAACTAGGTATTTCTCCCGGTCCCGACAACACCACCGCAACCAGCCACCAACAGACCGGCAAAGAGGCACCGACGCTAGCACAGGTTGGGAGCGGGCTAGAGGGAAGAGGAGAAGCAATCTTCAGATCTGAGGTCAGAGGGCCACCGGAGCAGCCCACTGACCACACACCGTGTCCACCTCGATTCGCCGCCCGCGCGGCCGAGGACGATGACCCACACCCGCGGATGCGCCTGCCGCCCAGGCGCCACCGCCTTGCCAGATCCGGGGCCGCCGCCCCGGCTGCCTAGGCCCTCCACGCATGTGAAGCCGCCAGATCCCCGCCGCCACCTTCATCGGTGTCACGCGCACGTGCCGGAGGCCACCTCGGGCGGCGGCGGAGGATTCCGACGAGAGTGGGCGACGCGTTGGGGTTTTATAGAGGGACGGGAGAGGACAGAACGAGTCGATCAAGCGAGCTCAATATGGCCATTAATGGCTGTTGCGCATCCAATTGAGGCAACAATGTTGGGTTTTAATTACCTGAATGGGTTCTTCTTTCATTCCTCTTTAATTTTCGTGTTGGTGGAAAGTCGAAAGGGTGAAGGAATCAAATGCTAGGGGAAAAGTTTCTGTTTCCCTGTTCGTGTTCAGTTTGAACGAACAGATGAGAAAGACAACAGTAAGCTTTGGCATGGGCTGAAAGAGATATGGGCCTTAGTGGGAAAAACAAGGCACAAAGAAATAAATAGTGAGTTGTCAGGACCCCGATTCCAAGTCACATCGATCTAGCCGGTAACACCTCATATCGCTTTGCGGCCTCACGCACGGTATTCCCACGGGTGTCGCCTTACCATGGCCGGGACCGTTTGCGCCTTTTGGCTCACGTATATGATAGTGTCGCTAGCATCCATATGACAGAGAACCGGGCCGACATGGCTAGTCGTGAACCCAAGCGGCACTAACCCATGGGGACAGGCATACATGAATCAACTTCGAGCATGTCGGTCGGCGTGTGAGTCCGGGCTGTAGCACTGGCTAACAGGACTCGGGAACCCGGGCTGTAGCAGGCTAGGCAGGACTCGGATGTCACCGTGTGACATTTCCCGAAGGGACAGACACGAGAAGTGAAACACATGCGGCCAGTCAAGTGTCCAGAGCAGTAGTGCTGGGCTAGCGAGGACTCCGGTGAACCGGGCTATAGCGGACTACTATCGCTCAGGAAGCACTAGACTACATTTCCCCATAAGAGAGGCTGCCAAGGATAAACAACTAGATTGTCGGATCCCACACATACCAAGCATTTCAAACATACACACAATATGCTCGAGAAATGTGTAAATACAACATGGCATCACAACATAACTCTACGACTCAAAGTATTACTCATTAGGCTCTGAGGAGCGAGATATTACAAACATGGGTCTCATGACCCAACATACAGAGCATACAAGTCAAGGCACAAGCGGAAGCTTAACATGTCTAAGTGCAGACATCTACAAATGAAAAAGGCCGAGAAGCCCCGACTATCTACCAGATCCTGCCGGGCACAAGATCGTAGCTGAGGTAACAAGCTAAACGTCAAAGTCCACGCTGAACTACTAGCGAGACTGAAGTCTCTCTCTCGCAAAAACATAAAATAGGCAAACGTGAGTACAATTGTACTCAAGAAGACTTACATCGAGAACTAGCTACACATGCATCATTATCAACAAAGGGGTGGTGGAGTATGACAAGAACAAGCCAGCTTTGACTCGGTGGCTAACCTAAACTACGACTATAAGTAACTCTTTTGAGGTGGCGCTACGAGTCCACATATTCACCAAACAATACACCACTATGGATTCGATCCCGTCTTCCTACGGGAACGCCATCCATAGCACTCACGCTTATCTTGCGCATTTTAGAGTATCCACTTTCACTTGTCTATGAACTGTTATAGGCAACCCAGAAGTCCTTTTCCGCGGACACGGCTATTCGAATAGATCATAATAACCCTGCAGGGGTGTACTTCTTCACACACGCTCTCGCCACTTACCGCCATGTACACGTCATGTATCTCGGCAACCTTCAAGCGGAAGCCTGGCGAGGGTGTCGGCCACGGCCTACCTAAACACTCAAGTCTCTAGTCCAGGTTTATCGCCTATTCGGGTTCCATCCGCAGGGAGTCCGGCCGAGGTTTCCACTAACGGCCCCGAACGATGTGTGCAGGGTTCCCGAGACACCAAACGGGCGAATCGGTACATCAGACACGTGCCTACCGCAACACAGCCTACCCCTAAGGTCAGCGCACATGCCCCCAAAGATACTACAAACACCGTAAACTACTTGCAACTCCCCGGACAGAGGACAAGGGTGATTAAGAAGCCGAGAGAGTCAATTAAGGATCCCAATGTGTGGTAGTAACTGTTTCATGGATCACAAACACGTAACTCGAGTTCACGAGGACGGCTGCAATGAGACAACCCACCATGTACTCCTACATGGCCTCTCACTGCTACCTTTACCAAATCGTGTTCACACACTTAGCTCTCAACAAGAGGGACATGTTCACACATCTCAGATTCATCCCGATGAATCGGACCTGACACAACTCTAAGCAATAGCAGGCATGACAAACAAGCATGAATGAGTAGGCACAATGTGGCTCAAACAACTCCTACTCATGCTAGTGGGTTTCATCTATTTACTGTGGAAATGACAGGTCATGCAGAGGATAAGGGGTTCAACTACCGCAGCAAGTAACAGATAAATCGTTGTTGTCCTAATGCAGTAAAAGAGAGCAGGAGCGAGAGAGTGGGATTGTATCGGAATGAACAAGGGGGTTTTGCTTGCCTGGCACTTCTGAAGATATTAAAGCTCTTCATCGGTGTCATCGATCTCATCGCCGAAACCACGTCTATCGAGAGGGGACGATTACCGGCAAAAGGAAGAACACAATCAATGCTATGCAACAATATGATGCATGACCGTGACATGGCAATATGATGTGGTTTGAGCTAATGCAACTAGCAACCACATTAAATGAAGTTGGTTTGAATCCAAGATTCAAATTCAAACTCCATATGTGGATATTTAAATGCCATTTATATGATTTGTGCTAAACAGCAGCTATAAGTTGTTCTAACATGCATGAAAATGGTACAGATGGATAGATTGGATTTTTCTGATCATTTTCATATATAATTTATTTAATTTGGAGCTACGGTTGATTTACCATGATTTTTAGAAGTTTAGGCAATTTTCTGAATTTTCTAATTATTTAGAATAAAGTAATTCCAGAAAATGCATTACTGCGTCAGCACTACGTCAGCATAACGTAAGCGAGTCAACGGGGCAGCCCAGGTTAAACTGACCAGTGGGTCCCGCGTGTTAGTAGCTAAACTAGGTTTAGTTAATCCTAATCGAGGTTAGTTAGCGGGGCGGCCCCACTTGTCATTGAGCCAGGAGGTCAAATCCACAGTCAATCGGGCTAACGCCGGCGTGACTCGCCCGGCGACAACAGTGGCCGGATGGGCTCGGGTTCGCTCCTCCGGCGCCCAAGTCGGCGATGGAGAGCAACTTCTGACTCTTTGGTGATCCCGCGCATCCAACGGTGCAAACGGGCGAAATGGGCAGCCGGAAAAGTGGCCGGCGACGAGGTTTAGCGGCGGCTGCAGTTCGGCATCCTCGGGGTGGCGCTACAGAGCTCAGGAGGAGGCGCTGCGGGCGGCTACGGGCTCATGAGAACGTGCTGAGAACGATGGTGTGCTCGGACACAAAGCGGGGTGGCTGTAGCCACGCAGCGGCGATTTGGCGGCGGAACCGAGCTCGCGGCTCCGGTGGAATTGGTGGCTACATGGTGCAAATAACCCGGGGAAGAGAGGGGTTAGTGGCAGGAGCTCACGAAGGTTTGAACGGGGCGGACGACGAACTCGGGGAGGCGTCGGGGAGGGCACACGGTCGCCGGCGATCTCGGCGGCCGAAGCTTGAAGAAGAGGTCGGGAGCAGCTGCAGGCGTATGCTCGGGTGGCTTAGCGGGGGACGTGTATAGGTCAGCGACGGAGCTTCTTGGCACGTCAGAGAGGCGTGTGGAGGCCGGTGGCCGTGGTGGTGCTCGGCGGCGGCGGCGGGTGTGTAAGGTGGTGCCACACGGAAAGCAGAGGAGGGGAAGGGGTCCAGGGGAGAGAGGGAGGAGATGCAGGGGGTGCTGGCGTCTCCGTGGCGCTCGAATGGGGACGGGGAGGCAGCAAGAGGTGGAAGCAGGAGGTGGCCGGGGCTCTCGGGCGCGCGCCACGCCTCGCCTCTGCCTACTGGCAGAGGAAGACGACGAGCGGCGAGGTAGGTGGGCTGGGCTGGTCAAGCTGGGCCGGCTACAGGTAAGTGGGCCAGGTCGGCTCCTTCTCTCTCTCTCTTTTATTTAAGTTTTTCTATTACTCTGTAATCTTTGTGGCTTTCTAAAAATACTAAATCAATCCCAAAATCATGCAACTGCTCATGACCACTGTTGAAATATATCCTACAGTAAACATTTCAGTTTGGGATTATTTGAGCATTTAAAATATTTTATAGTATTTAAATGCCCAAATGAAAATACCATATGATTTAATTCAGAGCCCAAATATGTCAAGGAAAATGTGCATCACCTCACAGTTCTTTTTCTGACATTTCCCATAAATGATGAACATTTTTGAAGGCCATTTGGATTCTTGAAAATATTTTAGGTGAACCTAGTGGATTCCTTTGATGCTAGGATTTAGGCAATCCCCATTTCAAGTTTATTAGGAATTTAAACATGATGACATGATGAGCAAGCAAAGTCAAGCAAGGGCTGATCTAGGGCTGTGATGACACCCTCACTAAACAAGAATCTCGTCCCGAGATTCCAGACGTGAGGTAAGAAGACAGAGGGGACACTAGCTAACACAAACTTGTCGATGCAATTGCCCTTCCCGAAGGTGTTGGTTCATTGCTCCAATTGATCTTGACATCCTTGCTTTCGAGATCTTCATCCAACATGACAACGAGAAGAAAGGGAGGATTTTAGAAGAATCGGTCTTCTTGAGGTTCGAGCAATTTAGGATCATCTCATGGAGTGAGACGTAAGAACATCTCTTGAGTTGAGACACAAAACACACATTAGGAATGATGGGAAAGAAACGGATGACGAAGGTTCAAATTGGTGGGCAACCATTCCACGCTTAAGTAAAATGGTGGATGGTGTCACGGTGGCGAGGAAATAATTGCCATGATTCCGTAACGGGGCACCTCGAGAAAGGTGACTCGTTGGACTGTTCCCTTAAGTGGCAAAAAGAATTACTTTTGATCCATAGATCATTGAAACTCCTAATACCAGCCTAAGGCAATCACAAACAATCGTTTGGCGGAGTTCAAAGGAATGGCATATCCGAATTTGAATGAATGATGTGGACTACCTTGTCGAAGACAACGCAATGGATGATTTTGCTTATCATCAGAAATGGATGGGACCCATGGTAGGACCACTTTTGAAGATGATCCTAAACAGCAATTACTGAGAGGGGAGCCCATGGAAATCGGCACAATGGCGGTGCAAGCTGGGAACAAAATGCAACTGTTGGGAACGTTCCAACCATCATATCCGCCTGAGATTCAGATCCGATTGGTGATAAGATACTTCAGACTCAGCATGTCCGAAAAGAAAGGTTGCAACACAAATCGACGAGATGACGTTGCGAGATTCTCGGGAAATGAGCTACGATAGCAAGCTCCAAAACATGAGCTGGTTCTGCTACATACATGTGAGCATGTTGTCCAAGACAAGAATGACCACCTAGTAGTCTTATAATAAAACACTATCGAGTTACGGTCGGAACCATCATCAAAGATTTCAAGTCTTTACGCAAGTCCATGGATTAGATCCCAAGCATAAACTTCTTTTCCTTGAACAAGTCAATCAGTGGCTTGGTGTGCTAGGAACACATATGGAGTGGAGGTAATTAATCTACCAAACCATAGAATACTTCGCACGTATGCATGACTGACTTGGGATGATTCCAAGGGAAGCAAAACAAACCTTTCTCAAATTCATGGCGGCAACTTGCACCAAAAGCACATGAACTCGAGGAAGTCACTTCTTCCATCCAAGCATAGGCTTCATGAACGGAACACGAAGGCATGGCTTACAAAGTTTTCAACACTAGGTTGATGTTCAACATGAATCATGGGGGAGACAAAATGCTGCTGATGGGTTCAACAACAACTCATCGGAATTTCCATATCACTAGACTTCCACCATCATGTGAACACGGTGATAGCATTGGTCAGACCAAAGGATGTAATGGTGTATGCTCGAGGGATTAACCACGAGTAAGACAACATTACGAACATCGTTGGTTCTGATTTGACTTGACGATGACCCATACTCAAGTCAAAGTTTTGACAAGGCAATAGATCCAACAACTGATCACGAGGACCACTCGATGAAGATATCATCTTCCTTCAACACACAGGCACCCTCAAGGATATCCCTTAGTGAAGAACTAAGTCGGCAAGCTTTTATCTTCCAACTCGCCAAGTTATTGTTTAGCTCAACCAACTGCTCGTGGGTACCCAAATTTAACAGATGCTTGGAGAATGGGTGGTTTGGAGGAAAACCAACATGATCACAACTCAACATAGCGGTCAGGTGACAACCTGGTAATACTTCCGAGAAGATATTCGGAAAATCACGAACCACCGGTATGTTACTAAGGTCGAGAACAACCTTGCTTTTCAGGGCAAGATGATATGATCAAAAGAGTGAGGGATTGACACAATCCTACCTCATTGATCGGAAAAGTGCACCAGGAAATAAGGACTAGATAGCACGATCAATCTTAGGATGATGATTTAATAACCAACACGCTAAGAATGAGAATATTGTCCATTTACTACCAAGCAACGAGTTGCTCGAAGTATTGATTTCGCACATCACAATACACTTGTCGGCATTCCGGTTACAACAACTCGGGACCGAGGAATGAATAATGATAGCGAGAAGTATCACTACGTCAAGAATTCATGAGAAATGGTGCAATTCCCATGACATTCCTGGCATAAAGATGGTAATACTTCCGGGTAGAACAGAACAAAAGCTTGATTGCATTTGATCTGCGGAATACGACTGCTTTGACCCAATCCTAGAAATGGATGGGGTACTGGAGTTTGTTTCTCCTAGTCATTCCCGAATAGAATGGCTTGACGGACCACATGAGTAATAGGCATCGATGAACACGAATGCACAATTACTCCTGACTATCAATTGATAGACGAAGGTCGGAATGCAACTGAGGAGGGACAACTCAAAGGAACATATAACTTTTCGAGTTGTGGAGGCATGGATTAGTATGTCGAATCAAGTTCAACAAGTTTCTTCCGGATAACCCATGCAGGAAAGTAGAACTGGCAGATTCACAATGTAGAACGAAGAACTCATCAAGAGCACTCTTGTTGTGACCTTTTGGTTTAAAGGAACTTCTGCCTTAATGGTTCATGGTATTTGGAAGAAGGAAATACCACGGACCTCGAGGACTATTGCAAGGTTACTAACATCCTAAAGGAACTAGCAAACACTATCAACAGGAGGTAAGTAGGGTGAATCTCGGGTTCAAGAACCCAGAAATAGAATACCTACTAACTAATAACATCATGGGATGCTTTCAAGATTGATGGCCAGAATCATCACACTGGGAACACAAAGCATGGCTGGATTACTAGGCGATACTCTAGACACCTAGGGTCATAATAATAACTCCAACATATATGTCGAGGCAATAGGGTACCTCAACTCACCGATTAGTGTGCTTAATCTGGCCCAAAAGGACATCAGGAACGGAAGGAAGGGATTTGCAAATGCATCAGATAGTTTAGAAACCTGGGATGACTCGGACAGCATAACGGCTGTAAATGCTCAAAAAGATTTGGGACATCATGCAAAATGGTGGCATAACCACTCAATAACATCATATCAAGGTTCTGGTTCAATTGACAACACACAGAAGTAGTAGAAAGCTGGCTAGGCGCAAAACCAACAATCTTAGAAGTCCATGGATTAGTAACACGTCATCCTGATAGATAGATGAGAAGCCTAGTTCTTAAACCCCGTAGAAGAGAAAAGGATGACTCAGATCAGAACGCCATGAGGTATAAGGAGTAAAAAGAGCCTTACGTTCCCTTCCACAATCAATTCCCTTACATAACTAAAGCATTTCTAGACACAACTTTGACCGGTTTGGCTGGGTATTCCTACAAGCAGTCAGGCTCTGATACCAACGCTGTCAGGACCCCGATTCCAAGTCACATCGATCTAGCCGGTAACACCTCATATCGCTTTGTGGCCTCACGCACGGTATTCCCACGGGTGTCGCCTTACCATGACCGGGACCGTTTAGCCTTTTGGCTCACGTATATGATAGTGTCGCTAGCATCCATATGACGAGAGAACCCGGGCCGACATGGCTAGTCGTGAACCCAAGCGGCACTAACCCATGGGGGACAGGCATACATGAATCAACTTGAGCATGTCGGTCATTGACGGTGTGAATCCAGGCTGTAGCAGGCTATGAGGACTCACGGGAACCGGGCTATAGCGAGCTAGGCAGGACTCCGGATGTCAACGTGTGACATTTCCACTGAAGGGACGGAACCACGAGAGCGAAGTGAAACACATGCCCGGCCAGTCAAGTGTCGAGCGGTAGTCTTTGGGCTAGCAGGACTCAGTGAACTGGGCATGGCGGACTACTATCGCTCGGGAAGCACTAGACTACATTTCCCCATAAGAGAGGCTGCCAAGGATAAACAACTAGATTGTCGGATCCCACACATACCAAGCATTTCAAACATACACACAATATGCTCGATATGTGTAAATACAACATGGCATCACAACATAACTCTACGAATCAAAGTATTACTCATTAGGCTCCGAGGAGCGAGATATTACAAACATGGGTCTCATGACCCAACATACAGAGCATACAAGTCAAGGCACAAGCGGAAGCTTAACATGTCTGAGTGCAGACATCTACAAATGAAAAAGGCCGAGAAGCCCGACTATCTACCGAGATCTGCCGGGCACAAGATCATAGCTGAGGTAACAAGCTAAGCATTAAAGTCCCACGCGGAACTACTAAGCGAGACTGAAGTCTCTCGCAAAAAACATAAAATAGGCAAACGTGAGTACAATTGTACTCAAGAAGACTTACATCGAACTAGCTACACATGCATCATTATCAACAAAGGGGTGGTGGAGTATGACTGCGACAAGCCAGCTTTTGACTCGGTGGCTAACCTAAACTACGACTATAAGTAACTCTTTTGAGGTGGCGCACACGAGTCCACATATTCACCAAACAATACACCACTATGGATTCGATCCCGTCTTCCTTAGGGAACGCCATCCATAGCACTCACGCTTATCTTGTGCATTTTAGAGTATCCACTTTCACTTGTCTATGAACT
This sequence comes from Aegilops bicornis, assembly GCA_021605145.1. Classification (NCBI taxonomy): domain Eukaryota; kingdom Viridiplantae; phylum Streptophyta; class Magnoliopsida; order Poales; family Poaceae; genus Aegilops; species Aegilops bicornis. Next base: position 79,174 of record JAHIAL010000140.1, read on the forward strand.
GTTATAGGCAACCCAGAAGTCCTTTTCCACGGACACGGCTATTCGAATAGATCATAATAACCCTGCAGGGGTGTACTTCTTCACACACGCTCTCGCCACATACCGCCATGTACACGTCATGTATCTCGGCAACCTTCAAGCGGAAGCCTGGCGAGGGTGTCGGCCACGGCCTACCTAAACACTCAAGTCTCTAGTCCAGGTTTATCGCCTGTTCGGGTTCCATCCGCAGGGAGTCCGGCCGAGGTTTCCACTAACGGCCCCGAACGATGTGTGCAGGGTTCCCGAGACACCAAACGGGCAAATCGGGTACAGACCACGTGCCTACCGCACACACAGCCCACCCCTAAGGTCAGCTAAGTATGCGGCCCCCAAAGATACTACAAACACCGAAACTACTTGCAACTCACAGACAGAGGACAAGGGTGATTAAGAAGCCGAGAGAGTCAATTAAGGATCCCAATGTGTGGTAGTAACTGTTTCATGGATCACAAACACGAACTCCGTTCACGAGGGACTACTGCAATGAGAAAACCCACCATGTACTCCTACATGGCCTCTCACCGCTACCTTTACCAAATCGTGTTCACACACTTAGCTCTCAACAGTAGGACATGTTCACACATCTCAGATTCATTCCCGATGAATCGGACCTGACACAACTCTAAGCAATAGCAGGCATGACAAACAAGCATGAATGAGTAGGCACAACAGGGCTCAAACAACTCCTACTCATGCTAGTGGGTTTCATGTATTTACTGTGGAATGACAGGTCATGCAGAGGATAAAAGGTTCAACTACCGCAGCAAGTAACACATAAATTGTTGTTGTCCTAATGCAGTAAAAGAGAGCAGGAGCGAGAGAGTGGGATTGTATCGGAATGAACAAGGGGTTTTGCTTGCACAGCACTTCAAGATATTAAAGCTCTTCATCGGTGTCATCGATCTCATCGCCGAAACCACGTCTATCGAGAGGGGACGATTACCGGCAAACAAGGAAGAACACAATCAATGCTATGCAACAATATGATGCATGATCATGACATGGCAATATGATGTGGTTTGAGCTAATGCAACTAGCAACCACATTAAATGAAGTTGGTTTGAATCCAAGATTCAAATTCAAACTCCATATGTGGATATTTAAATGCCATTTATATGATTTGTGCTAAACAGCAGCTATAAGTTGTTCTAACATGCATGAAAATGGTACAGATGGATAGATTGGATTTTTCTGATCATTTTTCATATATAATTTATTTAATTTGGAGCTACGGTTGATTTACCATGATTTTTAGAAGTTTAGGCAATTTTCTGAATTTTCTAATTATTTAGAATAAAGTAATTCCAGAAAATGTATTACTGCGTCAGCACTACATCAGCATGACGTAAGCGAGTCAACGGGGCAGCCCAGGTCAAACTGACCAGTGGGTCCCGCGTGTTAGTAGCTAAACTAGGTTTAGTTAATCCTAATCTAGGTTAGTTAGCGGGGCGGCCCCACTTGTCATTGAGCCAGGGGAGGTCAAACCCCTGGTCAACTGGGGCTAACGCGCCGGCGGCTCGACGCCGGCGACGACAGGTGCGGCGGATGGGCTCGGGTTCGCTCCTCCGGCGCCCAAGTCGACGATGGAGAGCAACTACGAGCTGCTGGTGATCCCGCGCATCCAACGGTGCAAACGGGGCGAGCTGGGGCGGCCGGAAAAGTGGCCGGCGACGAGGTTTAGCGGCGGCTGCAGTTCGGCATCCTCGGGGTGGCGCTACAGAGCTCAGGAGGAGGCGCTGCGGGCGGCTACGGGCTCATGAGAACGTGCTGAGCACGATGGTGTGCTCGGACACAAAGCGGGGTGGCTGTGGCCACGGCGGCGACTTGGCCGGCGGAACCGAGCTCGCGGCTCCGGTGGAATTGGTGGCTACATGGTGCAAATAACACGGGGATGAGAGGGGTTAGTGGCAAGAGCTCACGGAGGTTTGAACGGGGCGGACGACGAACTCGGGGAGGCGTCGGGGAGGGCACACGGTCGCCGGCGATCTCGGCGGCCGAAGCTTGAAGAAGAGGTCGGGGAGCCGCTGCAGGGCGCGTACGCTCGGGTGGCTTGGCGGGGACGGTGTATAGGTCAGCGGCGGAGCTTCTTGGCGCGTCAGAGAGGCGTGTGGAGGCCGGTGGCCGTGGTGGTGCTCGTCGGCGGCGGCGGGTGTGTTCGGTGGTGCCACACGGAAAGCAGAGGAGGGGAAGGGGTCCAGGGGAGAGAGGGAGGAGATGCAGGGGGTGCTGGCGTTTCCGTGGCGCTCGAATGGGGATGGGGAGGCAGCAGGAGGTGGAAGCAGGAGGTGGCCGGGGCTCTCGGGCGCGCGCCACGCCTCGCCTCTGCCTACTGGAAGAGGAAGACGACGAGCGGCGAGGTAGGTGGGCTGGGCTAGTCAAGCTGGGCCGGCTACAGGTAAGTGGGCCAGGTCGGCTCCTTCTCTCTCTCTCTTTTATTTAAGTTTTTCTATTACTCTGCAATCTTTGTGGCTTTCTAAAAATACCAAATCAATCCCAAAAATCATGCAATCGCTCATGACCACCGTTGGAAATATATCCCTCTGATAAACATTTCAGTTTGGGATTATTTGAGCATTTAAAATATTTTATAGTATTTAAATGCCCAAATGAAAATACCATATGATTTAATTCAGAGCCCAAATATGTCAAGGAAAAATGTGCATCACCTCTGGTTACTGTTTACAGCATTTCCCGTAAATGATGAACATTTTTGAAGGCCATTTGGATTACTGAAAATATTTTAGATGAACCTAGTGGATTCCTTTGATGCTAGGATTTAGGCAATCCCCATTTCAAGTTTATTAGGAATTTAAACATGATGACATGATGAGCAAGCAAAGTCAAGCAAGGGCTGATCTAGGGTTGTGACATGAGTGAAGATCAGAACTGCGCTTGCCTCATGGCTGTAGGTTTAGTATCATTTTTTCACGATGGGCTCAACCCAGACACCCTTAGACTAGGAATAGTCAATTTCATGGACAAAACGATTTAATAAAAATAATTAGAAAAGGTTGTCAATTATGAAAATAATATTTTAACCCAGGTAAAATTATTTCTACCATAGAATAAATTCTTGTTGTGCATACAACTAGTTTAAATGCTCTATGGACTCAATTAATTTAGTCTAAAAATTAAATTTAGATTTTGCAATTTCACAAAATGATAACTCTGCCATATTAAATATTTCCATTTTTTTGGAGAAGTCACGGTATCTCCTCTCATTAAATTATGGAAATATTTAAATGGCATTAAAACTCCAAATAAGACCAAATTTCAAATGGAACTCCAAAATTCAAAGAACTTCAAATGAATTTTTCATCTTCCACATCTAAGAAAGTCATTTTATTCTCACTCCATAATATTGAATATGGTCTCAAATAATTCATAGGAGTCTAAAAGAGAAGAAATCCAAGCTCGAAATGTTTGAAACAAGATTCAAAAATGGTTTTAATTTCTGTGAAAATAACTATTTACTCAATATACTTATTTACTAACATTCCAAAATTTGAAATTTTTGGGATGTTACACTCCTCCATCCGCTGCAAGTGCTGCTACCGAGCGGGAGCTGCTGGAATTGGTTACGAAGCAATGGTGCATCATCCGTGAATCAGGCGTTGCGTGATGCCGTCGATACGTGCTGCAAGATGTCGGAATCGACAGCAGAAGCGACACTACATCGGCTACTTTTTTTGTGCTAGAAACAACTATGAGAGATGTTGCATCCATGGGTACCGTGTTCTAGAACCGGCATGTGAGGAAGGTAGAAAGAAGAGGGCTTCACGTGGATGCGTTTGCTAGAACCGGCCACCACATTTGCTGGAACCAACGTTCAAGTGCTACGAGGAATGCTGCAACCCGCCATGATGAATGCTGAACCAGCGCCAAAATTTGGTGGAGGGTTTTCCTTGGCGGCGATCACAGGCATGACACGTACTTTTTTTGTGGCAGCCACAGAACAAAAAGCTACAACCGGCGGCAACTTTTGATGTGACCGATAGGAAGGAATGCTACATCTTACATCTGAAAACACTATAAGAAATATGTCAACTTGTGACCTTGACTATTGGTCACTGAAAGGTCATTGTTTTTCATTTGTGACCTTTTTTTGACCAAAAACAGAAGGTCAAAAGCTGAGGGTCGTTAACTGACTATAGCGACCTTCTCTGTGAGAAGGTCGTGGACGTTCTGACCAAAAATATTCCTCTTGTGGCATTTTGGTCACTAACAACCTCCCGAGCCACGGAGGCCTCCAGCGTGGCAAGCTGATGTGGCACAAGATTTAGCCCGGTCCAATTAGGTGTTTTACATGGGCCGAGCCCATTAATTCAGCCTTTTATTATTTTTTTTCCTTGGTAATTCTGGTCGGCTTCATGGGCCAAGCCCAACGTTGTAGCCTTTTTTATTGTTGGCCCGTGGCCTTTTATTATTTATTGCTTTTCTATTTTCAGCCATTATATATTCAAGTTGGTCCCACTAGTCAAATGGGTCCCACTTGTCATGTTCATCTCTCAAATTGGTCCCACATGTCGAAATGTACAAATTTGTGATTATTTTCATAAGTGGACCCATTGGTCAAGTTTCCATTTCACAAGTTTTCAGATCACATACATAATCAAAAAGAACACATAAATTTCATCAAATATACCACTAAATAAATCTATTACAATCTTTACAACACATATATGCTACAGTATGCTACTCTTCACTAAGTAGAACTTGACGGCTTCACACTTGCTTCACACTTCACACTTGAGCATCTGTAAAAGAGGAACAACCACAAATTTAAATCTCAATTGCAGTATAGGCCATATGCAGAAGTAGTTCAAAGTTGAAACAACATCAATTAAACATAAGCGCATTTAAACATAGGAGTCAAAATGCAGTATAGGACCGGGACAAGGAAACTCCTGTTATCAAATCAACACACGACTTGTAGCAAAACAAAGAATGTAATACATTATAACAAGAGTAAGCTTGAATCAAACAGACAAGAACATGTGGATATCTCATGTGAGCATCATGCCGTGGTTTTATTAAACAATGATACAAAGCGAGAATACAATATCTTCAATGCAAATTATGGTACTTGTAGCAAAACAGTTTGAAACAACAACTACACAATACATTATAACGAGAGTAAGCTTCAATCAAACAGAAAAGGAAACATTTTCCAGTAGCAAACATTGACAGATTGCTGCTAGTGCATACTAGTATGATTCACACCAGAGCAACCATCCAATTCGATGAGCACATAAAAGTAATTTAAGTGGGCAAAGATCCCCCCTCCCCCACCCCAAATCGACAGGAATGTAATAGCTACACTGCGTCAATGGACACAACCGAGCTCACATACAGATAAGACCAAAGCGAGGCATACATGCATACCCGGCAAGAGAATTGCTCCACCTTTAGCTGCTGTTGCTGCCACAAAACGCATGACACATTAGTTGGAGTACAAGCTATGGATCTGGATTCTGGACTGAGATCCAACACGACGTACGTACAGTGAAGTGCAGATATGCAACTAGCAGGAAATCTAAAATACTTGAGATATAGGTATGCAGCAAGAACAGCAGGCAATGCAATGATAGTATGAGAGCACTGTAGCTCTGGAAGTAAAAAGAACATAATGCAGCGATGTGCAAGTCACTGAACTTTATAGCAATAACCTGCCACAGCTCAGCGCTTATGTACTTCAAGCTGTCAAAAGCATAGATGCAATATTAATCCTTGTACTCTGCAACAATAGGGATAAAACTGCATAAGCTTTGAATTTTCACCGAATAAGTTCGAAAGAAAGTATAGCAAAGGTCGTGGCTTCAGTTACCTGGTTTGTCGACCGGAGGTGCCTTCCACTTTACCCTTGTTGTTCGGGTTCTTGATATTCTGAATACGAAATCTCAGCTCGTAACTTGTAATACACATCGCTGCTTGTCTAAGCAAATAGACTACCTAGTCATATTGCCATGAGATAGTTCATGGTGTACCTTTTGTTTCCATGGCCCCTTGAACTGGTTTGGAATGGTTGGAGTTGTCCATCTCCCATCTTATACAATCTGCACCTTCAAATAGAACAAATATATGTCAAACATAGATGAGCAGAAAATACCAACTACTCAACGAAAAAACTAATGTGCAGATAGTACTCGAACAAATCAAAGAGGAAGGAAACAAGACATCTGCTTTGCTAGCTAGGAGTGGGTAAATGAAACATGAGCATGTTGGCCTAACGTTGTTGTAACAGCCGGATGGGAACATCCATTCTCACAAACAACATGCCTCTAGCAAACAACATGCCTCTAGCAACTTTGACAGCAAAACCAGATGCAGTTTGGAAACCAGAGGCGGCCTATCAGCAGACTTGTGTCGTGTACCATCGTACACAGATTCAGTTCAGGTTTTCAATGTCTCAATGGTCTATAACATTGAAGCTCACACTTATAGCTCAGCTGGCAATCAAATCAGGAAGCTGTAGCTAGTCCCTTGATTCAGACTATCACAGATGTACTACAATTACAGGGAATTGTAATGCTTCATGTAAACTGTATGTATATTATGGTTCGGCTCAAATTCTGGCCGTGTTGGTGTCTCCATTTCAGATAATGTAAGTAGATTTGACAGTGTTGGTGTAAGAAAAACTTCCATTTTTATTAATGACAATACACAATAGGCATAGGTGAAGGAACCCTGATGTGATCCAGGAGTGCATGTAGATTATGCTACGCGTTAATATTAAATGGAACATCCAACTTAATGGCGGGGCACTTACCCGTACGCACCATGCAAGGATTAACAAGGTGTTCATACATACTACTACTACGACTACTACTAGGTACTCCATCAGTTACTGGACTTGGCACTGCTAGCGGTTTACAAATGCCCAAATAACAGCAACAAGCAAGAGAGACTACATGGAAGAAAACATGCAAATTAACAGTAGCTAGAGAGACTGCAGTCTGCAGAACCCACCTAATATATATGAGGCAGGTCGGCCAGTGGACGACCCATCTAATATGAACGCGCTCAAGATGCACACATGCCAAATCAACCAACATGTAGGATGCATGTGGGCTTTGAGGAGAGGAACACGTCTGAGCATATGCATATGAAGAATCATCACATCATCGTGAAACATTCATCCATAGCATATGCATATGAAGAATCATCACATCATCAGCAGAAACATTCATCACACCATCCTGCCTGCTCCCCTTACCTGGATGGGGAACAGCTTGGTGATGCCCTTGGCGGAGAGCTTGTCGACGATCTCCGACGAGATCCCGAGCTTCGCGATCTCCAGTCCCTCCTCCTTGGCGCCGGCGCCGGCCCCAGCCACGCCCCCCCGCGGGCTTCCTCTTATCCTCGTAGTTCCACCCCTCGTCGGCCGCGAACTGGGCGTGCGCCACGGCCCGCGCGGGCCCCGTCTCCCGAAACCCGAGCGTGGCCTGCTTGGAGTGGAACCACATCGCCGTCGACGTAGATCTGGCACACGTCCCCGGCCCCCTGCCTCCCGGAGTTCTCGCACCACGCAGGACGGGTCAAAACCGAGGCTCCTCTGCGGGGAGGAAGGGGACGGGATCGAGAGGAGTACGATGAGATCGGGAGGAAGGGGACGTCCTTGTGATCTGGGTCGCGAGCCCACTACCGCTGTCGCCGGTCTGGAAGCACCGCCTCACCTGCTCGATATGGGTCGTCGACGGTGGGTGTGACAGCGGATCGAGGTGGAAGGGAGATGGTTTGGGTTGGGGCGGCGGCGGTTGCATGGAGGGGATGGATCGGGGTGGGTAGGAGAGAGAGGCGGCGGCGGGATGGGGAAGGAGGGGGAGAGAGAGGCGTGGCGGGTGTGTTCAGGGGTGGGTGAGGAGGTGCGGATCCGACGATGAGGAGGTCAGGCGGTGGGTGAGTAGGAAGGGTTGCAGCCGCAGGAGAGGAAGGAGTCTTGTTGTGTGGAGATGGGAGGAAGGGTCTGACGAGGGATCGATCTGAGCTAGGGTTTGGGCTGCGGGTGGGGTATCTCTCTTTGTTTTCTTTTTTCTTTTTACGTAGAAAGATGGATGGATGGATGTGGGATGCAGAGATGGATGGATGGATGGATGGTCGCCATGTCATCAATCCGTGGGAAGTGTTACGATTGGTTCGGAAAATCAATGGATTAAAATAGTTTTGAAGTACTAAAAATAGAGGGATTTTGTGAAGTAGCTATTAAAAATATTTTTCAAAAGGGCATCACATAAAATTTCACTAGAGTTAGACCACATTTTATGGATAAGGACCAGTTTGTATGCATTTCTGATCTTTCTAGCTATTTTTAATCATTTTCCGAGTGGCAAAAATGAGTTTTTTGTGAAGAACCTACCAAATATTTGTTGCAAAATTGGACTCCATCAATTTTCTAAAATACTACTCCATATTTAATATACAATTGACCAAATGGTTGGGTGTCAAAAGCTCTGATCCACCTCTCGTGAAAAAAAAACAAATTTCCACCGGTTCAACTGGAAACGGATCGAATTTGAATTGCAGTTACCTCATAGTTTGCTCTTTATTTTTCTCAAAAATCATTTTTAGGTACAAAAGTATCTATTCAATCAAAGAAACAACAAAAGTTTTCCAAGATTCAACCACTAGCAAGGAACGGTCAAACCTGCTTTGACCACATTTTGAAAGCAGACATAAAAATTCAAAAAAAAATCAAAAAATTGGGAAACCTTCGCATTGTGTCAATATATGTGGTCAAGTTCCTAGGAAAAATAACAAACTTGTAATACGACAATTATTTTTAAAAAGTGTTCTCAGAAATGAGCTATCACGTGTGGAGATCAATGGCTTTCAAGCCAAATGATCAATCTTATGGCCACATTCATGGCATAATTTGTTCAAATGATCTCATTTGTGCACAAGGGTGCATATTGGAATGGCAAAAAATATTGCCTAAGGAAGTTTTCATTTTCTTTGGACGAAAAAACCATTTTCCATTTTTCGAGTCCTTGAAAGGAGGTTTTTTTGTGAAAGGGCCTACCAAATAATTGTTGCAACATTGGACCAAATCAATTTTCTAAAATACTAGGACATATTTAATGCACAATTGACCAAATGGTTGGGTGTAAAAAGTTTTGATCCACCTCTCGTGAAAAAGACAAATTTCCGCCGATTCAGCTGGAAGCGGGTCAAATTTGAACTGTAGTTGCCTCGTAGTTTGCTCTTTATTTTTTCCAAAAATCATTTCTATGTACATAAGTATCTATTTAATCAGAGAAACACCAAAAAAATTCTAAGATTCAACCACTAGCTAGGAACGGTCGTTCCCGCCGTTTTGACCGCATTTTGAAACGGGCATAAACAATTCAAAAAAAATCAAAAAATTGGGAAACCTTCGCATTGTGTCATTATATGTGGCCAAGTTCCCAGGAAAAATAACAAACTTGTAATACAGACAATTATTTTAAAAAGTGTTCTCGAAATGAGCTATCATCTCTGAAGATTCATGGCTTTCAAGCCAAATGATCAATCTTATGGCCACATTCGTGGCATAGTTTGTTCAAATGATCTCATATTGTGCACAAGGGTGCATATTGGCATGGAAAACAATGTTGCCTAAGGAAGTTTTCATTTTCTTTGGACGAAAAAACCATTTTTCATTTTCTGAGTGCCCAAAAGAGGTTTTTTTGTGAAGGAACTACCAAATAATTGTTGCAAAATTGGACCAAATCAATTTTCTAAAATACTAGGACATATTTAATGCACAATTGACAAAATGGTTGGGTGCAAAAGTTTTGATCCACCTCTCGGGAAAAAGACAAATTTCTGGAATTCGGTTGGAAGCGGGTCAAATTTGAACTGCAGCTGCCTCATAGTTTGCTATTTATTTTTTTCAAAAATCATTTCTAGTTACATAAGTACCTATTTAATCATAAATACATGGTTTGGTGGCGATACGTCGAGGTTTGGGCGGTGGCCGAGGGCCCCAACTCTAGAGCTGCCAGAACTTCGCATGCCACAAGCGTGGTCACCAGCGTGACCGTGGCGTTGCCATGTGTTCCAGGCAGCCTAGGTATGTCTAGTGGGTTGGGCACTCTCGGTAGGTGCTAGAAAGAAAATCACAACATAAGATTCTCACGAGGAGACCGATCGATGCTCAAACATGAATAAGCAGCCAAGTGTTTGATTTGCGATGCAGGAAATGCACATGGCTAATGGGCGTGAGTTTTGGCTGAGGATGATCAGTTACTAAGAAGACCGTCTTCACAAATTTTCAGCTCAAAAGGAGGAGCCTGTGTGGTACTTGCTTTGCAAAGTACCACACTGGACATAAATACGAATGTTGAAGCTCGGCTCAAAATAATGAATGGATTGAGCTGGCATTTGGTGGAAGATGGTTATTTGGGCATAGAAAAGCACTGTAGAAAATGGATACTATTTTGACATGCCAAAGTGGTACTTCCTTCACAAACTGTTGTTACGAACAGAATAGGAAAATGAATATTTTTGAATTATTTTGAACTAGGCAAGGAAGGTTTTTACATATTTGACGAAGATATGACCCAAAAGAATTTATGAGATTTTTTGGGAATTTTGGGAATGATAGAAATATAGGTTGCTTCACAACCTAGGGCAAAAACCGCCACATGGACATGACACATAGGCAAAAGCCCATGAGGTGGCGCCTAGTCATAGCAACCCAGCACAATTTACAAGGCTATGACCATCTATATTGGTCGTTAACAACTAGAAATAAGGCAGCGGACTAGCGTTCTTTGCTTTATGACCCTTTCGTGTAAGGAAATTAAGACCTTTCTGACTAAAATGGTCGCAATGGTTTAGGGTTTGGAGCCCCTCGAACAGCTTTTGACCAATTGGTCCAAATGGTCATAGATCTATGACCAATTCTTCTGTGGTCAGCCGAGAAGGTCACTAGTTGACATATTTCTTGTAGTGAAAAGGTTCTACTGGGGGACATCGAACCAATGATGTTGTCTGGCGGCTCCAGGGGCTGCGAGTAGGTCGGAGATGGGAATGACGACAATGAGAGAAGCTGGAACCGTGGTCCGCTGGAGCTGCAACCATGGGCAGCGGAGCTACATACGGTGGCGTCTGGGGGCATTTTTCGCTACGACCTGGGCGGGCGGAGCTGTACCAGATCCGACCCTCGTCCTAGTGCGGCCAGTGGAGGCGCATGGTGCTTGAGGCCGCAGGCGTGGAGCTACGTGAGCGTGTTGTGCCGTATCTTTTTTTTCGCTGGCTCATGGCCACGAACTATGGGAGGAACAGGGGCGACAGCGATGACCGAGTCCCCATGCAGTCCTATGCGTCGTAGGGGGAGGGGGGTTCCAACGGATGTAGGGTGACCGACCGAACCTAGAGACAATCGGACAACACCTACCATCGGCCTTCGTGTAGCTCTAGGATTGGATCCAAGGAGCACTAGTGCAAAACCGGCCTTTAGTGCCGGTTCGTAACGGCCTTTATTACCGATTCGGCAACCGGCACTAAAGAGTGGGGACTAAAGGTCCCCCCTTTAGTACCGGTTCGTCACGAACTGGCTTTATTTTCCATTTAATTCTTTTTTGTTTGCTGGTATTTCACGATACTACAAATTGTACATGTTATGCATATATATAAATAGATTTTCTCGTACGTAGAACCGCATATATATAAAAATATATATCATCGAATGTCTCACAACCAACACCATTAATTATTCACACATACACATGTATATACATATACAATTTCTCCTACATTTTGCCTTGATGCCTTCGGAGCACGATGACAAGTGGTTCATGGGGGCGGTAGCGGGTAATAGTATTCTCCTTTGGGATCTATGACACAGTCGAGCAAAAATCCCTATTTCCTCTTGAAGTGCTAGTATGCGGTTCATTTGGTAGGAGCTTTTCCGCACCTCTCCGAACTGTTAAGAATGAGATTAATATGCATGTGTATTAGTTGTGTGACTAGGTATCGATAATGGTGTGAATAGTGTTACGACAAACGCATCTAGTCCTGTCTTTGAGATCTGCTCCTTCGAACGCCATCATGCGAATGTTCTCGTAAGCGTAGAATGCACCTGAGATCATTCCCCTGTGCTCGCCTGTGGCCTTTACGAGAATGGAATTGAATCAGATAATGATTAATCAAGCATGATAATTAATTAATGGTATTGAAACAAGAATTAAAGAGAAGGTAGCTAGCTAGTACTACTTAATTACTTACGTTTCGTCGATGCCAAAACAACTTTTTACCCATTTGCCTGGAGTCACCTTGATGAACTTTACCTAAGCCCTGCCCGCCAGCAAAGAAAATTAATAAAGGGGTTATTAAATAGTTCATATCAGGAAATGACGAACTAATAATAGGCCGAGATATAGTTAATAAAAGGGTTAGACTAGCATTGAGAAAGGACTTTTGGTACTGCAACCCGAGGAGCTCTGTTCGACTTGGATCCGTGACCAACCCCGCTCCACTCTTTGCTGACATAGGACCAGATCGTGCTACGTCGAGGAGATCGAACCTGTTGAAAAAAGACTGACGTCCCAATCTTATTAGTGTACGACAACCTTTGGTATAAGGTCAACGTACACATTCGAATTAAATATTTGAGTCAATTACACCGATGGTGCTATAACTTGACGTAAACGATCATGTTGATGCTAGAAGTTGCGGTGTACATAAAAGTGGTGCAAAAACTTGGCATTGACGTGCAAATACAGTGCTTATCTTTTTTATATGCCTAATCGATGCTGACCAGGTGTGTGGGGCCCGTTGTCAGCCACTAGACCAGAGAGAATGGACGTATGGCCTGAATTTTTCAAAAACACCCTCGATTTTAAAAAATAAAAATTTGTTGACGTCGGAGATTTTGTCACCTAAGAAGTGGGTCCCACCTGTAACTTGAGAGCAAAAACTAAATGGCAATGACGTAGGTATCAAACACACAACCTCGCCTACGAAAGAGATCTGGCTTACCACCACTCAACCCGTTCCATTTCCTTTGTCAATATGGATAACAACCATTATATACTTGATCAAGGCGCAGGCGGAGGTTAATTTTTTCTTTTGAGAATATGGCGGAGGTTAAATTAGCTACGGATCTTGCGGCCCATTCTGCACCTGCTAGTTTTTTTTTCTAAATTTTTATGTAAAAAGTATCCAAATTATACTCTCAGTAATAAAATTAACGTTCCCTCAAAAAAAGTAATAAAATTAACTCATGAATATTTCTGTTTATAAATATTGTACATACAAACAGAATAAATTACATTTATACAGTCACATATTATTTAAAAATACTAATATATTTAAATAATATTTTATGAATTATAATTTATTTGCATAACTTATAATAAAAAAAGTACTATTCAAAAAATTATTTAAGTTATACAGCATTTCAATAGTTATACGCACATTTTTATAACTAAAAATATTCATAATTTATATTTTAAACTGTTCATATGAATATTCATTTCCTATATTTAAATAATATTTATGAATTATAATTTTTTTGCATAACTTATAATAAAAAAGTACTATTCAAAAATTATTTTATTGAGACAGCATTTCAATAATTATACGCATGTTTTTGTAACTAAAAATATTCATAATTTATAATTTAAACTGTTCATATGAATATTCACTTTCTATAATTTAAATATAAGACGTGACTGTATAATATTAAGTATCCATTAAACATATTGATTCTTATATAATGTCCATATTAACTAAATATTTTTCATATCATACACGGATATACATTTAAATGTTATTATTTAATAATAATGGTTTGTCTGTATAATATTTGTATCACAAATATTTGAAACATAACTTTTATTAATTACGTTTTACAATTTTTTTAAAAAGGAACGGGTGCAGAATGGGCGCACTATCTGCGGCCCAGATAAGCTCCGCATGCAGACAGCTTAAATACAATGCGTCTGTTTATCCAGTGACTCTGCAAGCGTGATGGCATGTTGGTTAGACAAATTGGTATCTAGGTCTGGATAGTGGGTTCGAGACCAAGCGAACTGGCCTCACTTTTAGTTTAATTTAATTTTTACTCTCCTGACAAACGGGACCCACTGGTCATAGAGGTGAAAAAAATGCCACATCAATAGAGTCTTTTTTGAGAAAAAATATATCTCAAGGTGTTTTTCAAAAAAATCAGGCCACACGCCCGTTCTCTCTGGCCCAGTGGCTGGCAGCAGGCCCCACGCGTCTAGTCAGCACCGACTCCGTATATAAACGAGATAAGCACTGTATTTGCACGTCAATGTCAAGTTTTTGCACCACTTCGATGTACACCACAACTTCTAGCACCAAAGTGACCATTTACGCCAAGTTGTAGCACCACCGGTGTAATTGACTCTAAATGTTTGTTGTTCCCATCTTAATTCTCGACTCTGACTATATCACTCAAGCCACGCACGAGTATGGCGTTTTTCAAAAAAATCAGGCCACACGCCCGTTCTCTCTGGCCCAGTGGCTGGCAGCAGGCCCCACGCGTCTAGTCAGCACCGACTCCGTATATAAACGAGATAAGCACTGTATTTGCACGTCAATGTCAAGTTTTTGCACCACTTGATGTACACCACAACTTCTAGCACCAAAGTGACCATTTACGCCAAGTTGTAGCACCACCGGTGTAATTGACTCTAAATGTTTGTTGTTCCCATCTTAATTCTCGACTCTGACTATATCACTCAAGCCACGCACGAGTATGGCGTTTTGGATCTCGGCCTCCATGGAGGCTGAATTTTTGAAAAAAAAATTGGTTACAAAAATGTTGAAATTTTTTGTACAAGTAAACAAGGATGTGAGGTGTATGTGTGTAAAATTTCAGAATGAAATATGTTCAAATGCGACATGCACAAAAAAAAACAAATTAATGGTCTGGGAGGATGAAATTAAAAAGCCGCAGATTTGTTTTTTTTTTTTTGCACACCCCTCATTTCAACGTATTTCGTACTGAAAATTTACAAACTTGTGCATTACGCCTTCATCTATCTCTATATTTTTTCCAGAATTTTTTAAAATGTAAAACTATAAATTTTGATGAATTCTGAAATTTGCATTTGGAAGCCTCCACGGGGCTCGGGCTCCACAAGCAATTTCAGAGGAGGCAAACATGCTACACTTACATAAAAGCATACGTACGGTCACGTAACTAGACTAATTACTAAACACACACACACACAACTCCAACTGGATGGGGCCTCTCTCCTAATTTCCTTCACCTGAAAAAGCCACCTAAGCCATCACGTTACTTTATGTTTAATTGCTACGTAGGTGTAGCATTGCTCTTTTGGAGGCATGCACCCTCTAGTTTAGTCGAAAGTTATTTCTACAACAACACAAGTAGTGATGTTGCCCGGCAGCCCGGGTGACAGTCATCATGGAAGAATCAACTGCACGAGCAAGCAGGCTTTTCACTGTGCATGTAGCAGACTTTTTGTGCTCGTCCGTGTTAGAGATTGGGTTTGTTGTGGGTTTTATTTGTGTCGGGCGGGTTCTTGTTTCATTTGGTTTGATTTTATACATTGTTGGGTGGGGATATGTAGCTAGTTTGCGTTTTCTTCATGGGGTTACATTTCTGCTGGGTTGTCGAATTACGGTGCAAGAAAATAAATGGCCGTGACCAGCAAGAAAAGGCAGAGAGGCACCAACACGTACACAACAACGCCTACCCAACCATCACAGCTACTCCCTCCGTTCCAAAATAGACGACTCAATTTTATACTAAGTACAAAGTTGACTCATCTATTTTGGAATGAAGGGAGTACATGTGAATAGATCGAGAAGCCAAAACCATCACTCCAGACACATACCACTGCCCTGACTCTAGTGTTGAGGGATAAATTACCATTTGAATGTTGGCCTCATTTGAGATTGGAGTACGAATAAAAAATACTTTTTAATGTCTCAAAATATTCAGATTCCTTTTTTGACACGAGAACATAGATGTAATCTATGTAGTATGTAGTACATGACTGCTCGAGAGAGGAGGTCTGTGGCATAGTCATGCTGGGTGCTAAGTTAAGTAACCCACTACCCAAGAACTTGGATGCCTATAAGCAGCTAAGATCGTCCATGACTATACATGCTGGGCTAATTTTCTCATCATCATGTAATGAAATGTCTGTAGATTCATCTGCATTGTAGCAGTTTGCAAGTTCCCTAGCTAGCTAGTCGTTTTACCCTTGTGTATTATTCACTAGAGGCGAGATAGTTATTAGACAACAAGTTGATGGCAAAACCTTTTTGCTTTCCAATGTTTTATCCGAATGTGTTATTTGAACGTGTGATTTGTAGACATCCCTCATCTGAGTTATAGCCACGACTCTGAATTATTTATGATTTAATTACACGATGCTGATGCGTGTTTTCTATCATATCAGTCATTCATATGGTCCTGGCATGCATGCACTGTTGCATTAACATCTTTACTCGAGCATCATATTTAATACTAGGTGATTCCCTTTGGAATATGTGTCTGTTTTCAGGGTTAGCAATGGAGAGGCTTGCACTATGGGATGTTGAGATGAGGTATGCTCACTCCTGGAGGCAAGAGCTGTGCAAGTCACTCACTGCTGGACCGAGGATTTTGGACCTTGGACGGACAGGAGAAGAAAAGAGGAGAATTGTGTGTCTGAGCGGATTGCTTGGTCCGAATGTTATGCGAGAATTGTACCTCAAGGCCAACACGTTCCCTACTGGAAAATGTTGAAATATGATGATTTGCATGGTGATGTTGATGCTTGTTCATTGCCATGAGCCTCTGTTTTCTTCGAGGGGAAGCAGAGCAGTGTTGCATTCACTATCTATCTATGTTTCTTTGAGTGGAAACACTCACTGCTGCCTGCTGGACTAAACCAAGGTGTGTTCACGAGCATGGTTGTAGATTTTGAAATCATGACATCGTTGTAACCATTCATGTGATGCGTTCCATGGAACATGAAAATCACACAAGAGGCCAAAAATGAGAAAACAACGGCCGCCCTGGTGGAAGAATCAACTGCCGCTCGTGCTGGTGTGCCTGTTATATTCCCTGCACGAGCACGCAGGCTTTTCATTGTGAATGCAGCATGCTTCGAGTCACATACGTCGTGTACCTTACTTGCATTGAGAGAGCGGTGGATGATGGAATGAAAGCATCGAGTGTATATATGCTGGTTAGGGTTCCTTTTCTCGGGAACTGGAAGGGGCTCAAATAACCTAAAAGTATCCGAACTGGAAGGGTTAGAGTGGGTTAGTTCCATTTAACCCAACTATCTCGGTGAAGAGGTGCTTATTTGGGTTAGAGTGAGTTAGAAAATAACTCTAACTCTAACTAGTTAGAACCGAATAGATCGAGAGTATTTTTGCCGTACTTTGCCCAGCGTGGGGCTTTCTCATTATATAGACAACAACATATACATTGTTTTGGAGTACAAGGCAAGGCTAAGGATCACAACCGATCCTTGCCATAGTTAGGATATACACAATCCCTAAACAATAGGTACAGCTAACCAACGCTATCGCTTAACACTCCCCCTCAATCTGAACCGACGTGAACGAGATTCAGATTGGACTGAAATCGACGGAGGGTGAGATGAGTAGCGGGTTTAGTGAACATGTCAGCTAGTTGATCACCAGACGCGATGAACCGAACATCAAGAGCGCCCATGGCCACCTTCTCACGAGCGAAGTGGAAGTCAATCTCAATATGCTTGGTACGTGCATGAAAGACAGGATTCGCCCGATAAGCACGTGGCGCCGAGGTTGTCACACCATAAACCGGGCGGTGTGGAGAGATGCACTCAAGCTCCCGCAGCACATATCTGTATCCAAGTAGCCTCGGCAGTGCCATTAGCCAGTGCTTTGTATTCAGCTTCGACGAGCGAGAGACAGTGGGTTGCTTACGAGAGCTCCAGGAGACAAGGTTTGGACCAAAGAAGATGGCGAAACCGCCAGTGGAGCGCCGATCATCTGAACAGCCAGCCCAATCAGCATCAGTGTAGATGTGGAGAGCACACGAAGGAGAACGTGCAAACTGCAGTCCCGTGGAGACAGTGCCCTTGATATACCGAAGGATACGCTTGATAGCTTCATAATGAACAGTGGTCGGTTGAGACAGAAACTGGCAAACTTTGTTGACAGCAAAAGAAATATCTGGCCGCGTCAAAGTTAGATACTGCAAAGCCCCAACCAAACTCCGGTATTTAAAAGCATCGTCAGCAGACAGCACAATACCAGCAGCACGAGAGAGTTTATCCGTGGATGACATGGGGGTGGTAACTGAACGACAACTCTCCATGTTAGCACGATGCAGAAGATCAAGGGCATACTTATGCTGAGTAAGAAGTAGACCAGAAGAACGATATTGAGCCTCAATACCGAGAAAATACTCCAAACGCCCAAGATCCTTGATAGGAAAAGTGCCGGCGAGAGTCTGAACAAGGCGATCAACAGCAGCAGCCGAAGAACCAGCGATAACAATGTCGTCAACATACACCAACATGAATACCTGAACACCTTGATGATCGAAGATGAACAGAGAGGTATCTGCTTTGCTGGAAACAAAACCAAGCTGATGAAGTTTATCACTCAAACGGGCATACCAGGCGCGAGGAGACTGCTTCAAACCATACAAAGCACGCTGAAGTTTGCAAACATGTCGCGGATACCGAGGATCCTCAAAACCAGGAGGCTGCTGCATATACACGTCCTCAGACAAGAAACCATGGAGAAACGCATTACTGACATCAATTTGGCGAAGACACCATCCACGCGACACGGCGAGGGAGAGCACAAGACGAACAGTGACAGGTTTGACCACCGGACTGAAGGTGTCATGATAATCGATGCCATACTGCTGAGTGAAACCACGAGCAACGAGACGGGCTTTGTATTTATCAACAGAGCCATCGTATTAAACTTCGTCTTGAATATCCATTTATCGCCAACAATGTTAGTACCGGGGGGTCGAGGGACAAGTACCCATGTGTGAGTCCGCTGAAGGGCGTCGAACTCGGCCTCCATGGCGGTCCTCCATGCAGGTTCCGAAAGAGCAACCCGATGCGTCGCCGGAACAGCAAGAAACGCTCCGCGGCGATACGGGTCATACCGACTGCATCTGTCCGTCCACACCTTCGGACGGAACACATTGTTGCGCCGCCGTGTCGCCATAGGTTGAGGTGCTGTCGGAGTAGCAGCGGCACGGAGGATGGCGCAGAGGAGACGCCGGCAGAGAGTGGCGGCGGCGATGCTCCCTCTGGTCGAGTGCTGTGGAGCCGCCATCGGAGAAATCGATCCAGCATCCGCGCCGGGCCCAGTAGCGGCGGTGGATGCATCGCGCCCATCTGATGGGCGAGCGGAGCTCGGCGAGGACGAGGCAGTGGCCAGCATGGGCGGGCCGGGCGAAGCATCAGGCGCCTCGGGGCGGGACATGCACATGCACGCCACCGATCTCGTCGTGGACGCCGATCGCCCGAGCTGGTACTCTGAACATGTAAACAACAGAAGAAACACCAGGAGCATCGACGGGTAACAAGGATATGTCATAATTACGCCGCATGATCATTCTGAACAACCGGTTCTTCGGAGGAAAAGATATAGGTAGGAGCTGAGACACGCCGACCACCGCACCTGGAGTGGCAAACGGAA
This sequence comes from Aegilops bicornis, assembly GCA_021605145.1. Taxonomy (NCBI): domain Eukaryota; kingdom Viridiplantae; phylum Streptophyta; class Magnoliopsida; order Poales; family Poaceae; genus Aegilops; species Aegilops bicornis. Next base: position 98,848 of record JAHIAL010000140.1, read on the forward strand.
AAACATTCTCGTCGAAAGCAACATCGCGAGATATGTAGATGCGACCAGTACTGCGATCGAGGCATTTGTAGCCTTTGTGCATAGGACTATATCCAAGAAACACGCACATTTTGGAGCGAAACTCTAACTTACGGGAGTTATATTTTCGGAGGCTAGGCCAGCATGCACATCCAAACGTACGGAGAAAGGAGTACTGGGGCTATGTTGAGAAGACGAAAGAGAGGAGTGGCATGATTGATGACTGGGGTAGGCATTCTATTGATAAGATAACATGCGGTAAGGAATGCTTCATCCCAGTACGGAGGGGAAGAGAGGAATGCGCAAGGAGAGCTAGCCCAGTCTCGACAAGATGTCGATGCTTCCGCTCAGCAATACCGCTTTTGTTGAGATGTATGAGGACACGACACACGGTGGGAAATACCGTGCGCTGAAATAGGCATGAAGACGGTGATACTCACCGCCCCAATCAGACTGCACGGTAGCGAATAGCGGTGTTTAAGAGGCGCTCAACGTGCTTCAAACACATAGAAAACATTCTCAACATCGGATTTATGCTTAAGCAAGTATATCCAACAGTAGCGACTATAGTCATCAATAAAACTAACGTAGTATTTAAAACCCCCGGAAGAGGATAACGCCGGACCCCAAACATCGGTATGAACAAGCTCAAGAGGTGCAGTCGACACACGAGTGGAATAACCATAAGGCAATTGATGACTCTTAGCACGCTGACAAGCATCACAAATAAAAGACTCATTGTTTGGAGTACACGGGAGATTATTGGACTTGATAGTGGTTTGAACTACTTTATTCGACGGATGACCAAGACGCTGGTGCCAGTGGTGCGATGAAAGCTTGACACCAGAAGACGCATGCTTCTCATGATGGGAGGCTCGACCGAACGGAAGAGGATAAAGGCCGCCACGACTCCTACCGCGAAGGAGGATTTTCTTCGTTACCTTGTCCTTAACAAGAAAGAAATATTTGTGAAATTCGAGGAAGATATTATTGTCAGAAACAAGGCGATAAACGGAGAGTAAATTTTTGGCTAACGAAGGGACATGGAGGATATTGTTCAAGGCTAGGGAAGAACCAGCTAAACGAGATTGACCAATGTGCGTAATAGACATACCTGAGCCGTTTGCTGTTTGAACCTGGTCCTTCCCGTGGTAGCGTTCATGGATGCCTAGCCGGTCCATGTCATTGGTGAGATGATCGGTTGCCCCTGTGTCGAAAAACCACGGCTGTGTCTGGGGCACCCGCTCGTTGTGGCCGTGGGTGGAAGCGGCCGCATTGCCGGAGCGCTGTCCATCGGCCTGAAAGGCGTCGTTGTAGCGATTCTTGCAGGAGAGGGCCTCATGACCCCATGCCTTGCAGACCTGACAACGTGGGCGCCAGCGACGGTTGCCACCGCCGCCGCCTTGTCCGCCGGTACCACCGCCGCCGCTATGGGTTTAGGTTATGCGGTTGGCCTGCTGGCCACCGTTGTAGGAGCCGCCGCTGCCATGCGATGGGGCACCACCAGAGCGCCCGGTGTGGTCGAAAGGGCGGCCGCCACCGCGGCTGCTGTCACCCTGCCGAGCCGCGGCGTTCGCCGAGGAGGAGTATCCGCCGCCCGGGCGTTTCGCACCGGATCGCCTCACAAGACAACAACATGGGGTAAAATTCAGAGAGAGACAGGAGGCGTTGGCGGCACCGAGAACGGCGAGAGCTCGCCGGCGCCTCGAATTGAGATCCGAGGCCAACAACGATGTAGTCGATCAGTTCATCGTCGGGGACGGGGGAGCCCGCCATTGCCATGGCGTCGGCAAACCCCTTCATCTTGCTGTAGTAGTCGGCGGCGGACATGTCGTTCTTCTTTAACGCCGCCACCGGGCGACGGATTCGACGGATCCCGCCCGATTTTGGGCGGAAAACAGGTCGGTGACGCAGCCCTGCACCGAAGCCGACGTGGTGCGCCCACCATCTGGCGCGAGGATGTCCTCGCCATCGATCCGGCAAGGATCGAGAGGACACGCTGGTCGGCGTACTACCAGCGCGAACTCCGGGTTGGCCGCTGTGGCGGTGTCCCCGCCTCCCGTGGTGATGGTGGCGGAGGGCGCGCAAGACCCGGCCCAAGAAGCCATACCACCCTTGGCCGGGCAATGGCTGGCACGACCTGGGTTTTCCACAGGAGATAGTTGGAGCGATCTAAACGGACGGTGATGGTGTTGTTGAAAGTGGTAGGGAGGGTGGTGGGGATGGAGGTGGCAGCGCCGGCGGCTAAGGAAGCGGAAGAGGAGGAGGTGATCGCGCCGGCGGTGCCAGAGAGCTGCGGCGCGGGCGTAGTCATCGTGCGCAGCCTCAGGAGATCGGATCGGAACGATCGCTCTGTTACCAAGTTAGAACCGAATAGATCGAGAGTATTTTTGCCGCATTTTGCCCAGCGTGGGGCTTTCTCATTATATAGACAACAACATATACATTGTTTTGGAGTACAAGGCAAGGCTAAGGATCACAACCGATCCTTGCCATAGTTAGGATATACACAATCCCTAAACAATAGGTACAGCTAACCAACGCTATCGCTTAACATAACTGTGTTAGAGTATCCAAACAGGGCCGTAGTTTAAGCAATTAGCTAGCCGTGCTAGTTTAGCTATTATCTCGTATACTAGGAACGAGAATCATCCATCAGGTAGCACGTGAATTCGTACACTAGTAAAAAAGAATCTGTTCGATCTACAAAAAAGAACTCTTCTTGATACGCTACCACAGTAAAAAGAGAATCTGTTCTTGGCACAGGATTTGATGTTTATGTTGCTGTTCTTGGTAGTACAAGATCACATTGGGTCGTCATGATGGTGATGCTCTTCTTGGTACATAGTACAGTACTCAAAAAGATGCTATCTGTAAGATTATTATCAAAAAAAAAATGCAAAAAAAGGCATCTGTAAGATTATCATGGACATCGGCGTTTTCTAGTGCCTTCAGTTTTGATAAGCGAGTACATGCCTCAACTCTTGGCTTCTCCTTCACACAGGCTGACTGGATTGAAGCTTTGCATGTGCCCGGCACAAATTTGTTAATGCGCCGGATGATCTTTTTTCTTTAGAATTTTTTTGATATATTCATCAATTATCAAAGTAGTGCAATGAACATCAAAAATCTCATAATATAAGAACGTTTTTGACACTACATACCACCAGCGGCATCTGGTAGTAAATTAGTACTCCCTCCATTAGTACAAAGTTGAATCATTTTTGAGTCACCTATTTTGGCACGGAGGGAGTAATACAGAAGGTCAAAGGGCAACTAGAAGGGGTGCAGCAAGCAGGAAAAAAAATTAGCTACGGGGCATCTCCAATGTAGACGTTGATGTGAAGCCCCTAGTACAGCGCATGCACAACCGATGTGTTGTCGCTTCGACCTGGACCCTGCAAATGCTCTGCTCTGCTGGACTGACCACGTCACGAATCTTTACGATGCTCAACACACAAGATAAGGCCAACTCCAAAGACCAATCGTCCTGCCGCGTCTCTTTGGGTAAACAGACACAATCCATGGTCCAATCAGTGAAAGCAAACAGACAAATGTCCGTCTTTTATCCGCCACAGACATGGCGTTGGTGTCGAAACGAACAGCGCGCGAAATGGCGGGAGCCGCGCCCTTATCCTCCCCTGGCCCGTCCATCGGGGACACAACGCGCCCACTTTCCCTTCCTTTTCCAAAAACCATCCCACGCTCCCCTCCTCCATGGTCGGTGACCCGAAGCAATGTGACGACCAGGCCACCACCACCACCCGTCCCGCGACGAAGAAGAGGAAGAAAGAGTGGTCGGAGCTCACGCCAGTGAGGTCGCTCGGCTTGACATTGAATCGGCCAGGAGGAGGTCCCGGCGGACCATTGCGGCGAAGAAGAAAGACGTTGTCGACTATGCCGCCGAGGCCGTGACCGGGCAACACAAGTCTGCCATCGACCACAACGAGGCCATCATCGCCAAGGCCACGCATGTAGCGACCACGCAGGCCCTCGTCGTGCTAGGGTTGTGCCGACCCGGGCCGGCCATTCTCTCCGCCGCGGCCATGGCCACGGCGAGCACAGGCTCGTCGGTCATTCGCCCTCCGTAGTACCAGTCTCCTCCATAACATCAGAGACGGCCGGTTTTCATCTGCCACGGTAGCATACTCAAACCCGGTTCTCCACATCACTCGAGATGGCCGGTTTTCATCCGCTGCGGCAGCATGCTCAAACCCGGTTCTCCACGTCATCGGAGACGGCCAGCTTTCATGCGACTACAACGCGTTCATGGAGAACGTCATCTACGAGGGCCATGGCCAGGCCTTCCCCGAGGGACAAGGCCAAGGCTTCAATCCCAACGCGACCCAAAGCCAAGACGACTGCGATCAAGATGGTGTCGTCCACTACGAAGAAGAAGAGGCCGACGATCATGGCAACTCATGGCATGAAGATGAGGCCGACGACCATGGCAACTTATGGCAGGACCAACTTGAAGCGTGACGACAACTTAATACCTTGCAAGAAACTTTGCACGGTATGATGACTCAGAAGGAAGTGAGAAAGGAGAAGCGTGATGCGGCATCTATCGCCTTGCAAGAAACATATGTTTGTCAGCTATTGGCTTTGTTGCCAGCATGAACTATGGCCGTTGGCATGAACTACAGCAGCAGTGATGAATTTTCATTTGCAAAACATTTCAGGCGGCCGGACAAGATGCGTCCGCGCGTTGGGTGCACGACCGGTGCATCCAGAAAAACGGCCGAACGCCGCCCCATTGTGCTATCCAAATGGACAAAATCCGGAAAAAGCGGAGTCCGTTTGAGGTCGTGAGATGGAGTTGGCCTAAGCGGGCTTCAAAACTCCCGAGTGCTATTGTACATTTTCATTATGGGTGTGGCTAGGTCTCAATCGACTAAGACTTAATCAAGTTTTTGTCAAGTGGCAATATCATATAAAGAAGGAAAAAAAATATTGCACGGAACTTCACGTAAGCTTTCATGAATATAGTATCGACTGAGACTTGGTTAAGTCTCGGTTCTCGGAGATTTAGCAATCAGGCTTTGTTATTTATTTCCAGTCTTTATTTTCTGTCTTTCTAGTGTGTCTGATTGTTCATTGTTTTTGAGATATATAGCTCAGCATTCATGCTGAATGGTGTCTTTCTAGACTAGTGTGTGGGTGTGTATAAAAGCCCATGCAGCTAGCCAGACGCTCGTAGGTCATTCTCTCTCTCTCTCTCTCTCTCCCACCCTCAATTTGATTTCAAGCATACGGGGCGCGGCAGCAGAGACCACCATGACCGACCTGCTTCCCATCGGAGAGCCGCCCAAGACCAAGGTTGAGGGCAACACCTCCAGCTTGTACGACAAGACGCTGTCGACGGCGTCGAACCTGGCGAGGCTGCTGCCGACGGGCACCACGACGGCGTTCCAGACGCTGGCGCCGTCCTTCACCAACCACGGCGAGTGCCTGTCGGTGAACCGCTACTTCACCTGGGCGCTCATCCTCTTCCTCGGCGTGCTCTGCGCGCTCCTCTCCTTCACGGACAGCGTCACCGACTGGCACGGCCGCACCCGCTACGGGTTCGTCCACCCCTGGGGCTTCACGCCCTTCAACTCGGACGACCCCGACGGGGGCGGGGGCGGGGGCGGGGCCATCCCCACCGGCGAGAGCAGGAGGCGGCGCATGCGGTGGCGGGACTGGCTGCACTCGGTGTTCCGCTTCATCGTCTTCATCTCGCTCGCCTTCTGCGACTCGGGCGTGCAGAAGTGCCTGGTCCCGCGCGAGAGCCGCGCGTGGCGCGAGTTCCTCGTCAACATGCCGCTCGCCTCGAGCTTCCTCGCCAGCTTCGTCTTCATGATCTTCCCCTCCACCAGGCATGGCATCGGCGCGGGCCCCGGGGCCCCCGCCACCCCCCTCGACAACCTCACCGACACCAATGCCGATGCCGCCGCCGTCAAGAGTGATCAGCTGAAGAAGAGCAAGAGTGCTCCCGCAGCCGCAGACACCCGAGTTGTCCCGTCCACCAGCTATGAGCTCGTCTAGCTCCTCTAGCTCTAGCTATATATGCATCAATGCATGGATGCATTAGCACTAATCTTGATGTGTGCGTGGTTCGGTTGGCACCCGAGTCCTGCGGGCGCCGTCACGACTCCTGGAGTGCATCTGTTGCACGTACCTAGTACTAGTATTTAGTTATCACTTAGCTGCATGCTAGCTAGCTACTCTAGTCCAGGGTCGTTAACAAATTTAGTTAGCTATATGCATGACCGGCCGTTGTGGACAAGTTACACCAGTGCTGCTCGTCGTCATGCTTCCTGTTACTGTTTGGTCAGGGCATCTTCAACGGCGACCCGTCCGTCCACATACAGAGATATGGAAGGCGGTCATTCAACCGCAGCCGCATATATTCAAAATATCTGGCTAAATAAACCTACTAAAATCACTAAGCAAGACTACAAAGCACATGACCATGGCCAAAGCCAACCTTCTGCCAAATGATATGAGCACCTTCTGCCAAATCTAAGCATGTCATGCAATGGCGAAAGCCAACCTTCCGCCACATCAATTTGCTTAATAAAAAAATTAATCAGCACCTTCCGCCAAATGAAATATACTACCTTCCACCAAAATGCTGGCTCTCCGTGCAAATTTTTTTTAGTAGAACACCTTGCGTTCCAATTACAATGGATGGACCGACCAAATCGGCGGCCGCAATACGGGTTACATCATTTGCATGCCACACATGGCCATTCTGGTTATTACCTCTGCCACCATAGGAAGCAAGCACATGCGCTGCCTCATTAGAAATCCTGGGACAAAACATGACTCTATGGTCAATGAACCCAACCCTTAGTTGAAACTTTGCCTCACGGAACAACACTCGTAGGGATCCTCGATGAGCAGATGACGAGGAACAAGCTTGCTTGAGCGCCAGGCAATCTGTTTCAAAAATGACACGGCCCATACCTTATTGTTGGAGACCATTTTGGCGGTGACCTCTGGTCCGTATTGGGTTTTCGGCTCATGTATTGGGTTTTCCATCCAGCTCCGCCACCACCACCTTCACGTCGTTGGCTAACGCGAGCTCTCCGAGGTACTCAACCATGGCAACCTGCACCTCAGGCCCTCCTGCAATTGCAAAAGAAGCTCATCTAATCAATATCACAAATTTATACTCCATCTATACACTTTATATATGCACTCTGACCACACTGAAACGGTTCATATCATTTCCAAATTAACCCCCCTTTTTGCAGTTCAAAACAGAGGACAAGAATTCGCAAAACTCAACTATAATAGTACATGATGCAGGCTGGGGAATGTACCCTGAAGCTCCCTCTCCTGGATGTGCTCATTCGACAGAAACTTTATGATCGTGCGCACCGTGTCGCACCAAACTTTATTCCCCAGCTCTTCCTGCAAAACACCAAACGTACTTACTTACTTGAATAGCTCGTATTTTTATCATTATGAATTCTTGTACATATTAATGCTTCAGCCTTATGGCGCGAGTTCCGGGTCCACAACTCTCCCTCGTATAACTAGGCACTTGTACGTACCGACAAGCGGTGAGGCTCGGTGGAAAGTATGCTTGCTTTCCTAAAAATGGAATGTGAATGTGTGTTGTCGGTTTATGTAAAGAAATGTGTGGAAACTTTTTGACTGGACTAAAAATGATCTTATTTAATATGACAAAAAAAATCCACTGAATACAAATTTAAACATAATAGTATAGCACAAATCATTTTTTTTGGCAGGTTTATATCAGGATTCGCCCAAACAGGGCCGTAAGGGACGGGCTTTGCAGCTCATGGACTGTGAGGGCCTGAAAGCCCAGTAACGTGGCGAGTCACTCACTCACTAACCCTAATACCTCCAGGCTGGCCTAGGTGTCACACGGCAAGGTTATAAGGACATCAACTCTGATCAGGAGATAGATTTGCATACGAGTTGCGTTATTAGGTGTCCGTGTAGCACATGATACGACCATGTTTTTTTTTAATATTTATATACATGGATAGCCAGACGCACCAAATATATAGGCTTTGAACACTCAAACGTGAGATTTTTTGAGAGATCAATCACCAACCACCAGCCGGCGGAGCCAACTCTCTGTTTCCTGCGACAAACTAGCGACGTGGGCGCACAGCGAGGTCGGCCATGTCGTCGTTCACCGGCGTATCCGTCTTGGACGACGGCATGCTGTGCCCTTCCACCATGACCTTGGTCGGCACCAGCTCAGACTGCGGGTACCACCTGCTTGTGGTCCAAGGTTACTCTCGTATCAAGAAAGAGACGCCCACTGGTCAGCGCCTCACCTCTCGTGATTTCGGGGTAGGAGGCCATCGTTGGTCCATGAGCTACTATCCTAATGGCATCACCTTGGATCGTGCCGACTTTGTTTATCTATGTGTTTCCCTTTGCGACGATGACGACAAGCCCGTGGAAGCCAAGTTCAGCTTCAGTTTCGTCGACGAGGTTGAGAGGCAGAATCCAGTCTACATCCGTCAAATTAAAACAATCATCTTCACCTTGGATGCTTCTTCTTGGGGCCAAGAGTTTACTAAAAAAATTGACCTGGAACGATTAATGAACCTAGAAGAGGATGACTGTTTCACCATCCGGTGTGACATCATGGTTTGCAATACCGAGGATGATGCCGGTGGCACCAAGGTGCTCCTGCCGGACATACACTACAACCTTGACAATCTCCTTCACAATAAGGTGGGTGCCGATGTGACGTTCGAGGTCGGCGGTGAGACGTTCACTGCACACCGATGCGTGCTTGCAGCCCAATCTAAAGTCTTCATGGCTCAACTCTTTGGTCCCATGAAGGAGGGAACTCGCATGCCCGGTGCAATACAAATCAAAGATATGGAAGCAAAAGCGTTCAAAGCTTTGCTTAGCTTTATCTACACAGATTCATTCCCTAGAATGAAGGAGGACAACATGGACGAGGATGAATCGTCAGAAGATATCGAACAAGGACAAGAAGAGAAGGCGTTAGAGGATGATAGGTGGCTGCAATGGGTTCAAGGCTTGTTCGTGGCGGCAGACAGATATGATGTCCAACGGCTCAAGTACATCTGTGAGAAGCAATTGTGTGAGAACATGTGTGTGATATCTGTGGCTTCCACTCTTGTTCTAGCCGAGCAACACCATTCTCACGGATTGAAGGAAGCGTGCTTGAAGTTTATCCAAGCCCAGTCTCCCACGTGTTTGCAGACAATAATGGCGAGTAATGGCTGGGAGCATCTAACCGCGACTTATCCCTCAGTTCTGAACGAGCTCATTGTCAAGGCTATTGCTTCAAACCAGCAGAAGTAATACTTATTGGTGTGCATGTTCCTGTGCACATATGAGATCCTCTAGAGAATGTCCTAGTCCGTGTGTCTTGGTTTTGTCTCGTCATGGAATGAAAGGTCTGTAAATTCAGGTGTGACCGCAAATTGATCTGCATTTTAGCAGCTTGCAAGTTCCCTAGCTAGTCGTTTTACCATGAATCTGAATTGCATTAATTGTGTCATATATCGTCGCTTTGTGCCTTCCGTACCATAAAAACTCTTTTCCTAGAAGTTGTGAAGAAAATGACATGGTTGCTTGAATGTGTGATTTCTAGACATCCGTGGTCCGACTAATCCATGAATCTGAATTATGATTTACATAGTGTTGTTGCTTGTTCTATTAGCCATTCATTGGTGCTGACGTCTTTGCATGAGCATCTTTATGGAATCTGTGTATTTTCGGGGGAAACAAAAGCAATGGATATACATGCATGCGCTATGGGCATGTTTGGTTGCCCGCATGCAGCCCAACCAGGCCCGTGCGGGATGTGTGTGGCCTGTTTGGTTGGCTGGGCTGCATGCGGTTTGAGGCGCGCACGAACCTCAAAGCAGTCCGCAGCCTGGCCCGGCGGAAACTGCCGAATCTCGCGAGACTGGCAGGGCGCGGCCGCGCGGGCGGGACAGTTGCACGCCTTGGGCAGCGCGGGAGACGGAGGCATCTTCCATTAGGGTCGACTCCGCGGTCAAGGAGAAGCTCGCCGAGGACCGCTTGGCGGTGCTCATTGAGAAGCACCCACAGCTGATCCTAATAAAGTATTTTGAGGATCTGGCCAAGAAGAATCCCCCATCTAAGGAGAAGAAGGCCCCACCACGTAAGGAGTGTGACGACTCGATGCCATTGAGTCCACCGACGTACATTCCCGACGATGCTTGGTCCTCCACCGTGGGGGATGCCACGACGTGCTCTGACTCCACGATCACCGTTTCACGGACTACACCTCTGAGTAGTCCACCTAGATAGTTTGGCGTTGATTTAGTGATATAGTCATGTAGGTGCTGATATGGACTTCTTAGATTGCCGCTTGCGATGTTTTTGATTGTGTGAGTGATGAACGCTTACGTGGATTATGTATGATTGTGCTATATAGTTTTAACCTTGCATTATTTCTTTGCCTTTTTTTCTCTATCTTTGTAGATGAAGTGGTACGCGGTGTACAGAGGTAGATGTTCAGGAGTCTACGATTCATGGTCTGAATGCAATGAACAAGTGATTTACTATGAAGGCAGCTCCCACGACTCGTTCAATAGCAGAGAGAAGGCAGAGTATCATTACAATCAGTATCTGCTTAAGAAAAAGAGAAAATCTGAATTAGTGGGTTAAGTGGATGGGTTGACTGGATGTACTAGCCAGAAACGGCTTATTGGGTTTAGTGGATGGAAGAACTTGATAATTCTTCTTCAGTTTGTGATAATTGTGGTGTTGCTTTTGCCTTGTGGTCGCGTGTAGAAATGCATTGATCACTTTATTGTTTAGTAAGTAGGCATTTGTACTAAAGAGCTACCTTGTGATCCCAAAAGAAGTTCATGTGAACTATTTTATGTAATGGTTATGCGAGTTTGTTGTCAGACATTGAGACTTGAAATGCATATTTGTGTGTTGTATATATATATTTGCGGCAGGGACCAGTGGGAAAGCAGTAAAAAGTTGTCTGAGAACGGTCTTTGCCGCTCTCGACAAAGTGGCACGTTGGCAGTTGGTTGTCGCATCTTTGCCGAGAGCCAGTCTCGGCAAACTGGCATGCACTGGCGGTTGGCTATGGCATCTTTGCCGAGAGTGGCTCTCGGTAAAGAGCTGACGGAACCAGCCGGCGTGAAAGTCACTTTATATTGCTGGGTGGTACTGTTTGGCTCTCGGAAAAGTCTTTGCCGGGTGCCCGTGTCCTGGCTCTCGGCAAATTCCTGTTTGCCGGAGAGGTGTACGCCAGGTGGCCTTTGCCGAGTATAGCACTCGGCAAAGACTTTACCGGCGGTTTTCGGCCCTTTGCCGAGTGTCCTTGGCACTTGCGAATAACTCGATTCCAGTAGTGGCTTGAATTTGCTTGGATTGATTCTTCAGGGTGAAAACCTAGATTCTGGCATTAGTGGTTGGATCCAGTGACGACGACATTTGAGTGACCCTCCCTTCTCGAAGGCGTTATTGTTGAAGAATCTCGTCGTTTGTGTTGGTATCATAAGATTGTTGGTGTGCATATGGTCATTGGTGTTGGTTGTATGCATCCTTTTTTTTGAGGGAAAAGTTGTATGCATCCTTGCTACGTAAAGACCGGGTTGATGCTATTTGAGTTTGTATCATCTTAATGCTTCTTTTCAAGCCAATAAAATCCATCCTTTATAGAAAAAACTGATAAATTATTGGATAATGTATATCTCAGTTGATTCACAGGGCCGGCCCGGAGGAGGCGAAATCACTAGTTGAGGAGTACTCGTTGCAAAGATCACTCCAACTTCCCTGGTTGCGACAAATAGCGCACATGCGGTGCGCCACCTGGCGCAACCTGAGAGTTTTCCTTTTTTTTTCCGTAGATGTGTTTATTCAAAACGTGCTGTTGGCGGTGGAAGAAGAAGACATGCTGCATCAGCTGTAGGAAGGAAGAAGAAATCCGGCGTGCCCTCCGTGCTGTCGTGGCAGGGTGGTGGCGATAGGGCGGGACACGAGAGAGGAAATGCGGGCAACTGTCGAGAGGTCGTCGTCGGGCAGGAGCAAGAGCAAGAACACCCCTTTATATTCTCACTACAGTCCGTCCTCACTAAACCATAACTCTGTACGCACATAGTGAAAACGTAAGTGGCGTATATTTGGTTCACAAGGTGAATGTTATGCATCGTTCTGATGCAGAGGCCGAAGGATTTTGATAATAATGAACATGGCGCACATAGTGAAAACGTAAGGGGCGTATATTTTGATTTTATTTTTGAATTTGCAAAGTATGGCATGGCTAACTATATATCTTTGTGTACAAATTTGCAGGAAGATGTGGATGTTGACAATGTGCAACATAGTTGGCAGGAATCATTTGCAGATAGGAATCATTTGCAGATAAATTGAGTCAGGTTAGTTGATAGATGTTGTACATCGATCAATAGTATGAATTAAATGATAGTAAATGACATATATATATATATATATATATATATATATATATATATATATTTAAATGAATGTTGTAGGAGGAGTCAGACGGTCCTAGCGGTGATCACGATGAGGGAGAGATCGATATTGAGGAGGCTCAAAGGCAGCAGAAGATGCTGGAGACACATTGGAAGGTCATGGGTATGACGTTTCGATCGCAAGGGGATGCATACATATTCTACAACAATCATGCCGTAGAGCACGGGTTTAGCATCGTGAAATGTAAGGTGAAACGAGGTGCTGCAGGAATGATACGGTACCGGCGGTTTCTTTGCTCCGTGGCAGGGAGAAGGCAGAGCAAGTTCATAACCATGGAGGGCCGCAAGCGCAGGCTTAGACCGGAGACTCATTGCGATTGCGGTGCACATATGGTGGTGAAGCTGGACAGAGAACGTGGCATTTGGTTCGGTGCGTCATTCATGGATGATCACAACCACGCGATGGCTCGGCCGGACGAGGTTTGTTTTTTGTGGTCACACATACGGATTGGAGATGGCAAGAGGGCCGAGATATTGGCGATGGAAGCGGCCGAGATAAGAAAGCATATAATAATGGACAACTTCATCAGCAGATACGGTTCGTACGATAAGTGCGGGCTTATTAGGAGGGACATTTACAATCTTTCCTGCAGAGAAAAAATGAAGCTCATTGCAAAAGGTGATGCAGAGATGGCAGTTGGCATTATGAGGAGCAGGAAGGAGAAGGACCCTGAGTTTTTTTTAATTTTTGAGTATGTGCTTGATAAGGAAGGGAGACTGAAGAGTATGTTCTGGTGCGATGCACAGTCGCGGAGGGACTATCAGGACTACGGAGATGTGGTCGTGTTTGATAGCACGTATAAGATGAACCGATATGGTAATGCCATCCGTCCCCTTTGTCGGAGTTAACAACCACCGTTGCACCACAGTGTTTGGTTGTGCCATCATTGCTGACGAGACAGAAGGGACACATGTGTGGCTGCTGCAGACATTTATGAAGGCAAACTGTCAGGTGAAGCCAAAGTCAATAATCACAGACGGTGACGCTGCAATGATCCGGGCTATTCGGACCGTCCTTTCAGATGTGTTCCATCGTCTGTGCTCCTGGCATATCGAGAAAAATATGCAGAGGCACCTGAATTACAAGTCACTGGATGAGTTCAGATCGCTCCTATACTATGCCACCTCTCAAGCCAACTTTGAGCAGAGATGGACCGCTTTCCAAAATAAATGGAAGACGGATAAAACTAAAGAGTGGCATAGCATAGGAAACAATCTGAAAACATGGATTTTTCACAACATCTTTGTAATCGTCTATTGGGGTTCACAGGCATGAAAATCGTAATAGGATCCCAAAACATTGAGCTATAACTCACAAACAAGCATGGATAGGTGAAAACAAGTATTTTGGACGATGTTGTTGTAACCATGCACTGGGGGTCGTGAAATGTGGAAATGCTCCGGGAACCCCAAAATAGTGAGCTGGTGATAAGCCGAGTTTTGGCTAGGTGGCTCGATCTTCATGAGTTGGAGAAGTAAGGAGACAGGAACACAAAGAGCATGGATATAAACACGAAGACAATAGTATTTTGTTTGCTGGCGCGCCTCACGTTAACTTTTTTCAGCTAGAACACGTGACTGATTTTTTTGATGTAACACAATTGCGACGTTCAGAAATCTGGTGACCAAAATACTGGAGCGTGAATTCATCAAATTACTTTTAGAGGTGAATTGCGACGTTCCTAAGCCATTTACGAGCTCATTCCAAGAACCGCTGAATTTTTTTACAGATTAACACAATGGATGAATTCCTGCAGACGTAACCCCAATTGCTCTTGCCACCGCAACTTTTGGTGGCCTTTGTGTACAATGTGTAGTACACAGAGATGAAGTAGAAGCGACCTCTATTTGTGACTGCTTCATACTTTTGGTGGCTGTCTGCTGAAGACAGTGTTGCATCAGCCACATGACAATGGTGTCCAAAACATCACCATAGACCAGATCTTTGCCTCATAACAACTACTTCCTCCGTAAACTAACTAATATAAGAGCGTTTAGAACACTAAACTAGTGATCTAAAGGCTTTTATATTAGTTTACAGAGGGAGTAGCTCACAAAGATTGCAGGGAGATGACTCTTACAGGACCAAGAGATATACACAAGATATACAGGACCAAGAGATATAATACAAGCATCAGGGTGCAACTTAACGAATCATCACCATCACATGTCTTCAATTGTGGTTGTGATTGTAATAATACTTGATACTCCTACGTACCCTATTAATAAACATGAACAAACCAATAAAATCGAGCTACATACACATTTACATCCATCATACAGTATATATTACATACACAGCACAGCACCAAAAAACAAGGTTCGGATTTCAAACACAAAGGATGGCAACAAGAAGATGATCATGTTCATGGCCGGCGTGCTTGGGCATGGAACGCGCTCGAGAAGTTCGGGATCCTGTCCAGGTGCCGGAGGGCGCGCTCCGCGGTGTGCCGGGTGCGCGGGTCGCCGTTGCGGTAAGCCTCCACCAGCGCCGACGCCACCGTCTGGTCCGCCGCCACCTCCTGCGCGATGTCCTCCACCCGCAGGATGCGCTCCACCACCCACACCGCCCGCCGCCGCAGCGCCCGTCCGGTTCTCCACCAGGATGTCCACCACCGGCCGCAGCCCGTCGGCGTCCCCAAGCACCCCCACACCCTCTGCAGCCTCCACCCCGTCCCCCACCAGGGTCGCCAGTGCCGCCAGCGCCGCCTCCACCACCTCCGGGTTCAGGTGGTCCAGGCACGCCACCAGCCGCTCCACCGCCTTCCCCCCGGCCCCGCCTTCGGCCAGGCAGAAGCTCTCCCGCAGCGAACAGAACCCGCCGTGCACGCGGCACACCCCCACCGGACGACCTGGAGCCGCACCCGTCGACGACGGCACCCCGAAGCATGCGCACAGGAAGCCGCCGGAAGGCGCTGGCGGCGGGGGGTCAGGATGACCGCCAGGTTCTCGCCTCGAGGGACAGCTTCTCCAGCGCCATCGCCGGTAGAGCTGCACCGCCCCTGCCCGCTCACCTGCACCAGCTCCACAAACAACGGCGCCAGGGCGGCCTCCCGCGCAAACTCCACGTACTCTGACGCCTCCTGCAGCATGCACGTCAGCCTGTACATCACCTTCACCATGCCCTCCGTCAGCGGCGTCGTGTACCGGTTCCCGCGGATGGCGCCCCGCCGGAGCTCTGCCAGCTTCGTGCTCAGCGTACCGAACGCTCCCAGCTCAAACAGCTGCCGCGTCAGCTTCGAGTCCCTCTCCGGGAGGTCACCCAGCAGGCCCACGGCTGCCGCCTGCTCCTCTGTCACGCCACCACCACCGGCGTCGGATATCACCCGGAGCAAGCTGCTCAGGTGGCCGCCGAGGGCATCCGCGAGCTCGGCGCCCATGTACGGCGACACGTTGCGCAGGAGCTTGAGGGACTCGACGCGGATCTCTCGGTGAGCTGCTTCCAGGAACTGGATCAGGCTGATGGTCGCGCCGGAGCTCTTGATGGCCGACACCACGTCTTGCGCTGTGTCCGGTGAGCTGGTGAGGCCGACCAGGACGTTGAGCAGCTTGCACTCAACGGCGGGGCCGGTGTTGCTGATGAGATGGAGCAGGCTGTGCACCACGTCCTCGGACAGGAGTGTCTGCCTGCCGGCGTCGTCGAGCGGGATGGAGCGGAAGCTGGCCCCGGAGGCGACCAGATTGGCGAGGATGGTAGCAGAGACCTCCTTGAGCCTCATGGGGAAGTGACTGCTGGCACCGACGGAGAAGAGGTCCTTAACCAGCGGTGGCAGGATGCCAGCCTGCAGCAGTATCTTGGCGCTCAGCTCGTTGGATGACATCTCCCTCATGGCCTTCAGCGTCGCCTCCCTCGCCGGCAGGCCGCCGGTCTTGATGATGCTCACCAGCAGCGTTCCAACCTGCTCCGCCACCACCACCTTCACGTCGTTAGCCAACGCGAGCTCCCCGAGGTACTCAACCATGGTAACCTGCACCTCAGGCCCTCCTGCATTTCAAAAGAAGCTCATCTAATTAAGAGCACTGAAAGGGTCCATATATCATTTCCAAACTAATTCCCTTTTTGCAGTTCAAAACAGAGACCTAGAGACTGTGAGAAAGTACTGAGATGGTTTATGTTATTTTCAGATTTCCTTGTACAAAGTTCTAGTTCAAAACAAAAGACCAGCATATCAGAAAGTTTCAGAATTCACAGAATAGAGAATACATGGTGAAGCAAAAATGAAGATCCTGATGCAGTTTGGTGAGGAGAATGTACCAGTTCATATTATTTCCAAATTAAATTAATCCCCCTTTTGCAGTTCAAAACAGAGGCAAAACTATAATAGTAGATGGTGAAGCAAAGTGAAGATAATGATGCAAACCTTGAAGCAGTTTGGTGAGGAGAGGCTGCAGCCTGCCATTTTCAGCCATTTGCTTGATGTTGGTGTCATACTTCTCCAGATTCTTCAGCGTTTTCTCTGCTTTCTCCACAGCCATCATGTTCTCCGACTTGCTGCTCCCCATGCCAACCAGCAGCAGTATGGCACCATAGACCGCGCCGATCCTTTCGCACACGGGCTCATACTCCGAGAGCTCATACAGCAGGGAAACCGCAAGCTCCCTCTCCTGGATATGCTCGTTCGACAGGAACTTTATGATCGTGCGCACCGTGTCGCCCTTCCCCAGCTCTTCCTGCAAACATATACGTATAGTTACTTACTTGAATAGCTCACATATACACTGGACCAACTGTGGAAAATCCATCCATCCATCAGGAGTTCAGGACTTGAGGAGGGAAGGGAAGAAAAGAAGAACCTTGTTCTGATCATTGTCCTCGACGACGGTGCGGAGGACCTGCAGGGACTTGAGGCGGACCCTCCTGCTGCTGCTCTTGAGCAAGTCGGCGAGCGTGGATATGATGCCCTGGGCGCGCACGAGGTTCTTCTTGGCGCCGCTCCGCTGGCATATCTGCGAGATGTACGCCATGGCGCGCAGGGTGTCATCCTCGTCGTCCTCGGGGTGCATGCGGAGCGCGTTGCACGCCTTCTCGAGGTCCTTCTCGTCATTCCTGGCCCTCCACTCGTCAATGACGTTGCGGAGGGCGATGCTGGGGTTGATGTCGGTGGTGCGTAGCTCGCGCTGGGTGAGCGGGCAGGTGGGCCTGCGGCCGTTGTCGCGCACTCCCTGAACCACTTGAGGATGGCCTCGCGCTCAAAGGTCTGGCCGGTCTCGATGGTGACGGGGTCCTGCATGACCTGCTTGGTGAGCGGGCACATGAAGGCCTCGAACGCCGCCTCCTGGTACCCCTCCGTGGACTGCTCCTCCAGCTCGCCGTCTGAATTCCGGGCCATCATCTTGCAGCTGTGCAGTGCAGATGGCACACGAGTCAGATAACGAATTGCGAGGTACAGATGGTAAGAATGAATTAATACTGGCGTAGATACAGCAACAGCAGCAGAAATAGCAGTGGTGCAGTGAGCTAGTAGTTTTGGCAATATCTTGGGTATATACTACTACCTCTGTACCAAAATATACTAGTTTCCCCCAACTACAAGTATTTCGGTACAGAGGGAGTATATTGTAAGAAATAATTAATATTGACATGAATACAGCAGCAATAGCAATAGCAATAAGATTTTCTGAAGTGGAGATCCTGGGTATATAGATTGTAAGGATTCATTAATAAAGGCATGGATACAGCAGCAGCAGCAATAGCAATAGTGCAGTTTGTTGAATTTGAAATTAAGATTGGGGCTGGTGATGGACAGAACATAAATAAACATGATTAAAGGTAGGGGAGTTGTGAAGGAGACCAGTGAGTGAGCTAACTAAACATATGCATACAGGGGAGTTTTGAGCAAACTTTGGATAGGTGCCCGTAACCTGAATATACACTTACTTATCCCCCACTTACGGATAGGTGAATATACATACACCTGGGAATACAAATGCTAAGATTTAATTAATATCGGCATAGATACAGCAGCAGCAGCAGCAATAGCAATGGTCACTGAATTCGTTTTGGTAAAGTTGAGTTATCTGGTATATTGTTATGTTGGCATAGATACTGTCTGAATGCTCCTCCTCTGTCACTGAATTTGTTCTGAATTAGCAGCAATAGATAGCAATAGTGCACTTAGTTTGGTGGGGTTGAAACGAGGATTGGGGTCATGGAAGGAACACAAACATGATTAAAATCAGAGAGTTGATTAATTGGCAGCAGTGTGTGAGCTAATTCAGTAGGCAGTTTTGAACAATCTTTTGGAAAAGGGGTGTTTATAACCTGAACATACACTTGTTCCCCACTCATGGAATAGGTGAAATGAAATGGTACTGATGGTGTATCTGTAGACTGCAGATGTGATTACAACATATACACAGTTGAAAATGAAGCAAGTCTTTGATATGAAGTAGAAATAAATAAATGACAGAAAGGGTGAAAGAGGTAGGATCGACGGTGACCACCTATCTACTAGGAATGAATCAAGGCCAAGGTCCAAAACTTTAAAGTGAAAACTAGTAATTCACAGTGATGCGCGTGTCCATGATTAAAACCAGAAAGTTAAGTAATTGGCACATGGCAGCAGTGAGCTAAATTAAGTAGGCCATGGATAATACTCCGTGTGGTCTGCATCAAAATATAAGACGTTTTTTGATTTGACACTATGAGAAAACGTCTTATATTTAGATGCAGAGGGAGTAAAAGGGAGGTTTTGTTGAGCAAATTAAATTTTTGGATAAAAGGGTGTGTGTCTGTATGTGAATATATGAAGACTTGCTTGGTGTCCCAGCCCAGGCACTAGTGGATAGGATAGGATAGGATAGGTGAAAGTAATGGTGTGACCTGTTGTGTATTGTACCAGAGGCTATGACCCATATGAATAAGGTGGATATATACTCTGTTTTGTTTTAACCCAATGTACTCTGTTAAAGACGAATGATGAAGCAGTTTTGATGGAGCAAAGAAGAGAAATAAAGAAATGGCACAAGGATGATATGGGAGCAGGTGGATATCTATGTTAAAATCAATCAGTTAAGCTGCTGCTGCTACCTATCTATGTATCTAGTGTAGGAATTGGGTTCCTATCTATCTATGTTTGTATGTGGAGAGGGAGGATATATAGCATAATAAACATAGGTGAAATGAAATGAAAATGATGATAGATAGATAGATAGGTGTAGTGCTTATCTGAATTGAACTCTAGAGCCTACATACAACGGAAGGTCCAAACCTAGAAAACTTGTCCCCAACCCAACCCAACCCAACCCAATACTAGAAATCGAAATCAAAATCAATACAGGCCCCAAGGCAGTGACACTCTGATGAAGCAGCAATCTTTGCACTGTTAGTACTAGTAACTGGTTTGGTGGTTGCGATTGCAGCGAGAAGATGATGAATTAAAGTAAAGTGAAGTAAAGAGGCGAGCAAACCTGATAGAGATGATTATTTCTTTCTTGGATCTGCGCGGGGGCGGCGGCGGCGGCGGCCCTGGCCCTGGCCGGCGGGGGCCAGCAGCAAGAGGAGGAGGCGGCGGCGGCCCTGGCCCTGGTCCTGGCCCCGGCAGCAAGAGGAGGAGAGGAGGGGAGAGGCGACAAGGAAGGAATGGGGAAGGAATGGAGGGCGACGACGATGAGGGGAGGGGAGGGGAGCTGAATCAATCAAAGTCGCAGGCAGGCAGGGGAAGAAGAAAGAAGCAGCAGCTGCCTGCCGACGACAAGACAGCTCGCAAATGAAAGTTGCCTTTTTTATTTCATATTCAGACTGCCAAGCTACTACTGTACTAGGTCCCCTTTGTAGTTTTGTGCCAAATTTTGACTACATATTTAACTAACCAAATGTTAATGCATGTCAAGAAAAAACCATCTCATTGGATTCATATTTAAACATAGTTTTCAAAAATATAATGTTTGGTGACATGCGTGAACATCTTGTTAGCTTGGTCAAAATTTGACACGAAATACAATGGGAACCAATAAACCCGGATTGAGGTACTAGTAGAAGTATCCGACTGACTGACTGACTGCTTGCAAAGTTGTGCTGTTTACACTGTCCCAAGGTCAACAATAATGACTCCCACCGTCCCATAATATATAAGAGCGTTTATATTATTCGATTCGAAAAGGAGGGACAAGTTCTCTTTTTTTTTCCTTTTAAGGAAACACAAACCGTACATTCACACATTATGAGCATCTTCGAGAGATTGAACCGAATCAGCGTCCACAAACACCTCCCTCTTTCCTTCTTTCTTTCCTTCTTGTTAAATTAATTTTACTCTAGCATCTACTAACCTCCTCCAACTTTACTACTACTACTACTACATCCCTCTCAAAATGCAAGACGTTTTTAGGCTAAAAAAAAGTCTTACATTCTGAAACGGAGGTAAAATAAGAAAGTTGCATATATATATATATATATATATATATATATATATATATATATATATATATATATATATATATATATATGTAATTGATGGTTGGCTGGCTCCTCTAGGAGTTGTGTTTTGGTCAACTCCAATAATACTAGTTAGTAAGTATGTGCTACCTGGGTTCCCTTTTCTTTCCTCTATTTATCAGGCAATAATTCTAATCAGTGCCATTACCTTCTTGTGCATTAAACATCATCAAATCCATGGATGCATGCATGGGACTTGATCCATTCCCACCCACCTCTCTCTAGTCTTTGATCCATTCAATTCATTCCAACCCAACTACCACCCTACCACACACACACACACTGACAGAGACATAGATATATACTACTACTCTGGATATTGCTGACTAGACTGGACTCTTTTCACAAACCAGCATCACCAATACTCAAACACAAGCAACAATTTTCTTCTCTTCTCAAGCATAATGCCAGGTCAGCTAAAGGGAACCATTATATAAATATATTCTTGTTAGATCATCATGTAACTAGTAAACACACACACACACCCAAACTTGCTTCAATACAAACAAACCCCTTTAGCTAACTACACACACAGACACACACACACACATGGATGAATGAATCCCAGCCAAATAATGTATCTCTGTGAATACATCTCTACACCCTGCGCTCTTCTTCCCTTACTCTTACTCTACTCTATCCCCTCCTCCACTCTGGATGAACAGCGAAACCCCTCGAGACCTCGTCTCGAGGGCGAAACAAACACCCGTCATCCATCCATCCATCCATCATAAAAGGAAAAATATCCCTGGCAACTGTGCATTGAATTTGCACCCGTCATTCAATGTTTTGCTACATCAGGGCGTCAACTTCCCCACGTCGTCGACAGATTTCCCCACCTTGGCACTGCTAAGCTAAACCCCGAGTTGGCCAAGAGAGTCGGGGCCCACCAGGTATATCCGTCTCCGGCTGCTCTTGTACCGGAACACCACCACGCCTTTGTAAGCCGCCCGTGGAACACCGTCCTGCGAAAATAACGGCAGAAAAAAAAGAACATGAGCCGTCATATTTTCTACTGGACACTATAAATACTCAGGTTGTTACACAGAAACTGTTCAGGCGTCACACAAAAACTGTAATTTGGCTCATGTGACAATGAAAAAGATTAAGAACTGAATTGAGTTAGCAAGGAACCTTCCACTCTTCAAATATTCCAAACTGCCGAGCTATACGCTCGAAGTCAGCCTGGTTGTCGTACTGGATCCTTACGTCCACATCCAGATTGTGGGCCTTCAACAAAGCATCGGATCCATGCACAGGTGTGGCGCTAGCCACGTCTTTTCCAAATTTGGTCAAAAACTTGTCCTGGTGTCACCAGCACAAGTATTAGGCACGCCCTTATGGAAACAGCAACTTTCTCTCTGAAGAACAGATTAATAATCCTTACCTCCTTGAGGTAGCTCAGGTCCTCGGAATTCCAGTCAATCTGTGGCCACAAGAGGGGCACAAGTAAGTCTCAGCAACAAAGAGTTTATTAAATTTAAACACATGGGAAGATCTGCATACATGAGCATCATTTAACTTGATTGGTTTCAAGTATTGATCGAAGAATTGCCCCATGCTTGATCCCTGTAACAGAAGCATGAGAACAGAAGTGTAAATGCCAGCAATCTAGAACCAATGGCTCAAGACATTGAAGGGCTAATCTGCTGCTTGTCACGCAAAAATACAGTCATGAATTTGCATTGGTGTAGAGTAGCCAACATACATGCTCGCCAAAGTTGTATGTCCTGCATACTTCTGGCCGAATAAACTGCCGATCTCTGTGTACCTCCTTTAGCCTCACCCAGTCATCCCAATAAGTAAACTCTTGTCAAGGAAGAAACAGATGATACCAGGTAGTTAAAAAAGTATATCTAATGATCTAAGAATCAGTAGGCAGCAGTAAGGATATGCTTTGGGCCACTTTGGTGACAGCTCCATCCATGTTGACTTTGTTAGCATCCATCCAAGCCCAGGAAAGAAGTCCGAACGGTAAAGAGCCTCTGCAATGCGTTATCTAGAAAAATGAGCAACTCTCCCTTTTAATGCGGAAATAAAAGTGAACAGAGGCCTGTCAGAATACTAACTTGGGTCATAAACAAACTGCTTTTGCCCATTGTCATTCCAAGATGAAACAGCCATTATCGACCTTCAATGCCACAACGACAACAATCACAGTAACATAATTAGACACGCCTGATATTACTTCACTGTCTTGCCATGTACTCCCTCCGTCCCAAAATGTAAGACGTTTTTTGGCTCTAGTGTAGTGTCAAAAAACGTCTTACATTATGGGACGGAGGGAGTATAAAATAGAGTACAGTAGTAACATACTTGTCAGTGTCAAGTAATTTCGCTGCAGCCTCGAAGTAGTCAAAGAAATCTGGGGCGATCTCCATGTCATCTATTAACCAATTAACCATGGAAACATGAGATGGTATGCGGAAATGTCTAAGAACAAGACAGTCCAAGAATCATCAAAGAGATCATACCTTCCAGAATGATAACTCGACGGAAATCATGCTTAATAAATAGCTCATCCAAGGCCCATTTATAGTGATCTGAGTTAAGAAACATCATTAGGACAAGAATGGATCATATCATCAGTCATAAGAAAGCACGCTCAATTGAGGACCACCTACTAGCTATCTTGTAATATGCAACGTTTTCTCCTGGTCTTTCAGTGCGCACAGGCTCAAGATCCACATGCTGCAACACATCAAAGGCAAAAAGAACACTGAGTGCTAGCTAAACAAATCATTTGCTGGTAGCCTGCACTCTTAGAAAAATACTGGAAATGCTAGAGAGAAGACTGGAACTAGAAAACTAGAAAAATACTGGAAATATCTTTAAGGGTAGCAGTTCCCATTGATGTTGTACCAGGGGCAGACCATTTCACGTTTGGACCATTGACATCACTGTATCTGGCATCCACGTACATAACCTACTTTCCCAGTACCAAAATAATCTAGTACCGTCTAAAAAAGTGGCACATCAAGATGCCACAAGTGAGCATGTCTCCCTTGTGGCTAAGCCATTTTATTGTTGGATCAAGTGTTGCTCCGACATGTCTAAAATGCTTCAAGTCCTACCTCCATCTAGATTTGCTACCATCTCTCGGTACATCTACAGCTTCTTGCAGGCCAAAATTTTATTTCAATTTTTGCACTCATATGCCTACTTGGTATGAGCAGTCATGCATAACATGTATCAGCTATGCTAACAATTTACAAGAGAAACAGAGTTGTTCGATTCTATCAGGCAATTAAGAAGCATACAGCAAGTGTTTCTTTACGCACCTGCATAAATGTTATTTGAGTGTAACTCAAAGCTTTCTTTTTTACTTCTCCATTTGTTCCATCCTGCGGTTGGAAGGAGCAGTGTAAAAATTTCCTTCACACACACTTAAAGATACTGAAAACAGGAACTGAAATTGGTACTACCAGTACCTGTGATATAAATAGTGGAAACTTTGAAGCAACTGCTTTCTGATACCTGGAAGAGTTATCATCCATTATTTATTTGGTCAGGAAGGGTGTTCTACGAACTGAAGCCACATGGATATGAAAGGAGCAAATAGGCTTCATAAACAGATTAGGGAGTAATACAGTCCAAGTTTCCTAAGAGATGTTGTATGACTGGTGAGGTGATAAAGAGCACAACTTTATTTATTTATTTTCACATATAAGTGACAGGTGTCATCAACTGAATGGGCTCTTGGTGCCATTAAAAAAAACAGCAGACGTCGAAATGTTCTTCTTGTGGAAAATAAAGGAATGAAGACAGAGCGTACTTGAGGATAGATTCAACTGTCCTCTGCAAATAGTCTGGTCGATTGCAAGCCATTATGACAACAGCGGCGACAGGAACCTGATGTACAGAAAGAGATGAGGTCGATCCTGTAGAGCAATAAAGGTTAGTAAGATGACATACATACCACGTTCTTGTTTGTTAAGGTCTGTAAACTCCTCTCTGCATCCAAAAGAAATGATAAAAGTAGAGTTAGATTCTTCAAGTTTTTCCCGATGTCTCGGTAACATTTTGGCATCCAGCCCAAACTGA
The DNA here is from genome assembly GCA_021605145.1 of Aegilops bicornis. Taxonomy (NCBI): domain Eukaryota; kingdom Viridiplantae; phylum Streptophyta; class Magnoliopsida; order Poales; family Poaceae; genus Aegilops; species Aegilops bicornis. The sequence continues at coordinate 123,841 of JAHIAL010000140.1, forward strand.
ATGTGCTGCACTAATTGTTAAACTCAATACCATTTATTGCAGTGCCATATTTAGACAATATTCCTACTAAAGTTATTTGTAGAAACATGGCCAAGTTCAAAATACTTTCGCCTTTACAAGTTTGGAAAATAATAGTTTGAATCTGTCTAAAAAACACACCGATTTGAAGATGAAATACCAGAGCATTGTCAACGTTCAACATGGTTTGGATGGATAAAACAGGTGGCAGTCTACAACCTAATAAGCCTGTACCATTATATGATTGCTAAAAGAAGAGGAAGCGTGAGAAAATCAACTAGGGCAGCAGAGACACGCCCGAAAGAGCCGTTGCCGCTGAAACCAACAAGTAAGGCTAGCTAAACACAGAGGGTGATTAATGATTCCTTGCATACATACTTACTTTCAAGATCTTGGATTAAAATCTTGAGCTGCACGCGCTCCTCGTCTTGGCGTACCTTCATCTCTGTTGCATCAACAGACAGACAGGGAATAATGTTGTGGAATGTCAGCAGAAGCGTTACAGTCAGGTTATCGGCGATCGTAGTTGAGATGAGGGGGAATTTCATGATAGAGCAAGGAAGACAGACACCTGCTGTAATGCCTATCTATCTATGTTGAGAAGTAGTCCTGGTAGGTAATTATGTGTTTGGAGCATTTGAAGCTTGATCAAGGAACAGCATCAGGAGAGACAGAATTGTGAGAGCAGACTGGAAAGCTAGTAGGTACCTTCAAGTGCGGCGATCTTTTCCTGCTGCGCGCTGACCTGGTCGATCATGGCGTGCAGCTGGCTCTCGCATTTCTCCTTGAAAAAAAGTGCAGGTGCAGCGGCGAATGGAATGAATGAATTAGACTAGAGAGCCTACTGTACTCAAGTCTAGTGTAGAAAAGAAAAGAAAAGAAGAATTCCTTACTGCTTCCGCGAGGCGTCCGGCGTCTGAAGAGTGGGAATTGGAAGAAGAAGAAGACTGGGTGGAGAAGAGCCGCACCTGAAGACAAGACGCAAGGGGAAATCACAATGAAGAAAATAGGATTAATCTGATTTGCGGGTAGGTGGAGAAGATCCCCCACCGGCGAGCCCGGATGGATCTGGTTCCACGGCGGAGCGGAGCAGAGGAAAGGAAGGGAAGGGAAGGGGATTCTTACTTGGATGTAGATGAAGGCGAAGGCGGCGGCGACGAGGAGGAGGCGGATGTCGCAGGGGTTGCGCGCCATCGCCGGGCCGGCGGCGGCGGAGCAGGGGAAGAAAGACGACTCCTTTGCAGACTGACTTGGGATTGGGAGGGAGACTCCACGGCTCTGCTTTTCTTTCAGTCAAGGAAAGGAAAGGAAAGATGAGATTTTTACAATGAGATGAGATGAAGAAGTATGAGGGATTCACACTCATCACATGAAGAACCTTCTCTTCTCTTCTCTTCTCTTCTTATTAGTAATAAATAGTACTACTCCTACTCCAAGGCAAGCAGTCACCAACAAAACCCCAACCATCCATTCCATGCATCTAATCACAATTACATAACCTATGAACAAATACTTAGATACAAGCTTATTTATTTATTTATTTTCACACAAAGACTCGCAACAAACACGTTAAAAGCAAAAAAAAAAATCACTAAGACCCGACGCAAGTCTTCATCTTGGCCACACGTTCAAACCCACCACGACATGAGCCCGCCACGTGAGTGTGAGGACTGGCGAAATTCATTGTTGCCACTCCAGAAATCGTATATGCATGAGTCCAAAGCAAGACGAAGAAATGCACTATCGTGCTTAACATCTTGATCTGCATTTAGGCAATGTCATCATAAAAGAAGGAGAAGGAAGCCAATTATTTAGCATGCCGTTACTATTATTAATATTTGAAGCACCTACTTTGTTTTTACATGTGCACAAAGAACACACCATGCCATGTACAGAGCGCATGAATAATTCAATTCATTAGGGATTGCCCAATTTTTATTGATTATTAGATCTACTTAAACTAAAGAATGGATATACCCAATTTTTCAGATGATCACACGACAATTAAGAACTTTTCATATGTTTTTTTTTTACACTTTTTAGGGAACCTCTTAATTGGCACCTTCTTGTATATAGAGCATGGCATTTTTTTTATTTCTGTCATGGTAATTTTGTTTTTAATGACATGGCAATTTCACTTTTTGGATCATGGCAACTTTTCCATGTGTGATCAACAGAAAGAATATAGATCAAAACTTTTTCATTTGGCATTTTTTATTTTAATGTAATGGCCTTTTATTATCTCGTGCTTGTGTGTTCAACATTTTTAAAATTTATGGATTTTTTTTTGGCACTGACGACATGGAATATATCAATACTTGCTTTTTATACTTTTCATAAATTTTGTTTTTTCTTATAAAAAAACTTGCTTTTTCATACTATCTTGGCCGTCCTTTGCTTTTTTTCATACTATCTTGCCAATTCTTTGCTTTTTTTTATACTATCTTGGCAATTTTAAGAATTTATCTTTAAGAGGATGGCAATTTTTATTTTTCATAGGATGGCATTTTTATTTTTAATGGCATGGCAATTTTATTACTAAGAACACGGCATTTTGTTATAATAGGATGGCATTTTTATTATTGAGAGGACGATGTTTTTATTTTTAATGGCATGCCATTTTATTATTTTAGAGGATGGCATTTTTATTGTTTTTTGAACTGCCACTTTTTCCTTTTTTATGCACAAGATTTTTTGGGTGATAACTTGAAAGGTGGGAACTTTGTGGGTTGAATAAATCAGCTTATTTTTAAAATTCAACAAAATCCTACTATTCTTTTCGAAAAACCTGCTTATTGGGCCATCACTTTGTTCCCTACATGTTGTACAATTGGGCCAGCTGGACCTCGTTCGCTACATCACCCCCTCAGTGAATGGTAATGTTTTTTTTATGGTGAATGGTAATGTTTGTTGGTGAGTAAATTGTAGGAAAACACTACTTTAAAGGCTTTGCAGAAAACACCATGTTACATTTGTTTTACAGAAAGCACCACGTCTTGTGTAATCATTTTGCAAAAATCACTGATCGGCCGATCTATCTCTGTTAAATGAGATTATGACAGATGGAGCCCTCCGGTTAGGCTGACGTGGCACAGAAAGTTCACACCCTTACATTGAATCGTTTTGCTGCACATGGCCCCATTTGCAGCGATGCTACACTCACGGACCTTTACTGGCTTATTACTTGTGATTGGATTAAGGCGGGAGGGCTGGCCTACCCAGATGAAAATCTGGGGGCGTCCGTCGCGTTTGTGAGTGTAGCATTTTTTGCCCCATTTGTCAGTGTAACCCTCCTCTCTTTAGCATTTCATCGAGCAGCTGGAGTGCAGCAGCAGGCTCGGCGAGCAGCAAGGCGGGGCAGCGTGAATCCCGACTGGATGCTCCCCTGCCTCTTCCTCCATTCTTGAGGTCAATCGTGACGGACTCCTGATTTCTCCCCGAACATATATGTTGCTTGTTGTGCAGCAGCCTGTGGGTCGTTGAGGTGGGGTGTGGCAAAGGAGCTACTGCGGTAGGGCGGCGATGGCGACGACGATGTCAACTGTATCAACCTCTACCTGACCAACGTCCAGCTTATTTTCACTTGGGAGTAGGTGCTGCTGATGTCATTTGAATTTCCAAGCAATCTCGCCCTTTCTAGGCGACAATTGGGCTTGACATTTCTGTTCCTTGGAGCGCAAGCGAGCTAGCTAGCAACACATTTCTGTTCCATTCCTTATCTGAATCTGATCCTCTCCAATGTTCCTTGAATCATTTGCAAGCTACACAACGCGGCAAGCCAGCAACACAGTTCGTTTACTGAATCTGATCCCGTCCACATGTAATTTAATTTCTTTCATTCATTCCCAACTTATTTCCCTAAATTTTACTTAGGTAGGTTATTTCTATTTTCATTAAGTGCCCTGATGCTTAGAATGCCCGTGCGTTGTTGCTTGGAAAACAGTGGTACGGTGCTTAGAAAATTATAACAGGGCAGTTAATGAGCAACACTGGATCCCATCAATCTACTCCCCATTTCATCTCGTCTCTCGTCCCTTAAAAAATAAATCTCGTCAGCTCTGGCTGCAGCAACAAGTTTTATCAGACTTAATTGAAACAAGAGGGGTGCTCCGCCAAAAGCAAGAAAGCATGTACTCCCTCCGTTTTTATTTACTCTCCATATTAGAGTTGACTGAAATCAAATTTCATAAAATTTGACCAAGTTTATAGAAAATAGTATAAACATTTATCATAACAAATCTATATGATGTGAAAGTACATTCAATAATAAATCTAAATTTTATTGATTTTGTTATTGCTTATGTTAATATATTTTTTATAAACTTGATCAAAGTTTATAAAGCTTGACTTGTACCAAAGCTAATACGCGGACTAAATAAAAAGGGAGGGAGTACAGCTGCACATCATGGCTGCAATAATTTCTCTTGAATATTTCCTACATACAATGTTTGCTAGTTGTGTCTTAACATGAGACCATGAGTGTCCATGCCATGTAATTAATGGACTAACTACTAATCGTACAAATCAGCTTCGCCGAAATTTCTTTGAAATTTTTAACCCTGATGCCGTCTGCCAAATTTAAGATAGGGTTGCAGGGTTGTTTTGACACCTTCTTCGCATTCCAGTCTCTCCCAGCATCGAGTATCATCAAACCGTAGCTCCTTGAGCTTTGGCGGCAAACTGTCCGACTGGAAAGGAAGCCTCTTCAATGCCAGACTACCTTCAAGCTCAAGTCGCTCTAGGGATGGGAATTCCATACCATTGTCCCCAATAGTTTCTAACGATACGTTATAAATAAGAAAGAGAAGCTTGAGGCGAGGAAATGTTTCTGTCTTGTCCTGTCCGTTGCACAATTTGTCACCATGGCACCTCATAAATGCTTGCACCATGCCATCACAAGAAACTATATGAAGTTGTTCAAGGCGAGGCAAATGCATAACCCAAGAGAGGTGCAATAGATGTTGGCACATAAACAATTCCAAATAAGTGAGCCTTGGGAATATAAATGCTGGAGTTGCTCCAATCCACTTTATCTCTCCCAAGGATCTCGCCATAGTTAATCGGATGTTGGTGAGAGCACCAAAACGGTTGTTTGGTTGTTCCGTATCATGTTCTATTGTTATTTCTTGAGTGTCGATTTCTTCATAGATATCTTGTTCAAGAAAATATCTTTCTTCATTGATATCCAGTTCATACAAGGTCCTTTGTGCAAAGTTGGTTGATAAAATACGAGTGAGTGCACTTACGTCATTTAGAGCCAAATATCTAACAGGAGGTTTGCTGCTTCTCCTAGTAACTCAAACTGAGCTAAATCTCTTACCAGAATACCAAGCGCTTTCAACTGAGGTAGGGTGCCCAACTCTCGGAATAGGAATAGGGTACATTCTCTCAAGAGACTCCTCAAGTCTATTACCTGCAATGCTTTAAGTCTAGCAATGACCCCAGCTGGTATTCTCACGTAACCACTACCAGACTTTAGGTACAAGAACTTGAGGTTGATAAGATCTCCAAAGGATTGAGGCACTCCAGTTTCCCCAAATACATTTTCTGACAAATCAAGGTATTCCAGGTTTACCAAGGAACATAATTCTTCCGGTATCCTCTTGAGGTTGTTTCCGCTCAAATCCAGATATGTCAGTGAACTGAAATTCTTAATTGCTTCAACAATTATGCTTTCATTCAATTCGTTGTTCCGAAGGCACAAGATCCTTAGTTTCAATGGGTCAAGATTAAACCTGATAGGAATTCTGTTGAACATCAAGGAGATGCACTCAGCTTTGTTTGCAAGGATAATAACTTTTTTGTCTCTGCCACCTGCAGGTGCCGCCACAAATCCATTTGTCATTGTTCTCACCATAGTCACAAGAAATCCATAAAGCCATATCACGAATCACATTGAGCAAGATCAACTTTGCGAATATTCTCATCCTCTGGCCATATAGTGTACACGCTAAAAACAATCTCTCAAGGTCTAGTTTCTTAAATTGTCATAACTAAACTTCAGCTGCGTGAAAACATTAGTTTCCATATGAAAGATCGTGGATGTCGCCTAGAGGGGGGGGGGGTGAATAGGCGTTTTAAAATAATTACGGTTTAGGCTTGAACAAATGCGGAATAAACCTAACGGTTAATTTGTCAAGCACAAAACCTACAACAACTAGGCTCACCTATGTGCACCAACAACTTATGTTAAGCAAGATAAGCAACTATGTGATAGCAAGATATATGACAAGAACAATATGGCTATCACAAAGTAAAGTGCATAAGTAAGGGCTCGGGTAAGAGATAACCGAGGCATGCGGAGACGACGATGTATCCCGAAGTTCACACCCTTGCGGATGCTAATCTCCGTTTGGAGCAGTGTGGAGGCACAATGCTCCCCAAGAAGCCACTAGGGCCACCGTAATCTCCTCACGCCCTCGCACAATGCAAGATGCCGTGATTCCACTAAGGGACCCTTGAGGGCGGTCACCGAACCCATACAAATGGCAACCCTTGGGGCGGTCACCGAACCCGTACACTCAGCAACCCTTGGGGGCGGTCACCGAACCCGCCAAATTGCTCGGGCGATCTCCACAACCTAATTGGAGACCCCGACGCTTGCCGAGCTTTACACTACAATGATTGAGCTCAACACCACCAACCGCCTAGGGCGCCCAAGCACCCAAGAGGAACAAGCTCAAGGGCACCAAGCACCCAAGAGTAATAAGCTTCTCAACTTGTAACTTCCACGTATCACGTGGAGAACTCAAACCGATGCACCAAATGCAATGGCAAGGGCACACTTGAGTGCCCAAGTCCTTCTCTCCCAAATCCCACCAAAGCAACTAATGCTAGGGAGGAAAATGAGAGGAAGAACGAAAGAAGATCATGAAGAACTCCAAGATCTAGATCCAAGGGGTTCCCCTCACTTAGAGGAGAAAGTGATTGATGGAAACGTGGATCTAGATCTCCTCTCTCTTTTCCCTCAAGAACTAGCAAGAATCATTGGAGGGATTGAGAGTTAGCAAGCTTGAAGAAGGTCAACAATGGGGGAAGAACACGAGCTCAAAGGATAAGGTTGAATGGGGAAGAAGACCCCCTTTTATAGGAGCTCTTGAATCCAACCGTTATGCTCACAGCCTGCACAGAGCTGTACTATCATTTGAAGAGCGGTACTACCGCTTAGGGCGGTAGTACCTTCAAAACACAACAACGAGGAGGCAAAAGGCCGGAGAAGAACCGTCGGAGCGGTAGTACCGCTTCGTCCTCACATTACCGCTCGACCTCACGGTACTACCGCAAATGGTAGCGGTACTACTGCTTATGCGAGCAGTACTAAAAAATACTTCATGCCTACTTCCGCTGAGCAAAACACGAGATTTTTGGTCCGGAGCGGCACTACCGCTTAGGAGCCGCGGTAGTACTGCTCTGGAGCGGTACTACCGCTCAGGAGCCGCGGTAGTACCGCTCTGCAGCCTTTACCAAAACAGCCACAACTTTTGCAAACGGACTCCGAATTCAACGAAACCAAGTTTGTTGGAAAGCTAACGACATGGCTAACACAATCTTGATAGAAATGTCAAGAATAAGCAAATGAGGAAAGTCCCAAAAGAAAATGGTGAGAACCCTTCATCGGATAAGACCGGTAAAACCTCCGACACCGAAAACATCATAGAAGACGAAAGCGAACTCCGTTTTCGATGAACTCAAGCTTGTCATCAAGATGACCATAAGCTCTAAGACTCACAAAGATAACCCAACAAGAACCAAGAAACATGATGCAAGGATGCAATGGTTTGAGCTCTCTACTAACGATAACGATCAAGCTACCAACTTGAGAGCCCCCTTGATAGTACGACAAAGCGATCCTATAACTCGGTCTCCCAACTACCACCACGAGACCGGTAAAATAGAAAACCTATCAAGGAAAACCTTTGCCTTGCACATGGTCCACTTGAGCTAGATGAAGACGATCTTGACTCCCTCAAGTTGGACCACCTTTCTTGATTCCGCTGGCTCGATGAAGACTAGATGATTGCTCCCCCATAGTCCACTATGGGTGAGCCACTCTTCGGCACATCTTCACAAGTCCATTGACACCACAATGGATGGCAAGATTCAAGCACTTGATCTCTTCGTGATGCTCCACTTGAACTTGCACATGGCAATCTTGATGACGATCACCACTTGATGTCATCCTTTCCATGGGTTGTATGATATCTGCCTCTTGATGCAAGCCCATGGACACGTACCTAACCCCACATAGAACTCTCACATAGACCATGGGTTAGTACACAAAGTGCAATGGACAATGCTTACCATACCATGGGATCACTTGATCCCTCTCGGTACATCTTCTACGCTTTGTGAGTTGATCAACTTGATTCACACTTGACTTAGTCTTGATCAACCTTGAATCTTTCCAACTCTCTTCATTTGGATGATGTCTTGAAGGTAATCATGAATGATCACACAATCTTCTTCTTCAAGACATGCTTGCAATAAGGACAACACTCACATGACCAATCTTTGGATAATTCCTTAATAGCACCTTGGTCAACTCATAAACTCCTTGAAACCAACCCATGGACTTCAAGAAAATCCTATGGACAAATCCTTCAAATATAACTCAAGACAACCATTAGTCCATAGAGATCGTCATCAATTACCAAAACCAAACATGGGGGCACCGCATGTTCTTTCACCATACCCAGTTCTACTGGGTCTTTGTCGTTAGCACAACATGATTGTTGCATATATTGGATGGCAGTTTCCCATTGGTACTCATTTTTCTGATACATTGCCTTTCCAATAGTTAGCAAAGCTAATGGCAAGCCTTTCAGCTCCTTCATAAGTTCTCTAGCAAGAGCTTCAATATGGGTACTAGAAAGAGTTTCGGCACCGACGTGGGGATCAGTATAAAGATTCTCCTCACCAAAACTTTGTTCAAATAGCTGGTGTGCCTCCGCCTCCTCCAAACCAAGCACTTGTATATATTTACCCACACCCATCAGATGGCATATGGATTGTGATCATGAAACGATTAGCACCTTCCTCTTCTTTTGTTCCACAACTCCAAGAGGGTGTGGAATGCCAACTGCTGAAAGGTCTAGCTCCTCACTAAGGTCATCCACCAACACCAGAAAACTTCTTTTCTTGAGTAGTTCATGTATTTGAGCCGTCACATTAACATTCTGGTTTATACCAAACCTGTTTACGATCTGAGCTTGAACCTTTTGCACCGTGCATTCACTCGAGGCCTTAATGTGGATAACAATATCAAAGGGACAATGTTCAAGAAATGAATTGTTTATCTTTGTGAGAAGATGTGTTTTCCCAACTCCACGTGGACCCCATATTCCAATCACTCCCACCGTGGGATCATCCTTAATGCACATGAGAGCACTCCTGAGAGTAGGCTCTCTGCTTGGCAGAAGTTGAGCAGAGTGGGTGGACAAATCTAGGACAGATTCATGTTCAGGGAGCACCCAAAGATTCTGCACCTCTGATCAAAAGACTCGCGGTTTGCTGCTTCTTCAGATATAGCTTGCTCCGCCCTTCGCACCCAATCCTTTGCTTCTTCCGTTGGTATCAAGCCATTCATTTCGCCATCTGCAATTCTCTGCTTGACACGACGTAGGTTGCCTTTCAAAGTCTCAGTTTGGGTCTTGTGATTCCTCACATTTGTGCGAGCAGTGAAGCGGTACGTGGCATGTATGGAAAAGGGTGTGTAGAATGGACTTATGACCATGCTGACACTACTTCCGAGAAAAAGACCAATCGCCGGCGCCTCAATTGGCATTGTTGGCACTTGTCTGAAGAATCACTACGTACTGCAAGACAGACAATTGTTGTGTCTCAGTTAACTTTATGAGGCCAAGAGGAAATACCGTCTCGCGCGATGGGATATCCTATGTCGACCTAAAGACCAAGGGGGCCTCGGTATTGAGAATTTGGAGATTAAGAATAAATGCCTTATGAGCAAATGGTTGTACAGGTTAGAGACAGAGTCGGAGGGCATGTGGTCTCAAATCCTACGCAATAAGTATTTGCACTCGAAAACGCTAGCCCAGGCTACCATCAGACCGACCGATTTGCCGTTCTGAAGGGACTTATGAGAACGAAGGATATGCTCTTCCGTAGGGTCAAATTCTTGGTTGGCAACGGGATGTCAACAAGATTTTGGGAGGATACGTGGTTAGGAGAGACACCTCTGGCCTTACAATATCCTACCCTTTACAATATTGTGCAACGTAAGGAAGATTACGTAGGTATCATCCTTCAAACTATTCCCTTGAACATCCAGTTCAGACGTACGTTAGTGGGTGAGAGATGGACAGCCTGGATGCACTTGGTTCGGAGATTGATTGAAGTTCGTCTCTCCGACATGCCGGACTCAACACAATGGAAGTTAACTAAAAATGGGATATTTACGGTGAAATCCTTTTATACGGATCTGATTAATTCTGGCCCCCTCTCAAGGTCATTACATATATGGACGGTTAAGGTTCCTTTGCGGATTAAAATTTTTATGTGGTTTGTCCACAAGCAAGTTATACTCACAAAGGACAACTTACTTAAGAGGCGATGGGTAGGCAACTCATGTGTTGTTTTTGTGCTCAGGATGAGACAATACAACATTTATTCCTTGAATGCCCACTTGCCAAGTTACTTTGGAGAACGATTCATATAGCTTTTAATATCAATTCTCCAGTAGATATTGCGTCTTTGTTTGGGACATGGTTAGTTGGGGTTGAACAGATCACGGCAGCTCGTATTCGGATTGGAATATGTGCGTTACTATGGGCTATATGGAACTGCAGAAATGATATGATTTTTAACAGACAACACAACTTGACTTTTTTACAGGTTATCTTCAGAGCTACAGCTTGGATCCGTACATGGTCCTTACTCACTCCTATGGACTCCAGGGAGCCTTTGGTTACTGGGTGCAACCAATGGGAGATGGTGGCTCGGGTTATATTCAACCGGTTCGGATGGCGTTTGCATAACAGGATAGGAGTCTAGAGAGCTTATCCTTATTATTACCGTATCGGTTGTCTTTGTCCGCTTGTATTTTTCCGGTTTATACACTTTGTTTTGCTCCGTTTGCGAGCTGTAAGACCTTTATGATGTTACTTTCTGGATTTTTAATAAAAGGGCCGCATGCATCATCATGATGCAGAGGCCGGGGGTATACCTCCATTTCAAAAAAAAAAGTTAACTTTATGAAACAAAAAATTACGCCAATCAATTAACTTTGTGAAAAGCATTGACTGCACGCAATGGCAGATGAAGTGCAAGCTTTCAGATGTTGAAGACTCGTAAATCTTGTGTGATTGTGTTTGAACTTGTGCAAGTTTGTACTGTTATACTACTAGTAACAAATTGGACTGGATGCGACCCAATATGTCTTTGTCTTGCGTGGTCATTGTACATGCTAACAGATCCCTATGAACAACTTTTCTATATGGAAGGCGTATTATATATTATATGTGAATGCATCACAAAGGAGTTGTGGAAATATGTCCGTCTTTTTCTTTTGCTAGTGAAAAGATAATATTTTTTTTTGCGTAAAAACTTCCAATCTATTCATCTTCAATCATGGCAGTACAACGAATACCAGGAATAAAAATTACATCCAGATTCGTAGACCACCTAGCGACTACTACAAGCACCGAAGCGAGCCGAAGGCGCGCCGCCGTCATCGCCCCTCCATCGCCGGAGCCGGGCACAACTTGTTGTAGTAGACAGTCGGGAAGTCGTCGTGCTAAGGCCCCAAAGGACCAGCACCCTAGAACAGCAATCGCCACCGATGAAAAATAATGTAGATCGGAAGGGTCCAAACCGAAGACACACGAACATAGACGAACAATGACGAGATCCGAGCAAATCCACCAAAGGTAGATTTGCCGGAGACACACCTCCACACGCCCACCAACGATGCTAGACACACCGCCGGAGCGGGGGCTAGGCGGGAAGACCTTTATTCCATCTTCAGGCAGCCGCCGCCGCCTTCCTGAGTAGGACACAAACCCTAACAAGATTGAAAAAAAGACTAAAAACGGAGCCCTCCCGCCGGCCCTTGCCAGGATCCACCGTGCCTCCATGGCCCTAGGGCCACCGGAGAGGAGGCGGACCTGCGCCGGCGCCGGCGAGAGGCACGAACCCTAACTTTCTTTCTTGGAGGAGGAGGAGGAGGAGGCGGACGGCTTGTGGGATTTAATTCGATTGATTAATTCAAAAGATAACAAATGTTGTAACAGATAAAATCGTAAGAAAGTGCTGACTGTGTAGCTTGTATAATAATTGCAGGAAAACAAGACAATCTTGGTATGTATGTTCCTCTAGGAGACCTAATCATTGAAAGAGGAGCGGTTTTTACAAATAGAAACAGGGCCGCGAGAAGATATTGTTTGAGTTTTGTTTATGCATTCAGATAGGGCACCGATGTTAGACCATGTTTTATTTCAGACAAATTGCAGCAGCTTTCTGCACAGAAAAAAAAGAGACAGGAAAAAGACAGGAAAAGAATGGTACTTCTGATCTAGAGTTGACCGTGATCTGATAATTGTACATGCAGAAATATTCAGAGAGCACCACCCACATAAAACAGTTTCACAGAAAGTTCATCCGTGAAATTGCAGCACATATTCAAGTTGGAGTGTGTGCATTTTGGGCCATTTGGAACTGTCGAAATGGTGTTGCCTTTAACAGACAAACTATCACAATTTTTTTGCAGGTCATCTTTAGGGCATCTACTAGGATCCATATCTGGTCGTTACTCAGGGAGCATATGACTACTGGGTGCAACCGACGGGAGACGGTTGCACGGGATACATACAACCGGTTTGGATGGCGGTCGAATAATAGGTTAAGTGTTTAGTCATCTTATTCTATTTTCGCCGGTTGTGGCCAATTTATTCAATTTTAACCTTCATACTACTGCTTAAGACGTTGTTCTGGACCTGTATTTTAATAAGATGGTTGTGTGCATCAAGAGATGCAGAGGTCGAGGGTATTCCTTCTTTTCGAAAAAAGAAACGAGAAGATAGTTTTGTTTTTGCATTGAGATAGGACACCGATGTTAGACGATGTTTTATTTCAGAAGTGGAGACAAATTGCAGCAACTTTCTGCACTGGAAAAAAAAGAGGAAAAGAATCGTACTTGTGATCTAGAGTTGATCCTGATTTGACAAATTCATTATACACGCAGAAAGATTCAGAGAGCACCATCCACATAAAACAGTTTCAAGGAATAAGTCTCAGCTACGCCTAATTAAGTTTTGTGCTTGGGAAATTCGGAGGTTTGTAAAGATCTATTGTATTACAAAAAAGTAATTGAGCGCCAGAATGATGCAACAAATCGGAGGTTTGTAATTGTTACCAGGAGAGAGCAAGTCAAAGAAACTGAAGGGAAGGTGCTCCAACTCCACCTCACAGCCAGGATGAGACGCACGCTTGCTCCTTCTAGACCATCCATCTCCTGGCTCTAGCTAGCTACGACTAGTCAACTGCACGTCGAGTCACATATTCAGTGTGTACACATCAGTGTGGTTATATACCAGTGTGTTTGTTATGTACTCCCTCAGTAAACTAATATAAGAGCATTTAGATCACTACTTTAGTGATCTAAATGCTCTTATATTTCTTTACGGAGAGAGTAAGTTATTATACTCAAGAGAGTAGGGCATTCTATAGACCGAGCTTCATGGAGACCTTAAATTTCAAAAATTCAAAATTCAAACTTTTCAGGTTCAAAAACTTCTGCAATAAAAAATACACATGTGCGCGAGGATTTAATGTATATGTACGTAAAATTTCATGATGAAATACCTCGAATGGTAGGTGCACAAAAACAAATCATGGACTTTGAGGATGAACAGTGCGTGTGTTAAAAAGCCTCAGATTTGTTTGCATTTTTGCAGCTCTTATTTTAACGTATTTCTACCTAAAAATTTACACACATGTACATTATGTTCCTAGGTATATTAGTATTTTTTAAGAATTTTTTGAAACAAACAAAATTGAATTTTGAAGTTTTCAAATTAAGATATCCGTGGAGCTTGGTCCCCGTTTGGCATTTTCATACTCAAATGCCTTTTAGTATTTCTTTCTCCTCATAGAAAATATTCACGGCAAGACTTTATAGCGTGAAATATCATACGCTCAAATCCATGCGGAGTAGTGTATTAGAGAGTGCAGAAAAATAGAGAGATGGAGATAATTCTTTGGTGGGACCAGTCTGAGATAAGATGGGTAGAGTGGCTTGCCCCGGGTGCGAAATTTCGGTGGACGAGTACATCCGAGGACTTTATTTCAGATGATTCAAAAAATATATTTCCAAAAAATTTAAAAAAATTTGTGAAAACTTATACATGTTCCTGACGGATCTGTAAAATTCCATTCAAACATATCATGACTTGCAAGCTGCACACATAAAAAAAATGCAGACCCATTTTCATGCACGTATTTGTTTTTCTTTATATGCCACATACGAAAGTATATTGTTATGAAAATTTCCATGAAACGTGTTATATATGTGATGTAGAAATATATTTTCTTTTGAAGTCCTTCGTGGAGCTCGTCCTCCGTTTGCACTTTTCGGGCTTGCCCCTTTACTCTTTATTTTTCTATGGAAAGCATGTGAATGGATAAATATTCATTGTAGTTGCTCCCACATGTTCACCACATATCCATAAATATTTATTAAATAATATGATTTGTATGCTACAAAACAGAATCAAATTTCTATCCCAAATACAAACAGCCAAACATTTTGAAAACATGAAATGTATTATTACGAAATTCCATGTGTGCATAGTACACATGTATTTGCATATGCACACTTTTTTTCAAAATATTTTGCCACGTGAAAATAAATTTTGTGAGAAAAAAAAAGAGGGGGCTACCCAGAGCCCATCCACCAAAAGGCATTATGTCTTTCACCCTTGGGAGAATATCACATGATACCACCATTCAAGTGATACCATGATACCAGTTTCAAAAATCCATTTCAAAAAAATTGTAAATGTTCGTCACATATATGTCTACCTCTCCTAAAAAATTCGGATCAAAATGTGAAATACACAAAGAGAAACAAAAAAGACAAATCTAGATGTGAATAGTGTCGTTTTTTACACTATTCATCCTTTTGTCTTTATTGACACTATTCATGTTGGATTTCTCTTTTTTGTTTCTCTTTGTGTATTTCACATTTTGATCTGATTTTTTTAGGGGAGGTAGACATATATGTGATGAACATTCACAATTCTTTTCGAAATTTTTTGACACGTCTAAAATTGGATTTTCGAAACTGGTATCATGGTATCACTTGAATGGTGGTATCATGTGATATTCTCCCTTTCACCCTATGGTTATGTTGATTGATGGGATGGTTTTTACCATATTTTAAAATTTATATTAGTATATTTGTACCCCTTGATTGTGATCATGTGATAGTTTTTACTTCATTAAAATAAAGATATTACATTTTTTACCTTAGTGGAGAACCCCATGCCACAATATGAAACGTTTTAGTTAAACCTAACATATATCTTGGCATAATATGAAATGTTTCAATGAGTTAGACAAGATTCATTAAAATTTGAATGGATTTAACACAATCGAGGATAGAGAGTGACAACCAAAGCATGGTTAATTGGAGCTCAAATAATGGTGGCCTTCCTTTTTTTTAGAACGAAGGCTCGCGAAGAGCCCGGCTTTAAATTAACAAAGCCATCAACCGGCCAGGAATTACAAACATATGATGTCTACTACACAACCTTCTTCTTGTAGACGTTGTTGGGCCTGCAAGTGCACAGGTTTGTAGGACAGTAGTAAATTACCCTCACTTGGATGACCTAAGGTTTATCAATCCGTAGGAGGCATAGGATGAAGATGGTCTCTCTCAAACAACCCCGCAACCAAATAACAAAGAGTCTCTTCTGTCCCCAACACACCCAATACAATGGTAAATTGTATAGGTGCACTAGTTCGGCGAAGAGATGGTGATACAAGTGCAATATGGATGGTAGATAAAGGTATTTGTAATCTGAAATTGTAAAAACAGCAAGGTAACAAGTGGTAAAAGTGAGCGTAAACGGTATTGCGATGATAGGAAACAAGGCCTAGGGTTCATACTTTCACTAGTGCAAGTTATCTCAACAATAATAACATAGATAGATCATATAACAAGCCCTCAACATGCAACAAAGAGTCACTCCAAAGCCACTAATAGCGGAGAACAAACGTAGAGATTATGGTAGGGTACGAAACCACCTCAAAGTTATTCTTTCGGATCGATCTATAAAAGAGTTCGTACTAGAATAACACCTTAAGACACAAATCAACCAAAACCCTAATGTCACCTAGATACTCCACTGTCACCTCAAGTATCCATGGGCATGATTATACGATATGCATCACACAATCTCAGATGCATCCAACCAACATAAAAGTACTTCAAAGAGTGCCCCAAAGCTACTACCAGAGAGTCAAGAACGTGTGCCAACCCCTATGCATAGGTTCCCAATGTCACGAAACCCATAAGTTGATCACCAAAACATACATCAAGTGGATCAATAGAATAACCCATTGTCACCACGGTTATCCCATGCAAGACATACATCAAGTGTTCTCATAAAAGACTCAATCCAATAAGATAACTTCAAAGGGAAACTCAATTCATCACAAGAGAGTAGAGGGGAGAAACATCATAAGATCCAACTACAATAGCAAAGCTCGGGATACATCAAGATCGTGCCATAGAGGGAACACGAGAGAGAACACGAGAGAGAGGGATCAAACACATAGCTATTGGTACATACCCTCAGCCCCGAGGGTGAACTACTCCCTCCTCGTCATGGATAGCGTCGGGATGATGAAGATGGCCACCGGTGATGGATTCCTCCCCTCGGCGGTGCCGGAAGGGCTCCCGAGAGGTTTTGGTGGCTACAGAGGCTTGCGGCGCGGAACTCCCGATCTATCTTCTGTTGGAAGTTTTAGAGTACGAGGTATATATGGGTGCAAGGAGTGCGTCGGTGGAGCGAAGGGGGGCAGGCGGCAGGCGCGCCCCACCCTCGTGGGCACCTCCTTCTTCCCCGACGTGCACTCCAAGTCCATCGGGTGGCTTTCCTTCCAAAAATAACTTCTCCGATTGATTTCGTTCCGTTTGACTCCGTCGATATTCCTTTTCCTCGAAACCTTTGAAAGCAGGCATAAAACAACAAATGCATTTGGGCCTCCGGTTAATAGGTTAGTCCCAAAAATAATATAAAAGTGGATAGTAAAGCCCAATATTGCCTAAAACAGTAGATAATATAGCATAGAGCAATAAAAAATTATAGATACGTTGGAGACGTATCAACATACAACAAACCACATCGGCCCAACGATACAAGAGCACTCTAGGAAGCTTACAACTCAACGCAGCGCACAAGCATGAAAGGAAAATAAAACTGAGCCCATTGCTTGCACTAGCCGAAGACCGCAACAAAACTGATAGCAAGGATAGCGACCGGCAAAGCAGGAACGAGGGTGGAGAGGGGAGGACCTCGGCGGCACCTCCAAGGAGGAAGAACAGCGCAAATGGCGTCGCTGCCGCCGGGCCGGACAAGCCAACCAAACAGTTTCCCGTAGTCCCAAGCCTCACCACCGAGCACACATCAATGCCAGATCTGGCGCACGCGAGATGCAAGCAGCTGGGGACGGCGGTGCAGTGGGAGTCAAGGAGGAGGGAGCTAGACCTCAGATCCGGCGAGGAGGGGGAACTCCGCGCTACAGCCAGCCCCCGCTGAAGGCTCACCACCCGCGTGGTCGAGCAAGCGCCATGAAAGGTGACACCAAAACTCCTGTGCTTTTTTACTTAGCACACCCAAACCTCCTCATCTGGCGGTCACATCCTCGGCCGGCGACCCGGATGGATCTGGTTCGCGAAGCAGAGGAAAGGAAGGGAAGGGGGCTTTACTCTTACTTGGATGTAAATGAAGGCGATGGAGGCGGCGGATGTCGCAGGGGTTGAGGAGACGACTCGCGCCCTGTCTGTCTGTCTGACTTGAGAGAGTCCACTGCTGCTGGGTAGTAACAGGGGAGGGGGACGCTACTCTGCTTTTCTTTCAGTTGTCAAGGAAAGAATGAGGTTTCTTTTTACAATGATGAAGGATGAGGGGGTTCACACTCATCACATGAACCTTCTCTGCTTAGTACCACTTCACCAATAAGACCCAACCATCCATGCTTAGTAACACTTCACCATCCATGCTACCACTACCAATCTAATCACAATTACATAACCTATGAACCAATAATTAGATAGAAGCCTTTTATTTATTTATTTATTTTCACACAAAGACTCGCAACAAACAACAAACACGTCAAAGAAAATGAACTAAGACGAGCCCAACGCAAGTCTTTCGTCTTCCTAAAAGATGGCGCGAGGTCCGTTGAAGTCCACCGTGACACAAGTCCGGCTCATGAATGTGACTTCTGTCACGGTGGGTTTCGAAAATTTGCTATTGCCGCTCTGGAAATAACGCTCCGGTGTGCGGCAATTTGTTGTTGACTTTTCGGCATCGCACCGAGCTTGGCAAGGAGACAATTCATTATTGCCACTCCGAAAATCGTATATGCATCGAGTCCAAAGCAGGACGAAGAAATGTCATGTCATTCTTAACCAGGGCCACCTGATATGGAGCCCAGATCAAGGTGACATGAAACCACAAATCTCGGTCTGCATTTAGCCAATATCATCGTAAAAGAAGGAGAAGGCAAGAACTTATTTAGCATACCGTTACTACTATTAATATTTGAAACACCTAATTTGCTTTTACATGTGCACAAAGAGCATGTCATGTACATGTTGGGGAACGTAGTAATTTCAAAAAAATTCCTACGCACACGCAAGATCATGGTGATGGCATAGCAACAAGAGGGGAGAGTGTTGTCCACGTACCCTCGTGAGACCGTGTGAGCGTTATGACAACGCGGTTGATGTAGTCGTACGTCTTCACGATTCGACCGATCCAACCACCGAACGTACGGCACCTCCGTGTTCAGCACACGTTCAGCTCGATGACGTTCCCCGGGCTCCAATCCAGCAAAGCGTCGGGGATGAGTTCCGTCAAGACGGCGGCGTGGTGTGATGATGATGTTCTATCGGTGCGGGGCTTCGCCTAAACTCCGCGACGATATGACCGAGGTGGAATATGGTGGAGGGGCACCGCACTGCTAAGGAACGATCCGTAGATCAACTTGTGTGTCCTAGGGTGCCCCGCCCGTATATAAAGGAGCAAGGGGAGGCCGGCCGGCCTTGTGGGCGCGCCAGGAGGAGGAGTCCTCCTCCTGGTAGGAGTAGGACTCCCCTTTCCTACTCCTACTAGGAGGGGAAAGGAAGGGGAGAGGAGAAGGAAAGAGGCGCCGCCCCCCTCTAGTCCAATTCGGACCAGAGGAGGAGAGGCGCGGCTCACCCTGGCCGCCTCTCTCTTTCCACTAAGGCCCATGTGGCCCATTAACTCTCCCGGGGTTCCGTAACCTCCGGCACTCCGATTTTCTCCAAATCACCCGGAACACTTCCGGTGTCCGAATATAGTCGTCCAATATATCAATCTTTATGTCTCGACCATTTCGAGACTCCTCGTCATGGCCGTGATCCCATCCGGGACTCCGAACAAACTTCGGTACATCAAAACTTATAAACTCGTAATAAAACTGTCATCGTAACGTTAAGCGTGCGGACCCTACGGGTTCGAGAACTATGTAGACATGACCTAGAACTATTCTCGGTCAATAACCAATAGTGGAACCTGGATGTTCATATTGGTTCCTACATATTCTATGAAGATCTTTATCGGTCAAACCGCATAACAACATACGTTGTTCCCTTTGTCATCGGTATGTTACTTGCCGAGATTCGATCGTCGGTATCCAATACCTAGTTCAATCTCGTTACCGGCAAGTCTCTTTACTCGTTCCGTAATACATCATTTCATAACTAACTCATTAGTTACAATGCTTGCAAGGCTTAAGTGATGAGTATTACCGAGAGGGCCCAGAGATACCTCTCCGACAATCGGAGGACAAAACCTAATCTCAATTATGTCAACTCAACATGTACCTTTGGAGACACCTGAGAGCACCTTTATAATCACCCGATTACGTTGTGACGTTTGGTAGCACACAAAGTGTTCCTTCGATGGCAGAGTTGCACAATCTCATAGTTGTAGGAACTTTGTATAAGTCATGACGAAAGCAATAGCAACATACTAAACGATCAAGTGCTAAGCTAACGGAATGGGTCAAGTCAATAACAACATTCTCCTAATGATGTGATCCCATTAATCAAATGACAACACATGTCTATGGTTAGGAAACATAACCATCTTTGATTAATGAGCTAGTCAAGTAGAGGCATACTAGTGACACTATGTTTGTCTATGTATTCACACATGTATCATGTTTCCGGTCAATACAATTCTAGCATGAATAATAAACATTTATCATGATATGAGGAAATAAATAATAACTTTATTATTGCCTGTAGGGCATATTTCCTTGATCTCCCACTTGTACTAGAGTCAATAATCTAGATTACACGGTAATGATTCTAACACCCATGGAGTCTTGGTGCTGATCATGTTTTGCTCGTGAGAGAGGCTTAGTCAATCGGGTCCGCAACATTCAGATCCGTATGTATTTTGCAAATCTCTATGTCTCCCACTTGGACTTGGTCCCGAATGGAATTGAAGCGTCTCTTGATGTGCTTGGTCCTCTTGTGAAATCTAGATTCCTTTGCCAAGGCAATTGCACCAGTATTGTCACAGAAGATCTTCATTGGTCCCGATGCACTAGGTATAACACCTAGATCGGAAATGAACTCCTTCATCCAGACTCCTTCATTTGCTGCTTCTGAAGCAGCTATGTACTCCGCTTCACATGTAGATCCTGCCACGACGCTTTGTTTAGAACTGCACCAATTTACAGCTCCACCGTTTAACAAAAATACGTATCCGGTTTGTGATTTAGAATCGTCCGGATCAGTGTCAAAGCTTGCATCGACGTAACCATTTACGACTAGATCTTTGTCACCTCCATATACGAGAAACATATCCTTAGTCCTTTTCAGGTATTTCAGGATGTTCTTGACCGCTGTCCAGTGACTCACTCCTGGATTACTTTGGTACCTCCCTGCCAAACTAATAGCAAGGCACACATCTGGTCTGGTACACAGCATTGCATACATGATAGAGCCTATGGCTGAAGCATAGGAACTCCTTTCATTTTCTCTCTATCTTCTGCGTTGGTTGGGCATTGAGTCGACTCAACTTTATACCTTATGTCTGAGGCAAGAACCCTTTCTTCGCCTGATCCATATTGAACCTTTTCAACACTTTATCAAGGTACGTGCATTGTGAAAGTCCAATCAAACATCTTGATCTATCTCTATAGATCTTAATGCCCAATATGTAAGCAGCTTCACCGAGGTCTTTCATTGAAAAACTTTTATTCAAGTATCCTTTTATGCTATTCAGAAATTCTATATCATTTCCAATCAACAATATGTCATCCACATATAATATTAGAAATGCTCTGAGCTCCCACTCACTTTCTTGTAAATACAAGCTTCTCCAAAAGTCATATAAAACCATATGCTTTGATCACACTATCAAAGCGTTTATTCCAACTCCGAGAGGCTTGCACCAGACCATAGATTGATCGCTGGAGCTTGCACACTTTGTTAGCTCCCTTAGGATTGACGAAACCTTCCGGTTGCATCATATACAACTCTTCTTCCAGAAATCCATTCAGAAATGCAGTTTTGACATCCATCTGCCAAATTTCATAATCATAAAATGCGGCAATTGCTAACATGATTCGGACAGACTTAAGCATCGCTTCTGGTGAGAAAGTCTCATCGTAGTCAACCCCTTGAACTTGTCGAAAACCTTTCGCAACAAGTCGAGCTTTATAGACGATTACATTACCGTGAAGATCGGTCTTCTTCTTAAAGATCCATTTATTCTCAATGGCTTGCCGATCATCGGGCAAGTCAACCAAAATCCATACTTTGTTTTCATACATGGATCCCATCTCGGGTTTCATGGCTTCTAGCCATTTTATGCGGAATCTGGGCTCATCATCGCTTCCTCATAGTTCGTAGGTTCATCATGGTCAAGTAACATGACTTCCGTAATAGGATTACCGTACCACTCTGGTGCAGATTTTATTCTGGTAGACCTCTGAGGTTCGATAGAAACTTGATCTGAAGTTTCATGATCAATATCATTATCTTCCTCACTAATTGGTGTAGATGTCATAGGAACTGATTTCATGATGAACTACTTTCCAATGAGGGAGCAGACATAGTTATCTCATCAAGTTCTACTTTCCTCCCACTCACTTCTTTCGAGAGAAACTCTTTTTCTAGAAAGGATCCATTCTTAGCAACGAATGTCTTGCCTTCGGATCTGTGATAGAAGGTGTACCCAACAGTCTCTTTTGGGTATCCTATGAAGACACATTTCTCCGGGTTCGAGCTTATCTGGTTGAAGTTTCTTCACATAAGCATCGCAGCCCCAAACTTTAAGAACGACAACTTTGGTTTCTTGCCAAACCATAGTTCATAAGGCGTCGTCTCAACGGATTTTGATGGTGCCCTATTCAATGTGAATGCAGCCGTCTCTAAAGCATAACCCCAAAATGATACCGGTAAATCAGTAAGAGACATCATAGATCGCACCATATCTAGTAAAGTACGATTACGACGTTCGGACACACCATTACGTTATGGTGTTCCGGGTGGCATGAGTTGCGAAACTATTCCGCATTGTTTCAAATGTAAACCAAACTCGTAACTCAAATATTCTCCTCCACGATCAGATCGTAGAAACTTAATTTTCTTGTTACGATGATTTTCCACTTCACTCTGAAATTCTTTGAACTTTTCAAATGTTTCAGACTTGTGTTTCATTAAGTAGATATACCCATATCTGCTCAAATCATCTGTGAAGGTGAGAAAATAACGATATCCGCCACGAGCTTCAATATTCATCGGTCCACATACATCTCAGATGTATGATTTCCAACAAATCTGTTGCTCTCTCCATAGTACCGAGAACGGTGTTTTAATCATCTTGCCCATGAGGCACGGTTCGCAAGTACCAAGTGATTCATAATCAAGTAATTCCAAAAGTCCATCAAGATGGAGTTTCTTCATGCGCTTTACAATCGATATGACCTAAACGGCGATTGCCATAAATAAGTTGCACTATCATTATCAACTCTGCATCTTTTGGCTTCGACATTATGAATATGTGTATGACTACTATCGAGATTCAATAAAATAGACCACTCTTCAAGGGTGCATGACCATAAAAGATATTACTCATATAAATAGAACAACCATTATTCTCTCTGATTTAAATGAATAACCGTCTCGCATCAAACAAGCCAGATATAATGTTCATGCTCAACGCGGCACCAAATAACAATTATTCAGGTCTAAGACTAATCCCGAAGGTAGATGTAGAGGTAAGCGTGCGACCGCGATCACATCGACTTTGGAACCCGTTCCCACGCGCATCGTCACCTCGTCCTTGGCGATTGCTCGCTTATTCCGTAGTCCCCATTTGAAGTTGCAAATATTAGCAATGTAACCAGTATCAAATACCAGTGCTACTACGAGCTCTAGTTAGGTACACAACAATAACATGTATATCACATATACCTTTGTTCACTTTGCCATCCTTCTTATCCGCCAAATACTTGGGGCAGTTCCGCTTCCGATGACCAGTTTGCTTGCGGTAGAAGCACTCGGTTTCAGGCTTAGATCCGGACTTGGGTTTCTTCTCTTGAGCAAAGCAACTTGCTTGCTGTTCTTCTTGAAGTTCCCCTTCTTCTTTCCTTTGCCCTTTTTCTTGAAACTAGTGGTCTTGTTGACCATCAACACTTGATGCTCCTTCTTGATTTCTACCTCTGTAGCCTTTAGCATTGCGAAGAGCTCGGGAATTGTCTTGTTCATCCTTTGCATATTATAGTTCATCACGAAGCTCTTGTAGCTTGGTGGCAGTGATTGGAGAATTCTGTCAATGACGCTATCATCCGGAAGATTAACTCCCGGTTGAATCAAGTGATTATTATACCCGGACATTTTGAGTATATGCTCACTAATGTAACTATTCTCCTCCATCTTGCAATCTGTAGAACTTATTGGAGACTTCATATCTCTCAATCCGGCATTTGCTTGAAATATTAACTTCAACTCCTGGAACATCTCATATGCTCCATGACGTTCAAAAGCGTCGTTTGAAGACCCGGTTCTAAGCCGTAAAGCATGGCACAATGAACTATAGAGTAGTTATCGACTTTGCTCGCCGGACATTCACAACATCTGGCGTTGCTCCTGAGCAGGCCTGGCACCCAACGGTGCTTCCGGGGCGTAATTCTTACGTGCAGCAATGAGGATAATCCTCAAGTTACGGACCCAGTCCGTGTAATTGCTACCATCATCTTTCAACTTTGCTTTCTCAAGGAACGCATTAAAATTCAACGGAACAACAAAGACGAGCCATCTATCTACAACAAGCATAGACAAGCAAAATACTATCAGGTACTAAGTTCATGATAAATTTAAGTTCAATTAATCATATTACTTAAGAACTCCCACTTAGATAGATATCTCTCTAGTTATCTAAGTGATTACGTGATCCAAATCAACTAAACCATAACCGATCATCACGTGAGATGGAGTAGTTTTCAATCGTGAACATCACTATGTTGATCATATCTACTATATGATTCACGCTCGACCTTTCGGTCTCTGTGTTCCGAGGCCATATCTGCATATGCTAGGCTCGTCAAGTATAACCTGAATATTCTGCGTGTGCAAAACTGGCTTGCACCCGTTGTAGATGGACGTAGAGCTTATCACACCCGATCATCACGTGGTGTCTGGGCAAGACGAACTTTGGCAACGGTGCATATTCAGGGAGAACACTTCTTGATAATTTATAGTGAGAGATCATCTTAAAATGCTACCATCAATCAAAGCAAGATAAGATGCATAAAGGATAAACATCACATGCAATCAATATAAGTGATATGATATGGCCATCATCATCTTGTGCTTGTGATCTCCATCTCCGAAGTACCGTCGTGATCACCATCGCCACCGGCGCGACACCTTGATCTCCATCGTAGCATCGTTGTCGTTTCGCCATCTATTGCTTCTCGACTATCGCTACCCCTTAGTGATAAAGTAAAGCAATTACAGGCGTTGCATTTCATACAATAAGCGACAACCATATGGCTCACGCCGATTGCCGATAACTTCGGTTACAAAACATGATCATCTCATACAATAAAATATAGCATCACGTCTTGACCATATCACATCACAAAGCATGCCCTGCAAATACTAGTTAGACGTCCTCTACGTTGTTGTTGCAAGTTTTACGTGGCTGCTACGGGCTTAGCAAGAACCGTTCTTACCTACGCATCAAAACCACAACGATAGTTCGTCAAGTTAGTGCTGTTTTAACCTTCGCAAGGATCGGGCGTAGCCACACTCGATTCAGCTAAAGTGAGAGAGCAGGACACCCGCCAGCCACCTTTAAGCACGAGTGCTCGTAACGGTGAAACCAGTCTCGTGTAAGCGTACGCGTAATGTCGGTCCGGGCCGCTTCATCTCACAATACCGCCGAACCATAGTATGACATGCTGGTAAGAAGTATGACTTGTATCGCCCACAACTCACTTGTGTTCTACTCGTGCATATGACATCTACGCATAAAACCTGGCTCGGATGCCCCTGTTGGGGAACGTAGTAATTTCAAAAAAAAATTCCTACGCACACGCAAGATCATGGTGATGGCACAGCAACGAGAGGGGAGAGTGTTGTCCACGTACCTTCGTAGAACGTAAGCGGAAGCGTTATGACAACGCGGTTGATGTAGTCATACGTCTTCACGATTCGACCGATCCAAGCACCGAACGTACGGCACCTCCGTGTTCAGCACACGTTCAGCTCGATGACGTTCCCCGGGCTCCAATCCAGCAAAGCGTCGGGGATGTGTTCCGTCAGCACGACGGCATGGTGACGATGATGATGTTCTACCGGCGCAGGGCTTCGCCTAAACTCCGCGACGATATGACCGAGGTGGAATATGGTGGAGGGGGGCACCGCACTCGGCTAAGGAACGATCCGTAGATCAACTTGTGTGTTCTAGGGTGCCCCCTGCCCCCGTATATAAAGGCGCAAGGGGGGAGGCCGGCCGGCCCTGTAGGGCGCGCCAGGAGGAGGAGTCCTCCTCCTAGTAGGAGTAGGAGTCCTCCTCCTAGTAGGAGTAGGACTCCCCTCTTTCCTACTCCTACTAGGAGGGGGAAAGGAAGGGGAGAGGGGAAGGAAGAGGGGGCGCCTCCTAGTCCAATTAGGACCAGAGGAGGAGAGAGGCGCGGCTCACCCTGGCCGCCCTCTCTCTTTCCACTAAGGCCCATGTGGCCCATTAACTCTCCGGCGGGATTCCGGTAACCCTCCGCACTCCGGTTTTCTCGAAATCACCCGAACACTTCCAGTGTCCGAATATAGTCGTCCAATATATCAATCTTTATATCTCGACCATTTTGAGACTCCTCGTCATGTCCGTAATCACATCCGGGACTCTGAACAAACTTCGGTACATCAAAACTTATAAACTCATAATAAAACTGCCATCGTAACGTTAAGCGTGCGGACCCTACGGGTTCGAGAACTATGTAGACATGACCTAGAACTATTCTCGGTCAATAACCAATAGTGGAACCTGGATGTTCATATTGGTTCCTACATATTCTACGAAGATCTTTATCGGTCAAACCGCATAACAACATACGTTGTTCCCTTTGTCATCGGTATGTTACTTGCCCGAGATTCGATCGTCGGTATGCAATACCTAGTTCAATCTCGTTACCGGCAAGTCTCTTTACTCGTTCCGTAATACATCATTTCATAACTAACTCATTAGTTACAATGCTTGCAAGGCTTAAGTGGTGAGTATTACCGAGAGGGCCGGAGATACCTCTCCGAGCAATCGGAGTGACAAAACCTAATCTCGAATTATGCCAACTCAACATGTACCTTTGGAGACACCTGTAGAGCACCTTTATAATCACCCAGTTACGTTGTGGCGTTTGGTAGCACACAAAGTGTTCCTTGATGGCAAACGGAGTTGCACAATCTCATAGTTGTAGGAACTTTGTATAAGTCATGAAGAAAGCAATAGCAACATACTAAACGATCAAGTGCTAAGCTAACGGAATGGGTCAAGTCAATCACAACATTCTCCTAATAATGTGATCCCATTAATCAAATGACAACACATGTCTATGGTTAGGAAACATAACCATCTTTGATTAATGAGCTAGTCAAGTAGAGGCATACTAGTGACACTATGTTTGTCTATGTATTCACACATGTATCATGTTTCCGGTCAATACAATTCTAGCATGAATAATAAACATTTATCATGATATGAGGAAATAAATAATAACTTTATTATTGCCTGTAGGGCATATTTCCTTCATTACACGCACGAGTGTTTCTATAATTTGTGTCATCACTCAACATTCGTTATAGAATTCATCATAGTGTCAAGCTTGGGAACTCGTCTTAATCCAGCATGGAGCTTCTTCCGGCTCACAGCGTCACTTTATAAACACTAAGTTCGATTGAGATTGAAAATCGTCCGGATCTGTGACAAAGCTAGCATCAATGTGATACCATTACAACAAGCTCTTCATCACCACCGTAAACAAGAAACACATCATTAGTCATTGATGTCCAACATCACCGGGTGTCTTCTCGTAAGGCTTAGACCATAGGACATATCTGGTTGTGTACACCCTGATGAAGTCCAAAATACTTTGACCACTTCATTAAAGCGAAGATTTCAACTCATGCTTGCTTCGGTTCCTCCGATGGATTGCTGAAGTTTGCATACCTCTCTAGTTTTATCTGGATTGACAAAATCCTCGGGTTGTATCATATACACAGCATCGGTCTGCTTCCCGTTAAGGAACTCTGTTTTGGCATCCATCTGCTATATCTTGTTATTGAAATGTGCAGCAATTGCTAGAATAATCTGTACAAACTTTAAGCATCGTCCATTTCGACCCAAACGGGCACGCGCGGACGAAATGCGTCGGCGCGTTGGAGTTGCCTTAAGGCTATAGCATCTGGACCTCTTAGTTAGCAATTTGGTGTTGTCGCTGTGGAATTCGAATTTGGTGTTTGGTGCTTCCCATTGATTCATTTTTGTTAATCCTTTGAAATCCTCAATGTACTCCCTCCATTCCATATTACTCGTTACTGATTTAGTACAATTTTGTACTAAATCAACGACAAGTAATATGGAACGGAGGGAGTATATGCGAGTGGTAGTGTACAACAAGTCAATAAATATATAGACTCGTGTTTTTGGTGCTTTTAACATTCTCTAATCTTTATTATCACTTGTATCCTAGAACTAGACTATCCTGGCTGCAGTGCGGCAACAAGTCTTATCAGACTGCAGTCAAAAGTTTTATCAAACTTGGAACAATAGGCTTGCTCCGCCAAACCCCAAAAGCAAAGGAAAGCATGTACATGGTATAAACATGACAAAAATGTCACAAGCGAAGGTATTAAAAAAATGTCACCGCCGACTCACAGCTGCACATCCTAGCTGCAAGGTTTTGAATATATGACGTACAAAGGTTTTCCTTCTTGTGTCTTAACATGAGACCATGAGTGTCCAGGAGAAAGCAACATCTACTACGTACATCATGTAATGGACTAACTACTAATGGCGGTACAAATCATTCCGATCGTCTGCCAAATTTAAGTGCGGGTTGCAGGAAACTTTTGACACCTTCTTCGCATTCCAATCTCTCCCAGCATCGAGCACTACCAAACCGTAGCTCCTTCAGCTTTAGTGGCAAACTGTCCAGCTGGAAAGGAAGCCTCTTCAATCTTGAACTACCTAGAAGCACAAGTCGCTCTAGGGATGGGAATTCCATACCCTTGTCCCCAATAGTTTCCAACCAGCGGTTACCAGTAAGACGGAGATGCTTGAGGCAAGGAAATGTTTTTGTCTTGTCCAGTCCATTGCACAATTTGTCACCATGGCACCTCATAAATGCTTGCACCATACCATGACAACAATCTATATGAAGTTGTTCAAGGCGAGGCAAATACATAACCCAAGAGAGGTGCGATAGACGTTGGCAGAGAAACAATTCCAAACAAGTGAGCCTTGGGAATATAAATGCTGGAGTTGCTCCCATCCACTTTATCTCTCTCAAGGATCCCATCCACTTTAAGTGGAGGCTGTTGAGAGCACCAAAATGGTTGTTTGGTTGTTCTGTATCATAACTTATTGTTATTTCTCGAGTGTCGCTTCCTATGATATCCAGTTCATACAAGGTATTTTGTCCAAAGTTGGTTGATAAAATACGAGTGAATGCACATAGGTCACCCCGCAGACTCAAATATCTAATAGGGAGGTTAGCCGCTTCTCCTAGTAGTGACTCCAACTCAGCAGAACCTTGGACCAGAAAACCAAGCGCTTTCAACTGAGGTAGGATGCCCAACTCTTGGAATATCCACTCAGGTAGGGATGGTAGGGTGGGTTCTGTTTTGTAACACCTCAAGTCTATTACCTGCAATGCTTTAAGGCTAGAAATGACCCCAGCTGGTATTCTCACGCAACCAAAGGTTAGAAATGACTCCATCATGTAATATCCACTACCAGACATTAGGTACAAGAACTTGAGATTCATGAGCTTTCCAAAGGAGTGAGGCACTTTAATTTGCCCGGATTTATTTCGTGACAAATCAAGGTATTCCAGCTTTACCAAGGAACATTATTCTTCCGGTATCCTCTTGAGGTTGTTTTGGCTCAAATCCAGATATGTCAGCGAACTGCAATTCTTAATTGCTTCAACAATTATGCTTTCATCCAATTTGTTGTTCTGAAGGCACAAGATCCTCAGTTTTATGGGATCAAGATTAAACCTGATAGGAATTCTGTTATACATCAAGGAAATGCACTCAGCTTTGTTCGAAAGGATAATAACTTCTTTGTGTCTGACACCTGGTGCAGCCACAATCCATTTGTCATTGTTCACACCACACTCACAAGATATCCATAAAGCCATATCACGAATCACATCATGCACTTTAACAAAACCATGTGATCTTCTGAAGGAAGATTCTATGTCATCATATTCACAGTTCTCTAGCAAACATGCACCTGTAAGGTCAGCTATCAAACTATATGATTTTCTGAAGGAAGATTCTATGTCATGCTCATTCACTAGACCTAACCCCATCCAACACTGAGCAAGGTCAACTTTGCTAATATTCTCATCCTCTGGCCATAGTGCACAAGTCAAAAAACAATCTCTCAAGGTGTCGTTTCTTAAATTGTCATAACTAAACTTCAGCTGCCTGAAAACATTAGTTTCCATACCCAGTTCTATTGGGTCTTTGTCGATACCGCAACATGATTGTTTCATATATTGGATGGCAGCTTCCCATTGATACACATCTTTCCGATACATTGCCTTTCCAATGGTTGTCAAAGCTAATGGCAAGCCTTTCAGTTCCTTCATAAGTTCTCTAGCAAGAGATTTAATATGGGGACTAGAAAGAGTTTCGGCACCAATATTTTCTTCAAATAGCTGCCATGCCTCATGCTCCTGCAGATATGCGAGTTTTAACTCTTTCTTCACCTTCATTTGGCCACACAATTTTCTTAATCTTGTTGTTAGCACCACTTTTCTGTTGAGTTTGTTTGCATTTCCAAGGGGGTATGGTATGCCAACATCTTCTAGATTAATTTCATCCCATAGGTCATCCAATAGTACAAGAAAGCTTTTCGTCTTCATGTACTCATATATGGTACGACTTTTAGAACCACTACTTGGCAGCTTGAACCTTTCTATGATTTGTGACTGAACCTTTTCCACTGAGCACTCTTTGGAGGCAGTTACAAAGAGAACAAAATTAAAGTCCATGCCCTCTCCAAATGAATTATTGATGTTTTTGAGAAGATGTGTTTTCCCAACTCCACCTGGACCCCATATTCCAATCATTCCCACTGTGGGTTCATCCTTAATGAAGTGGAGAGCTTCTTGAAGGTTAAGGTCCTCAACTGACATAGATGAACTGGGCATCTCTTGGACTGAAGGTGGCATTGACTCAACTGCAACAGTACTAGGACAACTACTAAGACACTCTTGAACCTCATGAAGCTTCTCAGATGCCTCCATGGTAACATCCTTCTTCAACTTGCAATGCATAGAGATTACACGCACAACATTAATGATTTTGGCCACTTTTTCCAGCCATTTTTTCACCTCATATGTTGATGTCTTGCCTTCTCGCTCAGCATTCTGAATCTTCTGACAGACATCGTCTCTCTTCGCAACCAAGTCTTCGGTGCAGTCCTTGAGGTTGCCAACAATTCTTTCTGCCTTCAGGTTAAAAATAACACGCATATATTAGTACGGAATAATGGCTTTAGGATTATTTAGAATTTTGAGTATCGGTGCAAGCACGTTTTTTTTTTGAAAAGGAGGATGACCCCCGGCCTCTGCATCTGGAAGATGCATGCAGCCACTCGATGCAAGCACTTACCATACATAATGGTTTATCCTTTCGAAGGTCTGATCTCTTTACTGCATCAATGACATCTTCCCACTGCCTTGCATTTCTGCTTCTTCGCATCATCTTCCCAAAATGTATCAGCTCTGATGGTCGACCCATTAGTTCTCTTACGAGATCCTTAGCAAGTACCCCGACGTGGGGATCAGTATAAATATTCTCCTCACCAAAACATTGTTCAAATAGCTGGTGTGCCTCCTCCTCCTCCAAACCAAGCACTTCTATATATTTATCCAAAGTCTCAGTTTCGGCCTCCATGGAAGCTGCCTCTGCTTTTTCGCTGCTACCAAGCTTGCCTTTTCCGAAAGACTCAACAATCTTTCTCCTTTCCGCCTGGGAGCATAGAAATTGATTCATCAAGAAGCAGTCAGAAGAAAGGGACAAAAGATGCATACAAACACATTAAGATGGGAAAATATATATTAGAGCACATGCACCCAGGCCTCTCTATCTGGCCATCCATTTCCCGCATCACGATTCGTGCAAATACATTTCCCTTTTTTGTGTCTCCCACATAGTACATATATTGAAGTTCAAACCTATGCAGCATGGCAAAGCTTTCTAACTAGAATCTAGGATAAATCTTTCAGATTTTTTGTCAAACATAAATATACAAAATATGTTTTCAAAAAAATCATATTTTTAGTATTTATGTCAGACAAAAAATTCCGAAAGATTTATCCTAAATTCTAGTTAGAAAGCTATGCAACGCTGCATAGGTTTGAACTTCAAGATATGTTCTATGTGGGAGAAACAAAAAAGAGAAAATTTCATATAGAAAGTTAGTTGTGTCACATGGATTTTAAAGCAATATTGGAGAGTTAGGATAGCAGGGCCAGGGTGCAAGTGCTCTAAAAATCCACGTCCCATTAAGATGGGTCGCAATTGATCACCTCGGGAACTTGCTCAGCTGGCATGTTGGTGTCTTGTCTACTCTTGCAGTTTTCTTTGGGCTTCTTAGGCTCATATACAATCATCAAATCCACCTCATCAACCACTTTGCCGGCCTCTTCATAGAATATATTTTCAGTGATATCCTCGCCTCTAAGACCCTCGGGCACTTTCGTGCTCTGGAAGATGATCTTGTCAGCATTCTGGGTAACTTGTGGTGCCCTCTGCTGTGGCTGCAATGTTACCTGAACAAGATACTCGTTGCATCCTGGTGTCACAATGCCTTTGTCTGGCCATATGGTGTACTGCTGGCTTGGTCTTTCAATGTAAAAGGCAAAACAGGCCTTTGTCTTGTTGGTTAGCTTAACTGACCATGACATCTCCTTGTTAAGCTTAAGCTCGAGCGGCTCAATACGAAGCATGTCATCGTCCAGATAGGCGCTTTCCTGCGAGAAAAGAGAGAGATGCGTAATCGGAAATTACACTTTTTTCGGAAAATATGTATAATTTAGGCTACTAGGATAGTTGTCAGACGCAAATTTGGGATTATGCTAACCTAGCAGGGTTAGGATTAGCTAAACAATGTATTTTAATCTAGAACAAAATTAACACAGCCTGAGAGTTAAATAGTTGACTATTCCACACTTCATTAGCTCTGTGATCAATAACACTGTTATCTCCTTTGATTTCAAATGATGCATCCCTTTCCACAGTTTTGATTACAAGGTATCTTAAACTAGCTATAGCTTACCTGGCCAGTGTGCCCATCCATACTTTCAGATTCACCCAGAATGTTTATTATCTCCAATATGGAAGGTCTATGTCCTGATTCTTGTTGCCTGCAGCGTACCGATATTTCAATGCATCTAGTTACTTGCCGGTATTGTAGTAACGTCGGTGGTCTATTCCACCTGTGTCTCCACCTTCGAAGTACCTACATTTAACAAAAGGCTAATTATTTTTGATAATCCCAGAATCTTACAGTACCATTTTCTAGTTCAAGGCCACCATAGTGTGTGTTCGCCACAGCGCTGTAAATGAATCCATCCACCCACGTGAGATATGTATGAAAAAAAGATGTTGTTTAAAGTAGATATATGCCATTCAGTACTATACTATGCATATTAAAGCATGAACAAAAGATGCTGGCAAAACATTCTTGCTGTTCTAAAAAGTGAGAGATATCACTTACATTATTTTTGTGAGGGACGCTCTTACGCCCCGTTACCAATTCTGTGATTATGACACCCAAACTGTATATGTCACACTTGAATGAAGTTTTGCCATCTTTCTCGTATTCTGGAGCGCCATATCCTCTGCAATAAAATACAATAGTGTGATGCATTCTGACACAAAGTAAATGTGGGGCTGTAATGATAGAAACTGTAAATAATGATTCCTCATAGCTTACGGTGTTCCAAAACGTTGACCCGTAGTATGTGACATTTCATTTGATCTTGACAACCCAAAATCAGTAATTTTTGGAACCATATGATCATCGAGTAATATATTTGGCGGTTTAAGATCCATATGAACAATTTCTTTTTCCTTGTGAAGATAAAACAGACCCTTGCAAATTCCAGAGATTATTGCATAACGTGGTTCCCATTCAAGTCCCCTTAATTCATCTGTAGAATAATAAATACACAAAAAGGTAAGAAGTAATGTTAAACTTCATATCGAGCAATATTAATGATGGAACATTATTTTAGATGCAAGTCTGTCACTAAGGTTGATCCGGACTTGAAAACTGAGCAAGCACTAGTCCAGGCAGTATGGTAAAGAAGTAAGAAAGAAGAGCTGCATGCATCAATTGCAATAAGACCTTACCAGTAATATGCTTATCAAGACTTCCATTGCGAATGTACTCAAAACAGAGCAATCTTTCTCTTACGCTTACAAGGTTATTTTCTCCTGCCTCTTTTATTGATGTCTGATGTGTATTAGAACAGAAGCCAAGAAACCGGACTACATTTTGATGGTTGGTGTTCATCAGGCTATTAAACTCACGACGAAATGACACGTCATCAATTGTGTTTTTGTTGACTTCAATCCTCTTGACAGCAACAATAATCCCATTTTGGAGTTCACCCTATTGGTCAGCATTTAAATGATGGTCAGCCTACAATACCAAAACAGCAGGTGAGTTTCCTGCTGTAATTTTATCAATAAATGCAAATTGTTAATATTAAAGGATACAGAACAAAACAAGTTGTTAATTATTTTTTATCGAACTAGCGATATTATACTGAACTTGAGAAGTTTATGTATGCTATGTTGTCAATGGCAATGGTGAAGTGTACCTTGTAAACCGCTCCAAATCCACCCTGACCAATTTTTCTGTTGTCAGAGAAATCGTTCGTGATGCTTTGTAACAGTGCTAATGGCAGATCCTTGGGGTCCTCGTCTCCACTGAGTATACGCTCCAGCAGAGTTTGGTCCCCCATTCAGAAGTAGCTACACGCGCGGTGTTATTGAGAAGTAAAGCATGAAAACAAATTAGTTTGGTTGAGACAAATTAAAGAAATTGGTACCTGCTAGAGATTTAGTCCTCCTATACTGTATCTGTACGTAGTGGTCTAAATTTGTAGGAAGCACGGACGAACCGGAACTGCTCCAATCGATGCCTGCACAAGCAAAAACACAACTCTTACGGTTAGTGTTGCAAAAAGGGGAATACAACAGAAGAGAAGAGAGAGGAGGGGAAAGCTATAACAGATATATATATATATATATATATATATATATATATATATATATATATATAGTTGCAAGAAAGTGCTTACTGTGTCTCTTCTTTTATTTTATCGTCCAAGAACCCTTCTCCGGAACTTGTTTCAGAAGAAATATAAGCTTTTTTCACAAAGGAAAACAAAACTTCCTCCAGGAGACTTGATCACAGAAAGAGAAGAGGACACAAATGAAAACAGGATCACGGGAAATTCTTTTTTAGTTTTTTCTTTCTGTATTCAAATAGAACAAGGAATACAAGGGCAATTCACGTTCAATCAAATTGAAGTTCTGGATGCAAAGAGTACGGAAAAAGGCAAACAGAACTAGAATGCGGAAAGACTGTTTCTCTCTCTCTCTCTCTCTCTCTCTCTCTTGATTCAGAAATAAAACGTATGCATAGAAGCTTGAAAGAATTCGAACCTTTTTTTGTTTTCAGAAAAGGGCAGAAATGAATGGAAACGAAATCAGGACCGCAGATCACCCTAAACTCAGTTTTTGTGGGATGCAGAAGAAGAAGCAGAAGAGGAGAATGATTGTGGGAGCTGTGGAAGATTGTGGCTGGGAAGGGATCCCTTGGAAGTGAGAGAGAGAATAGCCAACAACCAAGCTGCAGAAAACAAAGCATAGACTAGTTCAAAATGAAGATGCTCAATTATTGACCATTAGTTTATATCAACTGGGTTGCAGTAAGATGAGTATAGAATTACGACAGCTACCTTCAGTCCAAGCATATTCATTTGGTGTACGACAGCTAGCTTCAGGTCAAGCATAATCTGGGAAGGTAAGAGTCGAATCTTTCAAGCTTAACAAGTGCATGTTCGCACCAGTATACTTGTGGGCTGCTACCTATGCAAACTCGCCTGCCAAGTATACATTATTTACATTGAAGTTCATTGAACCTAACAAGTGCCTCAAAAAAAAAAGTTCATCGATCCTTGAGATGTGCAGGTTTGCATATGCGCAAGTTGTCTGTATCGAAATTACATACTCAGCCCATTTGGGATTGGGAATAAAAAATTAACAAGTGTGCTGAACGAAATAGGAAAAGCTCAGTTGCTTCCAAAATAGATGGTCCCATATTTGCCTTGCCGATGCATATACTATGTATTAGGGGTAAGTATATTTTTCGTCCTCGAACTCTGGCCATAGTATAGAAATCGTCTCTCAACTTCGAAACCACTAAAACTCAGTCCCTCAACTATTTAAACATGATATTTTTCGTCCCTCGCACCGCTTAAAGTGGTTTTGGTATGACGTCGACCAGGGTTTGACTAAAACCGTTCACGTGGCCTGGTTTTGACTGAAAATGTGACAATAAATGTGCAATCTAGTTCATCATTTACAGTAAATGTGCAGTAATATTCCGGATGTCTGCTTCAAGTTCAAATGTGACAGTAAATGTGCAGTCTAGTTCATCATTTACAGTCAATGTTACATCTGGTGCTGCAAGTTCTCAAGTTGGAGGAAATAAAAGAGCAAAGAAAGACCCAGCAAAACTACTGGAGTAGTGTACTTGTACTCATGTCTGTGGTTATCCCTTGTGCTTATGTCAGAATCCATGTTTGTGGTTGCTTCTAAGACTAATCAGTACTATTTCTCATTTACTTCGTCAGACTTTGAGAATTCCCTTGTGATTTGCTTGTAAGACTAATCAGTACTATGCTTGTGGCTATGTCAGACTATGAACAAGTGAACAATCTGCTATGCCTTCAGTTTACATAATGGTCTAAAATCATGTGAACAATCTGCTATGAATCCCATTCAGTTTATACAATGGTCTGAAACTGAAACCATCTAGTTAGCATACAATTTGCTGTTACCAAACTGGACAAACCTGCGACTGAGATGCTTTGAGCGATTACATGGCGGTCAAAACCAGGCCACATGGACGGTTTTAGTCAAAACTGGGTCGACGTTATACCAACAAACCACTTTAAGCGTCGTGAGGGACGAAAAGTATCATGTTTAAATAGTTGAGGGACTGAGCTTCAGTGGTTTCGGAGTTGAGGGATGATTTTTATACTATCGCCCGAGTTTGAGGACGAAAAATATACTTCTGCACTGCCGCCAGCTACTCCAGAAAGAAACTATTGAAAAGCTAAATAAATCGGTTGGTGATTGCTTGGGAGATTATGCATGCGCGAAAAGATCGCAGGGGCCCTTTTTCTCGGTCAAGTATATTCTCTAGCTTTCGATAACCATGATGAAGTGAACACATTAATTGTTGTTATGCAGGAAATGCTGCTGCAAGAATTTCTGCTCTACTATAATTGGTTTGAGTCCCGGCATATGTTGGACGACGTCGAGGAGATGCTCAAATTGTCGGGCCTGTATGGGCTCACTTGGTAGAGGGGTAGCACACTGTGTTTCGCACAAAAGAAACCTCCCAGGTACTGGTATTTCCTAATGTGTAACAGCATAAAAGTGCGGGCAATGCCAGTATACATTCATATACAAATAAATAAAGGGACAATCACACATAGGGAAACATTTCTTTATTAATTCTCTTGAGATTTACAAAGTGCCGTTTCCCACATTATTACATATGTTGCGCCAAGGATAAGTACATCTGACTAATATCCAGCGATTGTGGAGGTTCTGGTTCCCGGAGCCTCATAAGACTATTCGGTTAATTACATCTGCTGGTAAATCTTAAAGAACACCTCCGATTAAGCTGCGCTGATGGTCGTCATCTTGAACCTGAAATATTGTCATGATATGTTGAGAAGAGTGGCATATATGAATGTTCCAAGGCCTCATCGGCCCTTGGTATGAAACGTCTGGTATCGTGGGCACCGGGTTCATAGTAAAGTCTCAAAAATGTGTTCGGCCTTGTCGGTCGCGAACAAAGTGGGTCCAGCCTCACCCGTCAGGAAATGTGTCCGGCCTCGTCGGTCGTGAACAAAGATGGCTATAAATATATGTGTTCAGCATCTGAACCTCTGAAATCCTCAATGTGTATGCAAGTAGTAGTAGTAGTAGTAGTATACAACAAGTCAATAAATATAGACCAGTGTTTTTGGTGCTTATAACAATCTCTATAGTCACTTGTACCCAGGCGAGTGTCAACTCTGGCTGCAGCAATAAGTGTTATCAGACTTATTAATTGGAACAAGAGGGGTGCTCCGCCAAAAGCAAAGAAAAGCATGTACAGCTGCACATCCTGGCTGTAATAATTTGAATATTTCCTACGTACAATGTTTGCTACTTGTGTCTTAACATGAGACCATGAGTGTCCATGTCAGAAGAAAGCAAAATCTACTACATACATAATATAATTAATGGACTAACTACTAATTAATCGTACAAATCAGCTTCGCCGAAATTTCATTCAAATTTTTAACCCTGATGTCGTCTGCCAAATTTAAGATAGGGTTGCAGGGTAATTTTGACACCTTCTTCGCATTCCAGTCTCTCCCAGCATCGAGTATCATCAAACCGTAGCTCCTTGAGCTTTGGCGGCAAACTGTCCGACTGGAAAGGAAGCCTCTTCAATGCTAGACTACCTTCAAGCTCAAGTCGCTCTAGGGATGGGAATCCCATACCATTGTCCCCAATACTTTCTAACGATACGTTATAAATAAGAAAGAGAAGCTTGAGGCGAGGAAATGTTTCTGTCTTGTCCTGTCCATTGCACAATTTGTCACCATGGCACCTCATAAATGCTTGCACCATGCCATCACAAGAAACTATATGAAGTTGTTCAAGGCGAGGCAAATGCATAACCCAAGAGAGGTGCAATAGATGTTGGCACATAAACAATTCCAAATAAGTGAGCCTTGGGAATATAAATGCTGGAGTTGCTCCAATCCACTTTATCTCTCCCAAGGATCTCGCCATAGTTAATCGGATGTTGGTGAGAGCACCAAAGCAGTTGTTTGGTTGTTCCGTATCATGTTCTATTGTTATTTCTTGAGTGTCGATTTCTTCATAGATATCTTGTTCAAGAAAATATCTTTCTTCATTGATATCCAGTTCATACAAGGTCCTTTGTGCAAAGTTGGTTGATAAAATACGAGTGAGTGCACTTACGTCATTTAGAGCCAAATATCTAACAGGGAGGTTTGCTGCTTCTCCTAGTAACTCAAACTGAGCTAAATCTCTTACCAGAATACCAAGCGCTTTCAACTGAGGTAGGGTGCCCAACTCTCGGAATAGGAATAGGGTACATTCTCTCAAGAGACTCCTCAAGTCTATTACCTGCAATGCTTTAAGTCTAGCAATGACCCCAGCTGGTATTCTCACGTAACCACTACCAGACTTTAGGTACAAGAACTTGAGGTTGATAAGATCTCCAAAGGATTGAGGCACTCCAGTTTCCCCAAATACATTTTCTGACAAATCAAGGTATTCCAGGTTTACCAAGGAACATAATTCTTCCGGTATCCTCTTGAGGTTGTTTCCGCTCAAATCCAGATATGTCAGTGAAGTGCAATTCTTAATTGCTTCAATAATGCTTTCATCCAATCCGTTGTTCCGAAGGCACAAGATCCTCAGCTTTAATGGATCAAGATTAAACCTGATAGGAATTCTGTTGAAACTCAAGGAGATGCACTCAGCTTTGTTCGAAAGGATAATAACTTCTTTGTCTCTATCACCTGGTGCCGCCACAATCCATTTGTCATTCTTCTCACCACAGTCACAAGAAATCCATAAAGCCATATCACGAATCACATCATGCACTTTAACAGAACCATGTGAATTTTCAAAGGAAGATCCTGGGCGAACGTCGCCGCCCTCTAGCAAGCATGCAGCTGTAAGGTCAGCTATCAAACTATATGATTTCCTGAAGGAACATTCTATGTCATGCTTATTCACTAGACCTAAGCCCATCCAACATTGAGCAAGGTCAACTTTGCGAATCTTCGCATCCTCTGGCCATAGTACACAAGTCAAAAAACAATCTCTCAATGTGTCGTTTCTTAATTTGTCATAACTAAACTTTAGCTGCCTGAAAACATTAGTTTCCATACCCAGTTCTATTGGGTCTTTGTCCTCAGTGCAGCATGATTGTTTCATATATTGGATGGCAGTTTCCCATTGATATTCATCTTTCTGATACATTGCTTTTCCAATAGTTTTCAAAGCTAATGGCAAGCCTTTCAGTTCCTTCACAAGTTCCCTAGCAAGATCTTCAATATGGGGACTAGAAAGAGTTTTGGAATCAGTATTTTCTTCAAATAGCTGCCATGCCTCATGCTCCTGTAGATATGCGACTTTTAACTCTTTCTTCACCTTCATTTGGCCGCAAACTTTTCTTATTCTTGTTGTTAGCACCACTTTTCTACTGAGTTTGTTGGCACTTCCAAGGGGATATGGTATTCCAACATCTTCTAGATCAATTTCATCCCATAGGTCATCCAATAGTACAAGAAAGCTTTTCGTCTTCATGTACTCATATATGGTACGACTTTTAGAACCACTACTTGGCAGCTTGAACCTTTCTATGATTTGCGACTGGACCTTTTCCACTGAGCACCCTCTAGAGGCAGTGACAAAGAGAACAAAATTGAAGTCCATGCCCTCTCCAAATGAATTATTGATGTTTTTGAGAAGATGTGTTTTGCCGACTCCACCTGGACCCCAAATTCCAATCATTCCCACTGTGGGTTCATCCTTAATGAAGTGGAGCGCATCTTGAAGGTTAAGGTTCTCAGCTGACATAGATGGACCAGGCATCTCTTGGACAGGAGGTGGCATTGACTCAACAACAATAGTACTGGGACAAGTACTGAGACATTCTTGAACCTCGCGAAGCTTCTCAGATGCCAGCATAGTAACATCCATCTTCAACTGCCTGCAACCGTGAGACATCACTTGTACATCATGAATGATGTTATCCACTTTTGCAGCCATCTTTTCGCCTCATTCGTTGGTGTTTTATTATGTTGTAGCTCAGCATCCGCGATCTCCCGATGGACATCCTTCCCCTTGGCATTCAGGTCTTGTGTTGCATTCTCGAGATTTCTCACAATCTTTTCCGTCTTCAAGGACAAATAACACACATAAATAGTGTAATAAATATTCAAGACGACAATATGAAAAATGAGTGTTGATATAAATACTTACCAAATTTAATGGGTTGTCGCCCCTTTCCCTTTGAAGGTTTGCTCTCCTTACGGCATCAATTGCGTCCTCCCACCGCCTTTCATCTCTTATTCCTTGCATTACCTTCCCATAACGTATCAAATCTGATGGCAGGCCTTTTAGTTCTCTTACGAGTTGCTCTGCAAGGGCCCCGATGCCGGGATCAGAATAAATATCCTGCGCACCAAATTCTTTTGCAAACAGATGGCATGCTTCATGCTCTTCCAAATCAGGCACTTGTATGTACCTTTCTACATCCATCAGATGATATATGGATTGTGATATTGACGTGACTACCACTTTCCTCTGCACCCAGCGAGAAACTTGCACAGTGTCCACAACTTGCACATCTCCAAGAGGATATGGAATGCCAGCTGCTTGAAGGTCTAGCTTCACACGAAGGTCGTCCACCAGCAGCAGAAAACTTTTTTTGCTGAGCAGTTGAGATATCCTGGTAGCTTGAGTTGCCACATCAGGAACCGTGTCTGTACGGAGCCTGCTTACAATTTGAGCTTGTACCGAGAGCTCACTGGAGGCCGTAACAAAGATGACAAAATCAAAGGGGCATTCCCCAAGAA
Source organism: Aegilops bicornis (assembly GCA_021605145.1). NCBI lineage: Eukaryota > Viridiplantae > Streptophyta > Magnoliopsida > Poales > Poaceae > Aegilops > Aegilops bicornis. Next base: position 165,808 of record JAHIAL010000140.1, read on the forward strand.
ATGAATCGTTCATCTTCTTGAGAAGCTGTGTTTTCTCATCTTTATCTGGACCCCATATTCCAATGGCTCCCACTGCCTCAATGCACCTGAGAGCATTGTTGAGAGTATCCTCTCTGCTTGGCGGAAGTTGAGAAGAGTGGGTGGACAAATCTATGACACGAGGTGGAGGTGGTACGCGTGTGATATTATCGGGTTGAGGCGTGCTACTGATATATGTTCTCACAGCATCCACCTTCTCAGCTGCTTCCTTGCTGCTCTTATAGTTTCCCCAGCAATTCAAGGAGCACCCAAAGATTCTACAGCTCTGATCAAAAAAAGACTTGCGGTTTGCCTCTTCTTCGGATATGGCTTGCTTCGCCCTTTGCACCCAATCCTCTGCCTCTTTTGTTTGTATCAAGCCATTCATTTCGCCATGTGTAATTGTCTCTTCGATACGAAGCAAGTTGCCTTTCAAAGTCTCAGTTTCAGTCCTATGATTCCTCACGTTTGTGCGAGCGGTGAAGCAATACGTGGCATTTGTGGAGAAGAGCGTGTAGAATGGACTTATGACCGTGCTGACAGTATTTCCGAGCAAAGGACCAAGCGCCGGCGCCTCAATTGGCATTTTTGGCACTCGTTCGAAGAATCAGTACTGCAAGACAGACAATTGTTGTGTCTCAGTGATGTACTGTATATGGCAAGGAAAAACACCAATCAATTAAGTTTATGAAAAGCATAGGCTACATGCAATGGCAGATGGAGCGCAAGCTTTGAGATGTTGAATACTCATAAATCTTGTGTGATTCTCTTATGTTTGAACTTGTGCAACTTTACACTGTTATACTACTTGTAACCCAATATGTCTTGCGTGATTGTATATGCTAACAGATCCCTATGAAGAACTTTTCTATATGGAAGGCATATTATATACTCCCTCCGTCTGGAATTACTGCATCCAGTAATTCCGGACGGAGGGAGTATATGACTGCATCAGAAAGGAGTTGTGGAAATATGTTCGATTGTGGAGATAACACTTGTTGTAATAACAGATAAAATCGCAAGAAAGTGCTTACTGTGTCTCTTGTATAATAATTGCAGGTAAATAAAACAATCTTAGTATATATGTGTTCTTCCAGGAGAACTAATCACACAAATGAAAACAGGGCCACGAGAAGATCATGTTTGAGTTTTGTTTCCGCATTCAGATTGGACACCGATGTTAGACGACGATGGGATATCTTGTGTGATTCTCTTTGAACTTGTGCGAGTTTATATTGTTATACTATTTGTAAGAACACGGGATGCGTCCAAATCTATCTTCTGTAATTGTACATGCTAACAGATCCCTGTGAAGAACTTTTCTAGCGACTAATTAAAGTATTTGGGCCATTCGGTTTAAAGAACTTTTCTAGTAACTGACAAACATACCAAAATCTTGTTCTAACAGGAGTTAACCAGTAGAGCCTAAAAACTTGAAATAACTGTTCATATCAACAAAATAATTAAGGAGTTAACAAGGGAGCATTACTGAATTACTTGGTAACAATAGTTTTTTCAACAGTAGCGGACAAGTTTTTATCAGTTTTTGGGCAGAAGCATATTGAGTATCAAGAGACTAAGAAATTCATCAAAGGGAGAATTATCTGCTAGCATAAGACGAAGTAGAATATATATCACGCTCTATATGGATGATGTACTATAACTTGAGCTATAGCGGATTGGAGTTCTGGAAAAATATGTCCGTTTGTTAAGAGGTTTGAATAGATAAAAGATAAAGCTATAACAGATAAAGTTGCAAGAAAGTGCTTACTGTGTCTCTTCTTTTATCGTGGAAGAGTCCTTCTCCGGAACTTGTTTCAGAAGAAGTATAAGGTTTTGACACAGAAAGAGAAGAGGACACAAATGAAAACAGGAGCACGAGAAATTCTTTTTTGAGTTCTGTTTATGTATTCAAATAGAACAAGCAAGACAAGGGCGATTCGCGTTCAATCAGAAATAAAGTTGTGAAAGCAAAGAGTAGCAAAAACAATGTCCTTTACTCTATAACCTACAAGAACGCGCAAAAAAGTTTTGTTTATTTTGAAATCTTGGCAAGAATGGCAGGAAAATTGGTAAACAGAAGTAGAATGCGGAAAGACTGTTTTTTTGAGTTTTTTCTCTCTTGATTCAGAAATAAAACCTATGCATAGAAGCTTCAAAGATTATCGAACCTTTTCTTTCTGTTTTCAGAAAAGGGCAGAAATGAATGGAAACAAAATCAGGATGCAAGCGAAGAACCAGAAGAGGAGAAAGGAGGAAAATGGTTGTGGGAGCTGTGAAGATTGTGATTGGGAAGGGATCCCTTGGAAGTGAGGGAGCTGCAGAAAACAAAGCATAGACTAGTTCAAAATTAAGACGCTCAATTATTGGCCATTAGTTTATATCAACTACGTACCAGCTACTCCAGAAAAATATCTGTGCACTGCCAGCTACTACTCCAGAAAGCAACTATAGAAAAGCTAATTAAATTGGTTGGTGACAAGGACGTTTATTTCTTTTTGAAGGCATTGCCGCGGAAGAAGTCTGACTTCCATCCGTGTTAATTTTATACCTTGTAATGGTTTGGCCCAAGTTGCCTTTGCTCTATACTTTGCTTAATAATAATAATTTATAAAAATGGTTATGTGCATCGCAAAGATGAAAAGGCCGAGGATTCAGCCTCCTTTTCCAAAAGATATGGTTGCTCGCTCGAAACCGATCAAAACACACATCTCCATAAAGCTGTTTTAAAGCGACGCATACTTGATTTTTTTAGATAAAAGGCCGAAGGCCCGACTTTAAAGTAATATAATAAAGCCAACACGCAGCCAACAAGTAGCATACATCCAAGTTCAAACATCCAAGACTAACAGAGGCAAAATTTCGTGTTTTGACCCTTTTGGCTAACAAATTCAGGATCTGACCCCCCCTCTGGAAAAATTTCGGGATCTGACCCCCAGATCCCGAAATTTTTTTTCCAGAGGGGGGGTCAGATCCTGAATTTGTTAGCCAAAAGGGTCAAAACATGAAATTTTGCCAATACCAGAGGCCCAAGTACAGAGAAATAGAATCAGCCAGCACAGGAAAAAGAGCCGACAGAAGAACAAAAAAAGAGGCTAAGGAGGTGATGATAGATCCCCATCTATTGGTGACGTGGTTCCACAGCATCCTTGTCGCTCTCCTTAGTCAATAAAAGAGGCTAAGGAAGTTGCCCTCTCTCGCACGCACGCAATCAGTGGCTCCACAACATCCTTGTCGCTCTCCTTAGTCAATAATTTTCCCTACTGCAAAAACAAATATAGATGAAAAATGCAATCAATCGGTTTGTTAGAAATGGTAAACTTGTTTATAGTAGTCCACACGATCCAGCACATGATGGGGAACCCAAACCAGAAAAGCCTTTTGGTTTGCCCAACCAGAGAAAGGACAAGAGGCCGGAGCTCTAGCGTGGAGTTCGGAGCCCAAGACACGCCAAGGCACTGACGAAAACAAATCCAGAACAGGATAGCCATGGGGCATCGGAAGGACGAAATTACTAGTTAAGAGTTCTCGAAGATCGCTCCAACTTCTCAAGTTGCGACAAGTGGCGTGCTGCATGTGCGCCATTTGTCGCAACCTGTGAGTTTTTCCTTTTTTCGTAGATCACTTTATTCAAAACGTTTTATCTCTTAAACAGTGCGTCCAAATCTCGAACCGCTTTCGCCGTTGGATTCCTCGTGTCGAGATCTTCAAAACTAGATCCAATGTTGATAGGTTTTGATGAACTTTTTTCACAAAAAAAACCAGACGAAAAAACCGAACCAGGAGCACGGGATCTTTCCCTTTCCGAAAGAGGCACGCCCGTGCCTCTGACGAAATCATAACCATGCCTCTTGCGGAAGCAAAAAAAAGAGAAAAGACGTTTTTTTTCGTTTTCGAGGAGGCACGGCCGTGACTCTCGCGAAAGCACAACCGTGCCTCTCGCGGAAGCAAAACGGTGACTCTCGCGAAAGAAAAAAACAAAAACGTGTTTTTTCCGTTTCCGAGGAGGCACGGCCGTTACTCTCGCGAAAGCACAACCGTGCCTCTCGCGGAAAAAAAATCATGACTCTCGCGAAAGAAAAAAAAACAAAAAACGTGTTTTTTTCGTTTCCGAGGAGGCACGACCGTTACTCTCGCAAAAGCACAACCGTGCCTCTCGCGGAAGCAAAACCATGACTCTCGCGAAAGAAAAAAAACAAAAAACGCATTTTTTTCGTTTCCGAGGAGGTATGGCCATGACTCTCGCGAAAGCACAACCGTGCCTCTCGCGGAAGCAAACCCGTGACTCTCGCAAAAGAAAAAAAAACATGTTTTTTTTCGTTTCCGAAAGGCACGACCATGACACTCACGAAAGCACAACCGTGCCTCTCGCGGAAGCAAAATCGTGACTCTCGCGAAAGGAAAAAAACAAAAAACGTATTTTTTTCCGTTTCTGAGAGGCACGGCCGTGACTCTCGCGAAAGCAAAAGCGTGCCTCTCACGGAAGCAAAACCCTGACTCTTGCGAAAGAAAAAAAACGCGTATTTTCCACAATTTTTTTAAAAAATTTTTTTTGGTTGAAAAGCTAGGGAAGACCAGTGGAAACCAAGACGTCGAAAAAACCCAGAAAAAACCATTTAAAAAGCCGAAACGTGTGCGGAAAAACAAAATCTGAAGGGAGCGCCTAGAGCGCGACACGTGGCGAATAGCTGAGAGCGCGTCAACTGGCACTGATCATTGTGAGGCTGCCGAATGAGCACTCGTTAATTAGTTGCTCTCCCGGAAGGAGTCCTCCAGCGTGTGGCGAACAAAGCCAGCGCGCACCCCCGCTCCCCTCCCGCACGCCCTATTGGGCCGGTCCATGAGCGGGGCAGGTGCCCACTTCTTTTTTCTGTTTCGGACCTCAAAGGAATGACTATCTCCTTTATTTTGTCTAAAAAAAAGACTATCTCCTTTATTTTCATGAACACTTGTGCGATATCACACATGTCACAACCCTGAATCACGTAATTGAAACTGCAGTGTAATTTTGTCGGTTTGTTGATGACACGGTCCACGTCAGAGATAGAGGTGATTTGTATGCTCCGAAATTGTGATCCTCTGGTTCATTGTCTGAAGAACCTGGCCACAACTCATCGTGGTTGCGAGCATGGGACCCGGTGACATATATGCCCTCGTCGTGTTCTTCCCCCAAACTCAACTCGGCGTGGTCATCACCGGTAGAATCCGCCGGCAGCACACTCTCGGCGTTGTCGTCGTCGCCGACGTCCGCTAGCAGCACACCCTCAATGTTGTCATCAGCATGGTCAGTGAAAGCTGCGTACAGTGGAACTTCCTCATCGAGACACACACCGACATCAACGAGCTAATTTCCGGCCACATTCTCCTCGTCGACCATTTGAAAACAAAAAATATTTGAAAAATGTTAATCAAGCATTTAAAAAAATGTTAATGTGTCCAGAAAAAATGTTGACCATCCGGTACTGTATTAAAAGAATGTTAAACTTGTATTTGAAATTTTTTAATCAAGAATTTGAAAATTGTTAAATTTATATGGAAAAATGTTGAGCATGTATTTAAAAAAGTTAAGCTTGCATTTCAAAAATAATAATCATGCATTTGAAAAATGTTAAATATGTATATAAAAATGTTGATCATGTATTTAAATAAATTTTAATCAAGCATTTAAAATATGTTTAAGGAAAATATTTAACAATATATTCAAAAATGTTAATCTTGTATTTTAAAAATCTTGATAATGTGTATAGAAAAAATTGACCATGTATTAAAAATGTCAAACTTGTATATGAAAAAAAAATTAGACGTGTATTAGGAAAATGCTCTTGACGTATATGAAAAATGTAGAATGAAAACCAAAAGAAACAAACAAAAACGAAAAAAAACAATGAAAGACTAACAAGAAACCAAAGAAAAAAGAAAAGGAACCAAAGAAACAAGTGCAGAAAAATGAAAAAATGAAAACCAAGAAAGAAACAATGGAAAACAAAGAAAGCCGGTGAAAACCGAGAGAGAAATAAACAAAACCAAAAAATGAAGGGACAAAAAGAAAAGAAAAAAAAGTCAAAACCGAGAAAGAAGCGAAGATAGCCAAAAAATTAAAAAGAAAGAAAATGAAAAGCAATACTAGTGAAAACCAAAAAGAAAGGGAAAAAAATGAGAAAACGGTAAAGAAACGAAAGAAACCAGCGAAAAACAAAGAAAAACAAAAAAACAGAGAAAACCGGCAAAAAATTAAACCAAAAAGTTGAAACAAAAGAAACGATCGCGAACCAGCGAAGCGTTCGCACGTCATGAGCCAGCTAAGCAAAAAAAAATAGAGGAAATGGGTCGGCCCAGTTTCTTGGCGAGGAGCTATTCCTTTTTTTTTGAGCATCAATCTGAACGTAAAGCTATTTCGTATACACGCCAGATACACTCATCCCTATGAGCACACACGCACACCCTACCCCTGTGAACACCTCCGAGAGACTGAACCGCATATCATCTTGAGATTTCTGAAGTCATCAGCGCCTCGTCGTCGGCGGAACGTCTCCTCACCGAAAAGCGCATCGCCAGAAATCCTGAAATAAATCTAGGAATAATGCGAGCACCAGGATTTGAACCCTGGTGGGTTGGGAATACCACTGTTCACCTAACCAACTCAACCACAGGTTGATTCGCGGCGAGGAGCTATTCCTATCAGGCGTGAGCAGCTTACATCTCGTGTGAAGTGAGATATAGCTTTCGCGTGTTATCTCGGCTATTTGTTCTTTGCTTCATATATTACATTATGGATCTAGTGAAGTGTATGCTGATCCAATCAACCCACGTCCACTAGTGAGTTAAGAGGTCTATCCCGATTATGTTGTGGGAAACACTTCCCTATAGATGCCTCCTGAGAAGTATTGGTCAGATTCATCATATTTGAGATGCACTGAAATCATGTGCCACATAAGAATTCGCCAGCCGACTCCAACGATTATGAAGGGATGACGTAAGGGGCACGATCCAACGATTATGACATGTAATCATATGGTGCGGAAAGTGACTAATCCATGCCCTCGCGTCAGTCGACCCAATCTGAAAACTACCTGCACGCGGGCCCAATAACTTGCAAAACCCAAAAGTGCAGTTTTATACCATTCTGATGAAAATGACTAACCTGATGTTGGATCTTGAGGTGTATCTCTCCTTGTGTGTGATTTGAGTAAACTTGTGTGGTGAACCTTGTTCTTTTGTGTTTCCTCTTGTGTTCCTTTTGTGAAGATTAGGCAACATCCAGGACTTGGTCCTACTCCTACATCAATAATGCTTCATGGACAGAAACTGAGAAATAAGGAAGTAGAATGTCAATTTTTATTATCACGGAGAACCACCCTATTTCAGCTCTGATTAAACCGCGCAAAAAAATGTTGTACCCATGCCTTCATTCGCAGTGGCCTGATGCAAAACATGGACTAATAATTAACTAAAACCAGTAATTGGCTGACAATAGAAATGCACATAAAACCAACTTTGGATGACAAAGAAGATTGATGATGCAGAAAACCGTCAGATCCCTCGACATGGTACGTAGCGTAGCTGGAAGTCACAGATGGAGGTCGCACAGGTAATTTACCCAGGTTCGAGCCTCCATGGTGGAGTAATACCCTACATCTTGCTTGTGTTTGTCATTCATGGTGGGCATACCTTGAGCAAGGGATTACAGAGAGATGTAGTAGTAGATGGAACTGAGAGCCCCCTAGCCTCCCCTTATATACATGGTGGAGGTTGGGGTTTTACAAGGGGAGATTTGATCTAGCTAGGTCGCCGCCGCCACCAACTTAGGAATTAAGATGGTCAAGGGAAGTCGCCCCCCTTACTCTGGGCTCCCTCCTATTGTTGGATATGTGATGGGCCTCATGGGCCTACAGACAGGCCCCCACCGGGCACCCTGCGGTGAGCACCCCTGGTGTATGACGCCGTCAAAGACATTAATAGATAAATGTCGAATGACAAGGCAAATTAGGTGAAGGCTATTTTCCACTCTTTGTTGATTGACAACACTAGAATAAAAAAATTGACTATGAAGATATGGAAACAAAAAAATTATTAATAGCAACACGAATCATTTTAAAATGAAAACCAATGAATGAACAGTGAGGAAAAAGAAAGGTTGAAAATGAGAACAATGAAGAAACAAATACATCAAAAACTTGTAAAACATAACTTTGGCTGAAGAGTGAACAAAGAGGAACTATGAAAACTAAAGTATAATAGCACAACAGAAAAGAAGAAAGTGAAGATTCATGAAAAAGGAAAACACTGAGGGAGTATAAATTGACTAATGACTGGAGAGACCTAGTTAGCAAATCAATGATGTCACGACAATGGAATCAATACACAACAACATTACCTTCACCGATCCAAGAAATACCATCAATAATGTAGCTCAAAATAGGTGCAGAGTCAAATGATTGTAGCTTCAAAGAAAGAGAACATTAAGAAATAAAAATGAGAATCTCAATAGTGATATGATAGCCTATTTGCTTTCTATGCTTATTGCATTCTCTCTCATAGAATTAGAGAATACTAAAATAAAAAAAGGGAGTCTCAAAATTGATAGATAGCTAAACTATATCAAGACTCATACAACGATGAATTATGCAAGCATAAAGACCGGCTGAAAGAGCAATCATGCTCTTACATCATGTTTTTGATGTTGATGACAATATACATGTAGGGGCTAACAATGGTTGTTAAGTAAATCGCAGGTGTTAGTCCCCGGTTTCATCGACGTTTGTGTGGATCAAGAGCATACGAAGTAATTTTGCTCAAGGATGAAGTATCAAAAGTGATTTCATATTTATTTCCTTGAGTATAGGATCCCGCACTATTAAGAGGGGATCGATAGGGTTAGCTTAAGACTTGCTCATGTCAATAACAACCGTTCAAAACTAAGCTAGTGTTCCAACTTTATGCCCTCTGGTAAGGTTCTGTCTCTGGCATACCGGATGTCCGAGCTTGACCCAGGATGTCCGGGCTCATGGCGGATATCCGGCCCGCAGGCTGGATTTCCGGCCCTGGCTATCCAGAATGCATTTTTGCTGGTATCATTTGCCGGATGTCTGGCCCTCTATGCCGGATGTCCGGGCCCTCATGCCGCGCCGGATGTCCGGGCCTTATCCCGGATGTCCGGCCCCTGCTACCACAGAACAACTGGGGTTCTGCAACCGCCTTGTGATCACGCCGGATGTCCGGTCATCTATCGGATGTCCGGGCCTTCCTGATACGCCGGATGTCCGGGCTTGGGCCCCGGATGTCCGGCCTCTCTATTTTCTGCTCTGCCTCTGCTGTGTTCCTTGTGTGCCCTTGCCAATCCGGATGTCTGGCCTCTAGCCGGATGTCCGCCTGCCTGCTCATTTACACTATAACGCCACATTTGCACTCACACTATATATAGCCCTTCTCCCCCACGGGAGAGGGCTGACCACTCACTTTGAACAAACCCTAGAACACATTTCTTACTCTCTCTCACTCCTCCACACCAAATCTTAGATCCCCAAGGGATTAGAGAGCATTTGTGAGAAGTTGTCCAATCAAGTGATAGATCCACTCCTGCTCCTTCTTTGCACCAAAGGAATTCGTGATTTGAGCAAGTTTTGAGCTTTTCCCCATCGTTCTTGTTACTCTTGGAGGCTGGAGACTCCTAGGCGGTAGGAGTCACTCGGAGAGGAATCGAACTTTGTGATTACCCTCGGAAAAGTTTGTGAGGGTTTGGAGACCACCCCAAGGTCTACCACTAGTGGTTGAGAAACGCCTCCGTGGTGTTGTCTCAAAGGGAGAATAGGGTGAGCCTTCGTGGCGTTGGTGTGCCTTCGTGGTAACATCCACCTCTCTAACGGTGACTAGCTTCCCTCCAAGGAAGTGAACATCGGCATACATCCTCGTCTCTCGGAGTTGCGGTTATTCCTAACCCTAACTCTCTACTTGTGGTTACTTGTCTCTTTGCACTTACGTACATCATATTGTGCTTGCTTACTTACGTGCTTGTGTTACTTGCTTAGTACTTAGTACTCACTTGCAATTGTTCGGCTCATCTTCATATTCCGCATTATTGCCTAAAATTGCGAAGTAATAATTAAAATTTTGTAATTATACCTATTCACCCCCCCCCTCTAGGTCCATCTCGATCCTTTCAATTGGTATCAGAGCCTCGTGCTCTATTCTTGTGGCTTAACCGCCCTAGAGCGAGATGAACCCAGATGGGACTCCCCTGGTTGCAGATCCTAAGGATAAAGGCGAGGCTTCTTCTGAAGTCAAGTCCTTTACGTCTGAGGATCTAGAACAGGCCCTTGCTAAGCAAAAAGAGGAGCACGATGCTTCTCTTGAGGCCTTGGTCCAAATGAGATTAGCCACGTTGTCCACGGTGCTTGCACCACTCTTGGGTGGTGTGGGTTCGAGGCCAACTGTGCCTACTTCATCACTTGGTCAACAACCTCCTAGCAATGAACACGCCAGTGTTCCTTGGCTTTATGCAAGACCTCAGGTTGAGAAACCAAGATATAATCCTCAAGGCAAACCTCCTTTACTTAGTGCCACTTCCGATTTTTGCTTTGTGGAGAGTTGCTATGCGAGGATCATCTTCGACATGGAAGCGATGAGATGCTTGTCGTCTCCAACGTATCTATAATTTTTATTGCTCCATGCTACTTTATCTACTGTTTTAGGCAATATTGGGCTTTATTATCCACTTTTATATTACTTTTGGGACTAACCTATTAACCGGAGGCCCAGCCAGATTTGGTTTTATGCCTATTTCGGTGTTTGAGGAAAAGGAATATCGACGGAGTCAAAATGAAAACGAAATCAACTGGAGAAGTTATTTTTGGAAGGAAAGCCACCCGACGGACTTGGGTGCACGTCGGGGAGATACGGGAGGTGCTCACGAGGGTGGGCGCCCCTGCCTCGTGGGACCCCGTAGCTCCACCGGCATACTTCCCGCACTCCATATATACCCTACGCACTCCAAAACTTCCGAAGCGGAACCTAGATCGGGAGTTCCGCCGCGCAAGCCTCTGTAGCCACCAAAAACCAATCGAGGCCCTGTTAAGCACACCTGCCGGAGGATCCCATCACCGGAGGCCATCTTCATCATCCCGGCGCTATCCATGACGCAGGAGGGAGTAGTTCACCCTCGGGGCTGAGGGTATGTACCAAGAGCTATGTGTTTGATCTCTCTCTCTCGTGTTCTCTCTCGTGTTCCCTCTATGGCACGATCTTGATGTATCCCAGCTTTGCTATTGTAGTTGGATCTTATGATGTTTCTCCCCTCTACTCTCTTGTGATGAATTGCGTTTCCCCTTTGAAGTTATCTTATCGGATTGAGTCTTTTATGAGAACACTTGATGTATGTCTTGCCGTGATTATCTGTGGTGACAATGGGATATCATGTGCGACTTGATGTATGTTTTGGTGATCAACTTGCGGGTTCCATGAACCTATGCATAGGGGTTGGCACACGTTCTTGACTCTCCGGTAGTAGCTTTGGGGCACTCTTTGAAGTACTTTTATGTTGGTTGGATGAATCTGAGATTGTGTGACGCATATCGTATAATCATGCCCACGGATACTTGAGGTGACAATGGAGTATCTAGGTGACATTAGGGTTTTGGTTGATTTGTGTCTTAAGGTGTTATTCTAGTATGAACTCTATGATGGATTGAGCGGAAAGAATAGCTTTATGTTATTTTACTGAACTCTTGAATAGATAGAATAGAAAGGATAACTTTGAGGTGGTTTAAATACCCTACCATAATCTCTACATTTGTTCTCCGCTATTAGTGGCTTTGGAGTGACTCTTTGTTGCATGTTGAGGGCTTGTTATATGATCTATCTATGTTATTATTGTTGAGAGAACTGGCACTAGTGAAAGTATGAACCCTAGGCTTTGTTTCCTATCATTTGCAATACCGTTTACGCTCACTTTTACCACTTGTTACCTTGCTGTTTTTATTATTTCAGATTACAAATACCTATATCTAATATCTATTTTGCACTTGTATCTTCATCTCTTCGCTGAACTAGTGCACCTATACAATTTACCATTGTATTGGGTGTGTTGGGGACACAAGAGACTCTTTGTTATTTGGTTGCAGGGTTGTCTGCGAGAGACCATCTTCATCCCTCGCCTCCCTACGGATTGATAAACCTTAGGTCATCCACTTGAGGGAAATTTTCTACTGTCCTACAAACCTGTGCACTTGCAGGCCCAACAACGTTTACAAGAAGAAGGTTGTGTAGTAGACATCAAGCTCTTTTCTGGTGCCGTTGCCGGGGAGGCTAGGTAAAGGGTACTCACACTCCGTCACTAAGCTCTTTTCTGGCGAGGTCAGTGCTTGAAGGTATATCTTTAGATCTTGCAATCGAATCTTTTTGTTTCTTGTTTTTATCAGTAGTTTAGTTTATAAAAGAAAACTAAAAAATGGAGTTAAGTTTGTCTCATACGCTTCACCTTTTTAATATCTTTCGTGAGTATGATGGAAAGGAAAATTGTGCTCAAGTGCTAGAAGAAGAATTACATAGAATTCTTGGCATAAAATATGTGAAAGATGAGCATGATTGCAATGTTGTTAGTATGAATTCCTTGAATATCCATGATGCTAATGATCATAAAGCCACAAGCTTGGGGAAGCTATGTTTGATGGAGATGATATTTTGTCCCCCAAGCTTTGATGAGCAAATTTACTATGATGAAAGCATGCCTCCTATCTATGATGATTATTGTGATGACACGTATGCTTTAAAGAATAATGATAACCATGAAACTTGTCATCTTGATCTTAATTTTCAATCATATGATAGTTATTTTGTTGAGTTTGCTCCCACTACTATTCTTGAGAAGAATTTTGCTTATGTGGAGAATACTAAATTTTCTATGATTGTAGATCATGAAAAGTATGTTTTAGGTGCTGGTTATATTGTTGAATTCATTCATGATGCTACTGAAAATTATTATGAGAGAGGAACATATGCTTGTAGGAATTGCAATAATATCAAGTTTCCTCCCTATGTGCTTAAATTCTTGAAGCTATGCTTGTTGTACCTTCCTATGCTAGTTGATTATTGTTCCCATAAGTTGTTTGTTCACAAAATCCCTATGCATAGGAAGTGGGTTAGACTTAAATGTGCTAGTCATATGCTTCATGATGTTCTGTTTATGTTTCAATTCTTATCTTTTATGTGAGCATCATTGTCATCATCATGCCTAGCTAGAAAGGCATTAAAGAAAAGCGCTTGTTGGGAGACAACCCAATATTTACCCTTACTGTTTTTGTGTGTCCACATGATTATGATACTGTAGTAATCATGTTTTATAGCTTTGTTTCAATAAAGTGCCAAGTAGAACCTTTGGGAAGACTTGGGTGAAGTTTATATGATCTTGCTGTAGAAAACAGAAACTTTTGCGCTCACGAGAATGGCTGCCATTTTTTTTACTGGAGAGTGCTTTTAGGTTGATTCTTTTGGCAGATGATTAATAGACAAATTACGCAGGTCCAGCAATTTATTTCATAATTTTTGGGGTTCCAGAAGTATATGTTTGATACAGATTACTACAGACTGTTCTGTTTTTGACAGATTCTGTTTTCATTGTGTTGCTTGCTTATTTTGATGCATCTATGACTAGTATTAAGTGGTATGAATCATAGAGGAGTTGGAATACAGTAGGCTTTACACCAATATGAATTTAGAATGAGTTCATTTCAGTACCTAAGTGGTGGTTTTATTATACTAACGGAGCTTACGAGGTTTGTTTTGAGTTTTGTGTGGTTGAAGTTTTCAAGTTTTGGGTAAAGATTCGATGGACTATGGAATAAGGAGTGGTAAGAGCCTAAGCTTGGGGATGCCCAAGGCACCCCAAGGTAATATTCAAGGACAACCAAGCAACTAAGCTTGGGGATGCCCCGGAAGGCATCCCCTCTTTCGTCTTCATTCATCGGTAACTTTACTTGGAGCTATATTTTTATTCGCCACATGATATGTGTTTTGCTTGGAGTGTCATTTTATTTTGTTAGTTTTTGCTTGCTGTTAGTTAGAATAATGTTTTGCATCTTTATTTTCAATAAAAAGTCAAGGATAGCCTTCGCCATGCTTATTTTGCTAGTATACATGTTGCTGTTTGAAAACAGAAAGTTTACTGCTGTTGCAAAAATTCCTCAGAAAAGTCAGAGAATGTTATAACGTTGAATCTTTTTGCATATTAAGCTCTGATAAATTTATTACAGTGGGAATTTTAGTTCGTAATTTTTGGAGTCAGGGAAGTATTGATACTCTTGCATTCGTTACAGACTGTACTGTTTTGACAGATTGCTGTTATGGTTGCATTGTTTGCATATGTTTGCTTGTTTAATGATTCTATTTGAGGATAGGAGTATTAAATATTCAGAGACATTTAGTATTCAATGTTGAATAATAATGTTATTGATTTGTTACAGTAGAATATGATAAGGTTTTGCATTGGTTTATACTAACCTATCTCACGAGTTCTTGTTGAGTTTTGTTGTGAATGAAGCTTTTGCTAAAAAGAAGAGAAACCATGATATGAGAGGAATTAAGGAGACATAAAAGCTCAAGCTTGGGGATGCCCAAGGCACCCCAAGATAATATTTCAAGAAGTCTCAAGCATCTAAGCTTGGGGATGCCCCGGTAGGCATCCCACCTTTCTTCTTCAAAAACTATCGGTTAGTATCGGTTGAGCCTAAGTTTTTGCTTCTTCACATGAGTTGTGCTATACTTGCATTGTAGTTTTCTTTAACTTTGCTTGCTGTTTGAATAAGTATCAAGATCTGAAATTCTTTAATGAGAGAGAGCCTTACACAAATTGGAATTTGCTAGAATACTCTATGTGCTTCACTTATATCTTTTGAGCTTGATAGTTTTTGCTCTAGTACTTCACTTAGATCTTTTAGAGCACGGTGGTGGATTTGTTTTAAAGAAACTATTGATCTCTCATGCTTCACTTAGATTATTTTGAGAGTTGTTAATAGCATGGTAATTTGCTTAAAGTTAATATACTTGGTGTTCAAGATATGTGAAACATTCTTTTGAGTGAATTGAATACTAAGATAAGTTTGATGCTTGATAATTGTTTTGAGATATGGAGGTGATAATATCAAAGTCGTGCTAGTTGGGTGATTATGAATTTGAGAAATGCTTGTGTTGAAGTTTGCAACTCCCGTAGCATGCACGTATGGTTAAAGTTGTGTAACAAATTTGAAACATGAAGTGTACCTGGCTTGTGCATCCTTATGAGTGGCGGTCGGGGACGGCGATGGTCTTTTCCTACCAATCTATCCCCTAGGAGCATGTAGCGTAGTACTTGATTTTTGATGACTTCTAAATTTTTGCAATAAGTATCTGAGTTCTTTTGACTAATGTTGAGTCCATGGATTATCGCACTCTCACCTTTCCACCTTTGCTAGCCTCTTGATCGTGCATTGCCCTTTCTCACCTTGAGAGTTGGCGCAAACTTCACGTGCATCCAAACCCCGTGATACGATATGCTCTATCACACATAAACCTCCTTATATCTTCCTCAAAACAGCCACCATACCTACCTATTATGGCATTTCCATAGCCATTCCGAGATATATTGCCATGCAACTTCCATCATCATCATCATGACATACATTACTTTTGTCATATTGCCATTGCATGATCATGTAGTTGACATCGTATTTGTGGCAAAGCCACCATGCATTATTTTTCATACATGTCACTCTTGATTCATTGCCTCATCCCGGTACACATGGGAGGCATTCATATAGAGTCATATCTTGTTCTAAGTTTCGAGTTGTAATCCTTGTGTTGTAATCAATAGAAGTGTGATGATCATCATTATTAGAGCATTGCCCAAATAAATAAATAAATAAATAAGAGAAAGGCCAAAAAAAAAGAGAAAGGCCCAAAAAAAAGTAAATAAAAAGGGCAATGCTACTATCTCTTTTTCCACACTTGTGCTTCAAAGTAGCACCTTGTTCTTCATGTAGTGAGTCTCATATATTGTGCTTCAAAGTAGCACCTTGTTCTTCATGTAGTGAGTCTCATAAGTTGTCCTTTTATACTAGTGGGAATTTTTCATTATAGAACTTGGCTTGTATATTCCTACGATGGGCTTCCTCAAATGCCCTAGGTCTTCGTGAGCAAGCAAGTTGTTGGGGAACGTAGTAATTTCAAAAAAAATTCCTACGCACACGCAAGATCATGGTGATGGTATAGCAACGAGAGGGAGAGTGTTGTCCACGCACTCGTGAGACCGTAAGCGGAAGCATTATGACAATGCGGTTGATGTAGTCGTCGTCTTCACGATCCGACCGATCCAAGTACCGAGCGTGCGGCACCTCCGAGTTCAGCACACGTTCAGCTCGATGGCGATCCCGGACTCCGATCCAGCAAAGTGTCGGGGATGAGTTCCACAAGACGACGGCGTGGTGGCGATGATGATGCTCTACCGCAGGGCTTCGCCTAAACTCCGCGACGATATGACCGAGGTGGAATATGGTGGAGGGGGCACCACACGGCTAAGGAACGATCCAGTAGATCAACTTGTGTTGTCCATGGGGTGCCCCTGCCCCGTGTATAAAGGAGTGGAGGAGGGAGGGCGGCCCTCTCTATGGCGGCGCCCTAGAGTCCTACTCCCACCGAGTAGGATTCCCCTTTCCTAGTCCAACTAGGAACCCTTCCATGTAGTAGGAGTAGGAGAGAAGGAAAGGGAAGAGAGAAGGAGAAGGAAGGAAGGGTGCCCCTCCCTAGTCCAATTCGGACTAGTCCAAGGGAGGGTGCGCCACTCTTTTGGCCCTTTCTCTCCTTTCCCGTATGGCCCAAAGAGGCCCAATACGAATTCCCGTAACTCTCGGTACTCCCAAAAATACCCGAATCACTCGGAACCTTTCCGAACTCCGAATATAGTCGTCCAATATATCGATCTTTACGTCTCGACCATTTCGAGACTCTCGTCATGTCCCGATCTCATCCGGGACTCGAACTCCTTCGGTACATCAAAACTCATAATAAAACTGTCATCGTAACGTTAAGCGTCATGGACCCTACGGGTTCGAGAACTATGTAGACATGACCTAGAACTATTCTCGGTCAATAACCAATAGCGGAACCTGGATGCCCATATTGGCTCCTACATATTCTACGAAGATCTTTATCGGTCAAACCGCATAACAACATCGTTGTTCCCTTTGTCATCGGTATGTTACTTGCAGAGATTCGATCGTCGGTATCCAATACCTAGTTCAATCTACGTTACGGCAAGTCTCTTTACTCGTTCCGTAATGCATCATTCCGTAACTAACTCATTAGCTACATTGCTTGCAAGGCTTATAGTGATGTGCATTACCGAGAGGGCCCAGATACCTCTCCAACAATCGGAGGACAAAACCTAATCTCAAATACGCCAACCCAACATGTACCTTTGGAGACACCTGTAGTACTCCTTTATAATCACCCGATTACGTTGTGACGTTTGGTAGCACCAAAGTGTTCCTCCGGTAAGCAGGAGTTGCATAATCTCATAGTTACGGGAACATGTATAAGTCATGAAGAAAGCAATAACAACATACTAAACGATCAAGTGCTAGGCTAACAGAATGGGTCATGTCAATCACATCATTCTCCTAATGATGTGATCCCGTTAATCAAATGACAACTCTTTTGTCCATGGCTAGGAAACTTAACCATCTTTGATTCAACGAGCTAGTCAAGTAGAGGCATACTAGTGACACTATGTTTGTCTATGTATTCACACATGTATTATGTTTCCGTTAATACAATTCTAGCATGAATAATAAACATTTATCATGATATAATAAAATAAATAATAACTTTATTATTGCCTCTAGGGCATATTTCCTTCAGTCTCCCACTTGCACTAGAGTCAATAATCTAGTTCACATCATCATGTGATTCAACACTAATATTCACATTTGTATGTGATTAACACCCATAGTTCACATCGTCATGTGACCAACACCCAAAGGGTTTACTAGAGTCAATAATCTAGTTCACATCGCTATGTGATTAACACCCAAAGAGTACTAAGGTATGATCATGTTTTGCTCGTGAGAGAAGCTTAGTCAATGGGTCTGTCACATTCAGAGCCGTATGTATTTTGCAAATATTTTATGTCTACAATGCTCTGCACGGAGCTACTCTAGCTAATTGCTTCCACTTTCAATATGTATCCAGATTGAGACTTAGAGTCATCTGGATCAGTGTAAAAAGCTTGCATCGATGTAACTCTTTACGACGGGCTCTTTTATCACCTCCATAATCGAGAAATATTTCCTTAGTCCTCACTAAGGATGTTCTTGACCAATGTCCAAAGTTGATCTACTCCTAGATCACTATTGTACTCCTTGCCAAATTCAGAGCAAGGTATACAATAGGTCTGGTACATAGCATAGCATACTTTATAGAACCTATGACTAAGGCATAGGAATGACTTTCATTCTCTTTTCTATTTTCTGTCGTGGTCGTGGATTTGAGTCTTACTCAACTTCACACGCTTGCAACCTGAGGCAAGAACTTTTCTTTGACTGCTCCATTTTAAACTACTTCAAAATCTTGACAAGGTATGTACTTATTGAAAAAAACTTATCAAGCGTCTTGATCTATCTCAATAGATCTTGATGCTCAATATGTAAGTAGCTTTACCGAGGTCTTTCTTTTAAAGAACTCCTTTCAAATACTCCTTTATGCTTTCGGAAAAATTCTACATCATTTCGATCAACAATATGTCATTCACATATACTTATCGGAAATGTCGTAGTGCTCCCACTCACTTTCTTGTAAATACAGGCTTCACCGCAAGTCTCAGATAAAACTATATGCTTTGATCAACTCATCAAAGCATACATTCCAACTCCGAGATGCTTGCACCAGTCCATAGATGGATCATTTGAGCTTGTACATTTTGTTAACACCTTTAGGATTGACAAAACCTTCTGGTTGCATCATATACAACTCTTATTTAAAAAGTCCATTAAGGATTGCAGTTTTGTTATCCATTTTCCGGATTTCATAAAATGCGGCAATTGCTAACATGATTCGGACAGACTTTAAGCATCGATACGAGTGAGAAAATCTCATCGTAGTTAACACCTTGAACTTTGTCAAAAACCTTTTTCGACAAGTCTAGCTTTGTAGATAGTAACACTACTATCGTTAATACATCTTCCTCTTAAAAATCCATTTAATCTCAATGGCTTGCCGATCATCGGGCAAGTCAACCAAAGTCCATACTTTATTCTCATACATGGATCCCATCTCGATTTCATGGCCTCAAGCCATTTTATGCGAATCTGGGCTCACCATCGCTTCTTCATAGTTCAGAGGTTCATCATGATCTAGTAGCATGACTTCCAGAACAGGATTGCCGTACCACTCTGGTGCGGATCTTACTCTGGTTTACCTACGAGATTCGGTAGTAACTTGATCTGAAGTTACATGATCATTATCATTAGCTTCCTCACTAATTGGTATAGTAGTCACAGGAACAGATTTCTATGATGAACTACTTTCCAATAAGGGAGAAGGTACAATTACCTTATCAAGTTCTACTTTCCTCCCACTCACTTCTTTCGAGAGAAACTCCTTCTCTAGAAAGGATCCATTCTTAGCAACGAATCTCTTGCCTTCGGATCTGTGATAGAAGGTGTACCCAACTTTCTCCTTTGGGTATCCTATGAAGAAACATTTCTCCGATTTGGGTTCGAGCTTATCAGGTTGAAACTTTTTTCACATAAGCATCACCGCCCCAAACTATAAGAAACGACAGCTTAGGTTTCTTGCGAAATCACAGTTCATATGGTGTCGTCACAATGGATTTAGATGGTGCCCTATTAAACGTGAATGCAGCTGTCTCTAATGCATAACATCAAAACAATAGTGGTAAATAGGTAAGAGACATCATAGATCGCACCATATCTAATAAAGTACGGTTATGACGTTCGGACACACCATTACGTTGTGGTGTTCGGTGGCGTGAGTTGCGAAACTATTCCGCATTGTTTCAAATGTAGACCAAATTCGTAACTCAAATATTATCCTCCACGATCAGATCGTAGAAATTTTATTTTCTTGTTACGATGATTTTCAACTTCACTCTGAAATTCTTTGAACTTTTCAAACGTTTCACACTTATGTTTCATTAAGTAGATATACCCATATCTGCTCAAATCATCTGTGAAGGTCAGAAAATAATGATACTTGCCGCGAGCCTCAACACTCATCGGATCGCATACATCAAGATGTATTATTTCTAATAAGTCGCTTGCTCGCTCTATTGTTCCGGAGAACGGAGTCTTTAGTCATCTTGCCCATAAGGCATGGTTACGCAAGCATCAAGTGATTCATAATCAAGTGATTCCAAAATCCCATCAGCATGGAGTTTCTTCATGCGCTTTACACCAATATGACCTAAACTGCAGTGCCACAAATAAGTTGCACTATCATTATTAACTTTGCATCTTTTGGTTTCAATATTATGAATATGTGTATCACTACGATCGAGATCCAACGAACCATTTTCTTTGGGTGTGTAACCATATAAGGTTTTATTCATGTAAACAGAACAACAATTTATTCTCTTACTTAAATGAATAACCGTATTGCAATAAACATGATTAAATCATATTCATGCTCAACGCAAACACCAAATAACACTTATTTAGGTTCCACACTAATCTCGAAAGTACAGGGAGTGATGATGATCATATCAATCTTGGAACCACTTCCAACTCTCATCGTCACTTCACCCTTAACTAGTCTCTGTTCATTACGCAACTCCGTTTGAGTTACTAATCTTAGCAACTGAACTAGTACCAAATACTGAGGGTTTGCTATGAACACTAGTAAATTACACATCAATAACATGTATATCAAATATACCTTTGTTTACTTTGCCATCCTTTCTTATCCACCAAATACTTGGGGTAGTTCCGCTTCCAGTGACCAATCCCTTTGTAGTAGAAGCACTTAGTTTCAGGCTTAGGACCAGACTTGGGTTTCTTCACTTGAGCAGCAACTTGCTTGCCGTTCTTCTTGAAATTCCCCTTCTTCCTTTTGCCCTTTTCTTGAAACTAGTGGTCTTGTCTACCATCAACACTTGATGTTTTTCTCGATTTCTACCTTCACGATTTTAGCATCATGAAGAGCTTTGGGAATCGTTTCAGTTATCCCTTGCATATTATAGTTCATCACGAAGTTCTATTAACTTGGTGATGGTGACTAGAGAATTACGTCGATCACTATTTTATCCGGAAGATTAACTCCCACTTGATTCAAGCGATTGTAGTACCTGCACAATCTGAGCACATGCTCACTAGTTGAGCGATTCTCCTCCATCTTTTAGCTATAGAACTTGTTGGAGACTTCATATCTCTCAACTCGGTATTTGCTTGAAATATTAACTTCAACTCCTGGAACATCTCATATGGTCCATGACGTTCAAAACGTTTTTGAAGTCCCGATTCTAAGCCGTTAAGCATGGTGCACTAAACTATCAAGTAGTCATCATATTGAGCTAGCCAAACATTCATAACGTCTGCATTTGCTCCTACAATAGGTCTGTCACCTAGCGGTGCATCAAGAACATAATTCTTCTGCGCAGCAATGAGGATAAACCTCAGATTACGGATCCAATCCGCATCATTGCTACTAACATCTTTCAAGACAGTTTTTCTCTAGGAACATATCAAAATAAACATACGAAAGCAACAACGCGAGCTATTGATCTACAACATAGATATGCTAATACTACCAGGACTAAGTTCATGATAAATTTAAGTTCAATTAATCATATTACTTAAGAACTCCCACTTAGACAGACATCTCTCTAATCATCTAAGTGATCACGTGATCCAAATCAACTAAACCATAACCGATCATCACGTGAGATGGAGTAGTTTTCAATGGTGAACATCACTATGTTGATCATATCTACTATATGATTCACGCTCGACCTTTCGGTCTCCAGTGTATCTGCATATGCTAGGCTCGTCAAGTTTAACCTGAGTATTCCGCGTGTGCAAAACTGGCTTGCACCCGTTGTAGATGGACGTAGAGCTTATCACACCCGATCATCACGTGGTGTCTGGGCACGACGAACTTTGGCAATGGTGCATACTCAGGGAGAACACTTCTTGATAATTAGTGAGAGATCATCTTAAAATGCTACCGTCAATCAAAGCAAGATAAGATACATAAAGGATAAACATCACATGCAATCAAAATATGTGACATGATATGGCCATCATCATCTTGTGCCTTTGATCTCCATCTCCAAAAGCATCGTCATGATTTCCATCGTCACCGGCATGACACCATATCTCCATCATCTTGATCTATATCAATGTGTCGTCACATGGTGCGTCTTCGCCAACTATTGCTCTTGCAACTATTGCTATCGCATAGCGATAAAGTAAAGCAATTATTTGGCGCTTGCATCTTATGCAATAAAGAGACAACCATAAGGCTTACGCCAGCTTGCCGATAACTTCAATAAAACATGATCATCTCATACAATAACTTATATCTCATCACGTCTTGACCATATCACATCACAACATGCCCTGCAAAAACAAGTTAGACGTCCTCTACTTTGTTGTTGCAAGTTTTACGTGGCTGCTACGGGCTTAGCAAGAACCGTTCTTACCTACGCATCAAAACCACAACGATAGTTTGTCAAGTTGGTGCTGTTTTAACCTTCGCAAGGACCGGGCGTAGCCACACTCAGTTCAACTAAAGTGAGAGAGAGACACCCGCCGGTCACCTTTAAGCAACGAGTGCTGCATGGCGGTGAAACCAGTCTCGCGTAAGCGTCTGGCGTAATGTCGGTCCGGGCCGCTTCATCTCACAATACCGCCAACCAAAGTATGACATGCTGGTAAGCAAGATGACTTGTATCGCCCACAACTCACTTGTGTTCTACTCGTGCATATAACATCAACGCATAAAACCAGGCTCGGATGCCATCTGTTGGGGAACGTAGTAATTTCAAAAAAATTCCCTACGCACACGCAAGATCATGGTGATGGTATAGCAACGAGAGGAGAGTGTTGTCCACGCATCTCGTGAGATCCGTGGCGGAGCGTTATGACAACGCGGTTGATGTAGTCGTCGTCTTCACGATCCGACCGATCCAAGTACCGAGCGTCACGGCACCTCCGAGTTCAGCTGCGTTCAGCTCGATGGCGATCCCGGACTCCGATCCAGCAAAGTGTCGGGATGAGTTCCACAAGACGACGGCGTGGTGGCGATGATGATGCTCTATCGGCGAGGCTTCGCCCTAAACTCCGCGACAATATGACCGAGGTGGAATATGGTGGAGGGGCACCGCACACGGCTAAGGAGCGATCCGTAGATCAACTTGTGTGTCCATGGGGTGCCCCCTGCCCCGTGTATAAAGGAGTGGAGGAGGGAGGGCCGCCCTCTCTATGGCGCGCGCCCTAGAGTCCTACTCCCACCGAGTAGGATTCCCCTTTCCTAGTCCAACTAGGAACCCTTCCATGTAGTAGGAGTAGGAGAGAAGGAAAGGAAGAGAGAAGGAGAAGGAAGGAAGGTCGCCCCTCTCCTAGTCCAATTCGGACTAGTCCAAGGGAGGGTGCGGCCACTCTTTTGGCCCTTTCTCTCCTTTCCCGTATGGCCCAAAGAGGCCCAATACGAATTCCGTAACTCTCCTAAGATTCCCAAAATACCCGAATCACTCGGAACCTTTCCGAACTCCGAATATAGTCGTCCAATATATCGATCTTTACGTCTCGACCATTTCGAGACTCCTCGTCATGTCCCCGATCTCATCCGGGACTCCGAACTCCTTCGGTACATCAAAACTCATAATAAAACTGTCGCCATTAACGTTAAGCGTCACGGACCCTACGGGTTCGAGAACTATGTAGACATGACCTAGAACTATTCTCGGTCAATAACCAATAAGCGGAACCTGGATGCCCATATTGGCTCCTACATATTCTCACGAAGATCTTTATCGGTCAAACCGCATAACAACATCGTTGTTCCCTTTGTCATCGGTATGTTACTTGCCCGAGATTCGATCGTCGGTATCCAATACCTAGTTCAATCTCGTTACCGGCAAGTCTCTTTACTCGTTCCGTAATGCATCATTCCGTAACTAACTCATTAGCTACATTGCTTGCAAGGCTTATAGTGATGTGCATTACCGAGAGGGCCCAGAGATACCTCTCCGACAATCGGAGTGACAAAACCTAATCTCGAAATCGCCAACCCAACATGTACCTTTGGAGACACCTGTAGTACTCCTTTATAATCACCCGATTCGTTGTGACGTTTGGTAGCACCAAAGTGTTCCTCCGTAAACAGGAGTTGCATAATCTCATAGTTACGGGAACATGTATAAGTCATGAAGAAAGCAATAGCAACATACTAAGCGATCAAGTGCTAGGCTAACGGAATGGGTCATGTCAATCACATCATTCTCCTAATGATGTGATCCCGTTAATCAAATGACAACTCTTTACGTCCATGGCTAGGAAACTTAACCATCTTTGATTCAACGAGCTAGTCAAGTAGAGGCATACTAGTGACACTATGTTTGTCTATGTATTCACACATGTATTATGTTTCCGGTTAATACAATTCTAGCATGAATAATAAACATTTATCATGATATAAGAAAATAAATAATAACTTTATTATTGCCTCTAGGGCATATTTCCTTCACAAGTTGGATGCACACCCACTAGTTTTCTTTTGTTGAGCATTCATAGCTCTAGTGCATCCGTTGCATGGCAATCCCTACTCCTCATGTTGACATCAATTGATGGGCATCTCCATATCCCGTTGATTAGCCTCGTCAACGTGAGACTTTCTCCTTTTTTGTCTTCTCCACACACTCCCCATCATCATATTCTATTCCACCCATAGTGCTATATCCATGGCTCACGCTCATGTATTGCGTGAAAGTTGAAAATTTTGAGATTATTTAAGTATGAAACAATTGCTTGGCTTGTCATCGGGGGTATAGAAGTTGGGAACATCTTTGTGTGACGAAAATGAAGCATAGCCTAACTATATGATTTCGTAGGGATGAACTTTCTTTTGCCATGTTATTTTGAGAAGACATGATTGCTTTGATTAGTATGCTTGAAGTATTATTATTTTTGTGTAAATATGAACTTTTGTCTTGAATCTTTCGGATCTGAATATTCATATCACAATTAAGAAGATTTACATTGAAATTATGCCAAAGTATCACTCCGCATCAAAGATTTTGCTTTGTGGAGAGTTGCTATGCAGGATCATCTTCGACATGGAAACGATGAAATGCTGATATGTCTCCAACGTATCTATAGTTTTTGATTGCTCCATGCTACTTTATCTACTGTTTTAGGCAATATTGGGCTTTACTATCCACTTTTATATTACTTCTGGGACTAACCTATTAACCGGAGGCCCAGCCAATTTCTTGTTTTATGCCTATTTCAGTGTTTCGAGGAAAAGGAATATCAGACGGAGTCAAAATGAAACGAAATCAACTGGAGAAGTTATTTTTGGAAGGAAAGCCACCCGACGGACTTGGAGTGCACGTCAGGAGATACGGGAGGTGCTCACGAGGGTGGGGGCGCCCCCTGCCTCGTGGGACCCCCGTAGCTCCACCGACGTACTTCCTGCACCCATATATACCTACGTACCCAAAAACTTCCAGAACAGAACCTAGATCGGGAGTTCCGCCGCCGCAAGCCTCTGTAGCCACCAAAAACCAATCGGGACCCTGTTCCCAGACTGCCGGGAGGGATCCCATCACCGAGGCCATCTTCATCATCCGGCGCTATCCATGACGAGGAGGGAGTAGTTCACCCTCGGGCTGAGGGTATGTACCAAGATAGCTATGTGTTTGAGATCTCTCTCGTGTTCTCTCTCGTGTTCCCTCTATGGCACGATCTTGATGTATCCCGAGCTTTGCTATTGTGGTTGGATCTTATGATGTTTCTCCCCCTCTACTCTCTTGTGATGAATTGAGTTTCCCTTTGAAGTTATCTTATCGGATTGAGTCTTTTATGAGAACACTTGATGTATGTCTTGCCGTGATTATCTGTGGTGACAATGGGATATCATGTGCCACTTGATGTATGTTTTGGTGATCAACTTGCGGGTTCCATGAACCTATGCATAGGGGTTGGCACACGTTCTTGACTCTCGGTAGTAGCTTTGGGGCACTCTTTGAAGTACTTTTATGTTGGTTGGATGAATCTGAGATTGTGTGACGCATATCGTATAATCATGCCCACGGATACTTGAGGTGACAATGGAGTATCTAGGTGACATTAGGGTTTTGGTTGATTTGTGTCTTAAGGTGTTATTCTAGTATGAACTCTATGATGGATTGAGCGGAAAGAATAGCTTTATGTTATTTTACTATGAACTCTTGAATAGATAGAATAGAAAGGATAACTTTGAGGTGGTTTCGTACCCTACCATAATCTCTACGTTTCTTCTCCGCTATTAGTGGCTTTGGAGTGACTCTTTGTTGCATGTTGAGGGCTTGTTATATGATCTATCTATGTTATTATTGTTGAGAGAACTTGCACTAGTGAAAGTATGAACCCTAGGCCTTGTTTCCTATCATTGCAATACCATTTACGCTCACTTTTACCACTTGTTACCTTGCTGTTTTTATTATTTCAGATTACAAATACCTATATCTATTATCTATTTTGCACTTGTATCTTCATCTCTTTGCCGAACTAGTGCACCTATACAATTTACCATTGTATTGGGTGTGTTGGGGACACAAGAGACTCTTTGTTATTTGGTTGCGGGGTTGTGCAGAGAGACCATCTTCATCCCTCGCCTCCTACGGATTGATAAACCTTAGGTCATCCACTTGAGGGAAATTTGCTACTGTCCTACAAACCTGTGCACTTGCAGGCCCAACAACGTCTACAAGAAGAAGGTTGTGTAGTAGACATCAGATGCTGGAGATCATAGAGTATGGCTATCATGTGGTTGATCCAAAGAACCCCATACCAAGAGAAATATATGACAAGAACCTCAATGACACTGCAATCATGTGTATAAGGAGAGGTATGGCTGAAAAGCAAAGGAGACCGTTCATACACATCACATGTGCCAAGGAACTATGGGAAAGTATTATAAGATCCAAGACTGGCACCTCTACCCTCCGGAGTGCTCAATATGAAATTGCCAAGGGGCAATTGCAAAATTTTTGTATGGAGAACGGTGAAACCCCCAATCAACTCCATGAGCGTCTCATGACTCTCACTGCCGATATTGAGTCATGTGAGTGTGACAAGACACAAGTTGGATTCAACATGACTAAGCGTTTCCTTGTGGATAAGTTGCTTCATGCTCTTGCCCCATATCACCATCAAATGGTGTGGGACATAAGACAACACCATACCTTCAAGGAAATGACTACAGATGACATCATATCCACCTTTCAACTATTTGAAGAGTCGAAGGCTAATGCCACAAAACATCTTGCCATGCATGGTTCCCCATCATCAAAGATCAATCTTGCATTGAAGGCCAAGCATGTATGTGAAGATGAGCAAAGTGAAGAAGAAGATGATGATGAAGATGGTGATGAGATTGAATCCGACGAGGGCCTTTCATATGAAGACATGGCTCTCTTTGTCAAGAAGTTTAGCGCGGGAAAATTCAAGGGAAGATTTCCAAAGAAGAAAGTAAGAAAATGCTACAACTGTGAAGAAACCAACCACTTCTCCAACGAGTGCCCTTATGAGAAGAGAGAAGATAAACCAAGGTTTCCCAAGACCTTTCCCAAGAAGAAGTTGCCAAATCCTTTGAACTCCAAGCTCAAGAAGAGAGATGGAAAAGCAATGGTTGCTCAAGAAGAACCCAATCCGGATGATGTTAGTGGTGTTGCCGGAGTTGCTCAAGACTCTCAAAACACCTTGAGGTTAGTAAACAAGAGTGGTGACGTGGTCACCTACAACTACATGAAAGATTACAATGGCAACGCTCACAAGTGCCTAATGGCAAAGGCCATGGTTGAAGATGGAAGGACCAAAGCTCTTGACAAGGTCAAGGTAACTCCACGATCAAATCCTCCTCTCTTCACTCCTTCTACTCCTAGTGATGAGTATCTTAATGCAGAGGATAGTTATGAGGATGATGATCTAGATGATCCTATGATTGCTAAACTTAATAAGTTCATGTGCTCCCTCAAAGGAAAGAAGCTCACTATGTTTCGTATGCTTATGGAGATGGTGAGTAAGCACACCATCACCATTAAGGAACTTCGAAACCCTAAATCACTGAGGAAAAGGAAAAATGTGAAAACCTTGAGCGGAAAGTCCAATATGAGGAAGCACGAAATGATGAATTATGCTTAAAAATTGGTGCAAATATTGATGTTCACACTAATGATCTTGCCTCCTTGAAAAAGGCTATTGACTCTTGTGAAGAGTTAATGAATGATAAAAGTAAGCTTGTAAAGTCTCATGCTTCTCTATCTAAGGATTGTGAGCTTCTATCCGTGTCTCTCAAGACTAAGGAAGGAGAGCTCACCGTTCTTACAAAGAGTTTTGAGACACTCAAACATACTTATCTTGAAACTCTAGCCAAGGCTTACTCTTCTCCTATTATCAATGTTGATGCTTGTACTACTAATTCTAGTAGCGATCTAGCATCTATTCTTGAGGAAAATCGTTTTCTCAAGGCTCAAATCGAGAAAGGTCTCATGACATGTGCTCAAGGGCAAAAGAATCTTGATGAGATATTGAGTCAACACAATGAGGTGTTTGCCAAAGAGGGACTTGGGTTTGACCCAAGCACAAGCAAGAAGAAGACGTCCTCTCAAAAGTGAACAACTCCTCTAAAAGAAACATTTCTAATAGAAGGGCACAAGGAGAAAGGTAAGGTTGTGAGTGGGAAGGCCACAAGGGGCATGCCCACTCTCAACAAGCCTAAAGAGTTCATGCCTCCATCCTATGTACTTCGTAAGACTAAGGATGGAGAAGTCTTTGCAAAATTTGTTGGTCCTAGAAATGCATTCCGGTTCTATGCTATTTGGGTCCCTAAGACCCTTGTGACTAACTTGAGAGGTCCCATTGCAAAATGGGTGCCTCTAACCAAGTCCTAATTGTGTGTAGGTTAACTTCTCCGGTGGAGTGAAATGGGTGATTGATAGTGGATGTACAAATCATGTGACAAGAGATAGCAAATTGCTCTACGATTTCATGGAAGCTATTCAACCATTCATGAGCATTATGTTTGGTGGAGGTTCAAAAGGACAGGTACTCGGGTTGGGCAAGGTGGCTATCACAAATGACATGTCTCTTGCAAATGTCATGCTTGTCCAATCCCTTAAATACCACTTGCTTTCTGTTCGGCAATTGGCTTCTGTTGGTTATGATACACTCTTTGGACTAACGGATGTGAAAGTCTTTAAGAGAGATACTCTCGAAGTGGCCTTTGTTGGAGAGTTGGATGGCAACCTTTACACGGTTGATTTCTCGAAGAGAGCACATTCCATGCAACTTGTCTAATGGCCAAGGTGACAAAGGGGTGGCTATGGCATCGCCAGCTAGCCCATGTCGACATGAGAAATCTTCAAGATCTCTTAAAGGGGAATCACATCCTTGGACTAACCAATGTCTCTTTTGAGAACGATCGTAGGTGTAGTGCATGCATAGCCGGAAGCAACATCAATCAAAGCACCCACCCAAGAACATAGTATCTACTTCAAGGCCCCTGGAGCTCCTTCATGTGGATCTTTTTGGGCCTCCTTCATGGGATAGTCTTGGTGGGAAAAAGTATGGGCTTGTCATTGTTGATGATTACTCCAGATATACATGGGTGTTTTTCCTCAAGTCCAAGGACGAAACGAAGATCACCTTCATTGATTTTGCCAAGCAAGCCCAACGCAGGTTTGACAAAGAAATCCGGGCAATAAGAAGTGACAATGGCTCTGAGTTCAAGAACTATACCTTGGAAGCATTTCTTAGTGATGAAGGGATTGAGCATCAATATTCAGCTCCATACACTCCTCAGCAAAATGGTGTAGCCGAAAGGAAGAACCGTACACTTGTAGAGATGGCAAGGTCCATGTTGGATGAATACAAGTCGCCACATAGTTTTTGGGCGAAGATGTCAACACCGCATGCCATGCATCAAACCGCTCTTCCTCCACTATATTGGAAAAGACTCCATATGAGCTTCTAGCTGGAAACAAGCCAAATGTCAAGTACTTTCATGTATTTGGGTGCAAATGTTTCATCCTCAACAAAAGAGAACGGTTAGGAAAATTTCAATCCAAAACAATTGAGGGTATATTTGTTGGCTATGGATCAAACTCTCATGCCTATAGAGTCTACAAAAAATCCAATGGATGTGTTGTAGAAACTTGTGACGTGGTGTTTGATGAATTTAATGGCTCCCATGGGGAGCAAGTTGATCTAAGTGATGTAGGTGAAGAAGATTCTTCTCAAGACATTTTGACCATGGGTGTTGGTGCACTTCTTCCTATGGAACAAGAACCTCATGATGATGAAGAAGAAGATGGAGGTCTCACACATCATCAAACTACTTCAACATCCATACCACCACAAGCTCCTATTGTTCAACCGATACCCTTAGCCCAAGTTGAAGAGGATGATCAAGTTCCTCTTCATGATAATCTTCAAGAACAAGATCATCATCAAGTGCAAGAACAAGGAAGTCCAATCATTGATGATGAACCTCAACAAATTCAATATGAACAAGAAGATCTTCCTCCACACACTAATGATCCATATGTTGAGGATGTGGATGATGGACATGAAGTTGAACCTCGTGAAACCCTTACCTCCATCATGCCTCGAATGGCCAGTCGTGTTGATGTTGACAAATTCTCACTGGCATATCGGAAGGTAGAGTCACTCGTAAACATTTGACAAACTTTTGTGCTCACTTCTTGTTTGTGTATAGTATTGAGCCCCTCAAGGTACAAGATGCATTGATGGACAACGATTGGCTAGTTGCTATGCAAGAAGAGTTGAACAGTTTTGAACGCAACCAAGTGTGGTCATTAGTCAAGAGGCCATCTACCGAGCACAACGTCATTGGAACAAAATGGATTTTCAAGAACAAGCAAGATGAGAATGGTGTAATCATCCGTAACAAGGCAAGGTTAGTGGCACAAGGGTACTCACAAGTTGAAGGTTTGGACTTTGGTGAGACCTTTTCCCCCTTTGCCCATATTGAATCTATTCGCATCTTACTTGCTTATGCCGCTTTCAATGGTTTTACTTTACATCAAATGGATGTGTCACAACCACCCAGGTTCGTTGATCCCTTTCACAAAGACTATGTGTATAAACTTCATAAGGCTTTGTATGGCCCCAAACAAGCACCTCGTGCTTGGTATGATCATTTGAAGAAGTTTTTACTCGATGATGGTTTTGTGAGAGGGCTGATCGATCCCACTCTTTTTACTAAGAGGGACAAGGGTGATTTGATCCTATGCCAAATCTATGTAGATGACATCATTTTTGGTTCTCCTAACATTCATTTGTGCAAGAAGTTTGCGGCTTCAATGACCAAGAATTTTGAAATGTCACTCAATACGGATTTGAAGTTCTTTCTCGGATTTCAAATTCAACAATTTCAAGAAGGAATTTTCTTATCTCAAGCAAAGTACCTCAAGGATATCCTAGAGAAGTTTGGCATGTCTGATTCTAGTCCATGCAAGACACCCATGCCAACCAAAATTGCTCTCATTGAAGACACAAATGGTACTCCTTTTGACCCATCTACTTCCGCTCTATGATTGGTTCATTGCTTTATCGTTGTGCATCTAGACCAGACATCATGTTCAGTGTATGCATGTGTGCTAGATTTCAAGCTTTCCCTATGGAAAGTCATCATAAGGCGGTTAAGCATATTCTTAGATACCTTGTTCACACCCCAAAGTTGGGCCTCTGGTACCCCAAGGATGCTAAGTTTGATCTCATTGGGTACACGGATGCGGATTGGGCTGGAGACAAAGTGGATCGTAAGTCCACATCCGGTGCATGTCAGTTTCTTGGACGATCCTTGGTAAGTTGGTCCTCGAAGAAACAAAATTGTATTGCTCTCTCTACCGCAGAAGCTGAATACATTGCTGCCGCCAGTTGTGCAACTCAGTTGTTATGGATGAGGCAAACTTTGAAGGATTACGGTATCACCTATAGACATGTGCCTCTTCTGTGTGATAATGAAAGTGCCATCAATATTGCTGAGAACCCTAAAGATCATCTCCGCACCAAACACATTGATATTAGGTATCATTTCTTGAGAGATCATGTTGAAAAGGGAGATATTCACATTGATCACATTGGTACAGATTTGCAACTGGCAGATATCTTCACCAAACCGTTAGATGAAGCAAGGTTTTGTGGCCTTAGGCGTGAACTTGGTATCTTGGAGCTTGACAATATTATGTGAAATCTAGTACCCATTCATGCATGAATCTAATGTCTGGTCATGATGTAGGCATATATTTAGGGGGAGGCATTCAATTCATGAATGTTCTCACCCTACATAATGCATAAAAAGAACCAACACTCTCAAAGCTACCATGGTTCTCAAACTATGGTGCTTTAACATGATGGAGTCGTGACTATATGCCCAAAGTCTACATCTTTGCGGCACTATGTTACATATGCTCAAACATGGTGACCTCGGTCATTGTGTGTACCTTATGTATGTGAACCTCTCATTTTTATATTGTTAGGGATGCTATTTCATCTTAGTATGGCCTTAGAATTACTCAGGGAGTCACCTTTATAAATTCTCTCCAAAACTTCTTGGCGGAGTCCATATCAAATCACGACAATTATCTTCTTTCCAACCTCTCTCCGGCATGGATCTGTTGTCCGGTGGCGGACATCCGCCCCTCCGCGGACATCCTCGCACCTTTGAGCACTACGGACATCCGGCTGGCGGACATCCGGGCCCTGATCCTATAGCTGTCGGTCCCTCACACACCGGATGTCCGGCCTCCTTCCCGGATGTCCGGCCCGTTGTCCCCTTTTTACTTGCTCTCTGACCTTCGCTCGCCGGATATCCGGGCCGGGCCCTGGATATCTGGTCCGTAACCGCGGCCACACATATCTGGGGAGGGTCTCGGGCGTTTGGGGCTTCTTTCCCCATTCACTCTCGTTCCTCTTCCCCAGCGCTCATCACAGCCGCCGCCGCCGGGCTGCAGCTCCGGTGCTGCCCCGGCCCTATTCTCCGAGCTCCGGCCCCGATCTCCTGCTCACGGCCTCTCCTCCTCCCGATCTACAATTCTATCCAATCCATTTCTTGGGTTGGGTTGTGAATCCCTTGGGAGGGACCGGTATTGTGTGGGAGTAACTGCCGGAGTTCATCATGGCAAGGACCAAGAACTGCGGCCCCGATCGTCCCGAGCCCTCTTCCAGGGGTATGAATGCTATCTCTCCTCCATTCTGCTTCTATGGTGACCACAAGGTCTTAGGACATCACTTTTGGTGTCTTGAGTGTTGGTGTCTCTTGCCTATGCATAAACCATCTGCCAGTGAACTTGGCTACTCAAATTTAAATCATGGACATGTCTCCTTTTTGATCTACCACTGAACTTATTCTATGGTCATGCTCAAAATGGTCATCCCATTGTTTAAAATTGTTCATCCACGTTCATCCTTATTCGTACCATCTCATCGGGATCTCTCATCCATTCCAGTTGTCCGCCGGCAAGGCTCCACCGACTCCGATGAGCATGCTCGGCCTAAGAAGAAGAAGGCCACCACCGTTAAGAAGAAGAAGCGGGCACCATCCACTAGTCCGTCGGCCTCGGATCCAGATGATGCAGACTATGTTGGGGAGGATGAGGAGGTCTGTGCACCAAGACACTCCGTTGGACAGTCCAAGCCCGGTACTAGGAGGGCCTCGATACCTCATGTCAGCGGGTCTGCAATGCCCGTTGCTCATGGCCGTCGCATCTCCATGGAGCTTCCTGACAGCGGGGATCGCGCTCCTCACAACTTCAAAACTATAGGGGCAGCTCAATATCTTGCGTTTCGTCGGGATGTCAATCAATATGAGATGGTGGCTGATGCGGAGGATCCTCGGTTCCGGACTCGTATGCAGCAGGATCTCTATTCCAGTTTCGTCCGTGGGCGTGGCCTTGCTCCTCACTCATACTTGGATCTCAACTTCCTATGTGAGAATCCTGACATGTTTCCAAACGATCCGATCCAGATCATTGATGATATGACTCTCGGTCCCGCAATGACCTTCAGGTGTGATTGGAATGAAGCTGCCATTCTACAGTTCTATGCCACCTGTTTCTTTGGTCCGGACAACACTCTCACTTGGAGGACTGATAACACCACTCTGAGCATCACCTATGACAGGTTTGTTCAGATTTTAGGTCTCTCCGGTGTTGGCCATCGCATCCACAGTATGGATCCTGAGAGCAAGCCCAAAGCGATTGATGCTTGCTTACCACTTATCAAACCTACCTCTCAGCTCACTAAAGAAGAACTTGCATATCCACTCAATGAGGTATCTATCTTCTTAGTGCTCCTTACTACATCCTCTATCAGTGTGTGCTTCGCACTCTCTATCCTAAGAAGGGAGATCGCTCGCGGGCCTACAACTATTGCATTGACTTGATGGTTCGTATGCATGACAAACCCACTGAGCCTCTGGACACAACCCATTTCATTTGGCATGAGATCCGTCTTTGCAGCTTCATTCAGTCACGCCAGTTTCCTCATGCTCCATTCATTCAGGCTTTGATTGATCGTACTGCTCCATTTGAGGTGGTCAAGACTGCTGTTCACTCTTGTTGGAAGCCTGCTCCTCATATGCGCGTGGTGGCTGCTGCTCCGCCTACTGCCCCTTCACAGTCTAGAAGGTCTGCTGGCGGGACTCAGCCCACTAGTTCCTCTGTTCCATCTTCCTCGACGGCTCCCCGTGGTCGCTTAGCGATGTTCATCAGCAAGGCTCAATCTGCCATCATGAGGTCCATCACTTTTAGCCGCCGTAATCATGATGTCCAGAAGCGCCTCATCCTCTCCAAGAATCAGCTCAAGCAGCGCCTCCGTAACCGTGGGAGTCCCGTGAGTGACGATGATCCTATTCATGCGGCTCCGTCCACCTCTACGTTCGGCTTCCCCTCTCGTGACGAGTATCCGGAGTTTTTTGATGATCTTGATGACATCCGCCAGGAGTGACCGAGTGTGCCCCTTTTTATTTGTTGTTGTCAAAGGGGGAGAAGTAGTATTACTTGATGTACTAGCTCGTTGTGTTAGCCCCACTATTATTCAAACTTGTTATGTTGCTTGTGTTAGGCCTACTATTATTCGAACTTGGTATGTTGAACTTGGTATGTTGCTACCTATGTTATCGTATTATTTTGATCATGTGAGTCTATATTGATTACCTTGTGGCTATGGAATTGTTGTTTCCTTATCCATGTGTCATTATGATTTCCTATGTGCATGCCAAATACATATATATCTTCTGGAGATACACATGCATTCTAATACATTCATTGCATGCTCACAATGAGGGGGAGCCAAATACAAATAGAAACATCAACATACTTTGTATTCTTGCTCTCATATTTGTCAATGCTGACTATTTATTACAACTGTGATACTACATGTGTGATTGTCATCAACAAACAAAAAGGGGGAGATTGAAAGAGCAATCATGCTCTTACATCATGTTTTTGATGTTGATGACAATATACATGTAGGGGACTAACAATGGTTGTTAAGTAAATCTCAGGTGTTAGTCCCCGGTTTCATCGACGTGTTTGGTTCAAGAGCATACGAAGTAATTTTGCTCAAGGATGAAGTATCAAAAGTGATTTCATATTTATTTCCTTGAGTATAGGATCCCGCACTATTAAGAGGGGATCGATAGGGTTAGCTTAAGACTTGCTCATGTCAATAACAACTGTTCAAAACTAAGCTAGTGTTCCAACTTTATGCCCTCTGATAAGGTTCTGTCTCTGGCATACCGGATGTTCGGGCTTGACCCCGGATGTCCGGGCTCATGGCGGATATCCGGCCTGCAGGCCGGATTTCCGGCCCTGGCTATCCAGAATGCATTTTTGCTGGTATCATTTGCCGGATGTCCGGCCCTCTATGCCGGATGTCCGGGCCCTCATGCCACGCTGGATGTCCGAGCCTTATCCCGGATGTCCGGCCCCTGCTACCACAGAACAACTGGGGTTCTGTAACCGCCTTGTGATCACGCCGAATGTCCGGTCACCTACCAGATGTCCGGGCCTTCCTGATACGCCGGATGTCCGGGCTTGGGCCCCGGATGTCTGGCCTCTCTGTTTTCTGCTCTGCCTCTGTTGTGTTCCTTGTGTGCCCTTGCCAATCCGGATGTCCGGCCTCTAGCCCGGATGTCCGGCCTGCCCGTTCATTTACACTATAACGGCCACATTTGCACTCACACTATATATAGCCCTTCTCCCCCACGGGAGAGGGTTGACCACTCACTTTGAACAAACCCTAGAACACATTTCTTACTCTCTCTCACTCCTCCACACCAAATCTTAGATCCCCAAGGGATTAGAGAGCATTTGTGAGAAGTTGTCCAATCAAGTGATAGATCCACTCCTACTCCTTCTTTGCACCGAAGGAATTCGTGATTTGAGCAAGTTTTGAGCTTTTCCCCATCGTTCTTGTTACTCTTGGAGGTTGGTGACTCCTAGGCGGTAGGAGTCATTCGAAGAGGAATCGAACTTTGTGATTACCCTCGGAAAAGTTTGTGAGGGTTTGAAGACCACCCCAAGGTCTACCACTAGTGGTTGAGAAACGCCTCCGTGGTGTTGTCTCAAAGGGAGAATAGGGTGAGCCTTTGTGGCGTTGGTGTGCCTTCGTGGTAACATCCACCTCTCTAACAGTGACTAGCTTCCCTCCAAGGAAGTGAACATCGGCATACATCCTCGTCACCCGAAGTTGCGGTTATTCCTAACCCTAACTCTCTACTTGTGGTTACTTGTCTCTTTGCACTTACGTACATCATATTGTGCTTGCTTACTTACGTGCTTGTGTTACTTGCTTAGTACTTAGTACTCACTTGCAATTGTTCGGCTCATCTTCATATTCCGCATTATTACCTAAAATTGCTAAGTAATAATTAAAATTTTGTAATTGTACCTATTCACCCCCCCCCCCCCTCTAGGTCCATCTCGATCCTTTCATCGGCAAACAAAAGTACCATAGCCTTATAGATCTAGGAGATTATACAATACTTGGAGCCTTGTAGAGCTAGAAGTATTTATGATACTAAAACACACGAACAAAAAGGACCACCTACCAAAATCCTCTGCATGGTGGGAGGCGGAACTAAATCATTACGTGGGCGCAGTGCATCTATCTACTACCACTATAAAAGCACGAGATGGCGGGAATCAAATCATCCTATCCATCAAAACCTGCAATCTGATGGTCTACATCCCTGCAGCATACTAAACGTGTTTTATGCGTTAATTACCCATTGTGCCATTACCGAAAACCATCATTAAGGAAATGTCCCCCTCGGTAAACAAACCCGATACCCCGCTACCGCTAGCCCCACTCTC
Organism: Aegilops bicornis; assembly: GCA_021605145.1. Classification (NCBI taxonomy): domain Eukaryota; kingdom Viridiplantae; phylum Streptophyta; class Magnoliopsida; order Poales; family Poaceae; genus Aegilops; species Aegilops bicornis. Next base: position 203,411 of record JAHIAL010000140.1, read on the forward strand.
GCACGCCCGCCAACCGCTCGCCCCGCTGCCGCCCATTCATGCCTCGCCGCTTGCTTCGCCTCCCCAAATGCATCTCCCGCAACCTCCAGTCGCCGCACACACCGACGCCCACCTCTCCAACCTCCCTCCTGGCACATTGCGCTCCATCCCCGTCTGCCCATCATCGAACCAGCCTCCACCCCCACGCTACCGGCACCGCACGGCGCACGTCCAGTACGCCGCCCCTCCCGGACTGCATGGCACGGCGCACCGTGGTGCGAATCTGGATCTACAGAAGCGGTTGCCACCCATCCCGTTCCAGTTCCTTGCGCCAACCAAGAGGGAGGGAGGGAAGGGATGAGCACGGAGACGATGCAAACTGTGGAAGAGGTATGTAGAGAGCACCCATCTTCCTTTTACACATCCAATGCGATGATTTCATTTGAATATTCATATGCAATCCAACTTTAATGGAAACGGTGATTTATGTGGGAAGCGGATTAATTATGTGCGCAAGGATGCACTTCAATCACCATCAGAGGCCATGTTACTTTCTTTTCTACGGTTTTGCCTCAATATCCCACCTTCTTTGTTGACTCATCGTGCGGTGGCATGAAAGTACCATGAGATGGCCATGGTGACCTGCAAGATAATCTTGAAGATTTAAGTGAAGTGGCTCAACTGAATCAAGGGGACATAGTGGTATTTTCTTCACTTCTTGAGACTCCTGCTATATTTATCTTGTTACCCAGGAGACCATGACTCCCTTGCATACAAAATCTGAATTAAGAATCATGTCACTGTGATCTTGTGCAGGTTTATGATGTCGAACAGAGGTGTAGCACCGCTGCACCCAAGAGACCATGACCCCTTTAGCATTACAAAATCTGAACTAAGAATCATGTCACTTTGTGATCTTGTGCAGGTTTATGATGTCGAGCAGGTGTAGCACCGCTGCAGGTGCTTCGTTCTAGGTGTTGCGCAAACACCATGAGTCCACGAGGCTGTACAAATGAGTGAGTTGAGTAATAAATTCCGTTCGCAGTTAAGTAATAAACGAGTGAGTCAATTAATAAATTTCGACTCCACTGTGCAGTTTTTGACTCGACGATGCAGCCGTTGCGAGTCCCTTCGCTGAGATTCAGATTTTTCTTTTCTTTCCCATTTCAGTGTGTTTGGATTGGATGGTAAGATGCTCTTCTCTCATCAAATTTACAACATAGGGCCTTTTAGAACATAGTGTTGGTCAATCGGCGTAGAATTTTTTGTATGACTCACTGGCTATTCTTGGTGCTAATTTACATAGCTTGCTCATTTGTTGTGTTCCAGTGGAAGAATATACCAGATGGGAAGATACTAGGCTTTTATGAAATTTTGGTTACACTGGGTGAAAATCTTGTTATAAAGTGGCGGTCTTTGCTACTGAAATATGGCCTGAGGATCGAGGATGTACTTGTTATTGCGGATGAATTCCTGTTGTAGATTTGCATGTCGATGGTTGCAAGGTGATAATAATTTCTGTAGGTGTATACATATTTTAGTCACCAAGTTATGGTTGCACGATGTATCATGTGAAATGAAGTTAAGAAATACCATGTGTCGATTCATGTGATTCTTCCCTAACTGAAGGGTGATAGTGGGGTTTGTGCAGTATAGAACGCTTGTAGCTCCTTTTTTACCTTTGAGGCATATTTGTTTCCTTGATCCTTTTCTTGTTGAGCCGACAAAGAGAAGTAGCAGACTAATTTCTATGTCGATTATTAGATGATGATTTGCTCCATGTATGTCGTTTTCTCTGTATTCTCTATATGAGGTTATTTTGTGATCATTGGAGTATGGAAATAGCATGGTGTGCAGCGTTGCCCTTGTGAGCAATTTCTGATACAACTGATGTTTATATATGTAGTACTTGTGACATTTATTTTGTGAAATTTAACATGATTAATTTGAGACCAGCAAAGGGGATTGGGCCTGAAGAAATGCTGATATTGAGCTAGGTCCGCAAGGTGATATGTCGAGCTCTCCGTAGCCTGGTTTCAATGGCTTATTTAAACAGGTGTCTCCTTTTCCTTTGTATGTGTTTTCGAGTCTCTTTATGTGTAAAAATAGCCTGTAGATATCCTGCAGTGTGATTTTATTGTTCGAGTTCAGCTCTGTGTTATCATAGAATTCAGGTTAGCGAGATCAAGAAGATGTTTCATATGTTAGCACGACTACAGGAGGATTTGCAGGTGAGCAACTATTATATGAGTTTAGATGACCGAATATCAGTAGTACATCAAAATCTACGGCTTTATATAGTATGTCACATACTGTCTTATTTCATATATGATGACCATATCAATCAATTTGTTTCTTTTTCATCCAGAGTGTACATTGCTTCCAGTGTAACAAGAACAGAAAATAAGGTACTCTCTAAATAATGTGTGAGGTTTCAGATTCTGTAATCTGTTTTACTATTGCTACCTGGGCATGCTTAGATAATGGGGTGATTTGAGTGCAGTTTCAAAGTCGACCGTTCATGTCTGCAGTCTCAAGTTTCTATATGTATAGTTTGAGACCTAATAAGTACTGATCACTTCAGAAAGTTTCATGTTTCATACTTATGATTGATACTGATTGTATTCACGTAATCGGGCCACTTGGTTGCGGTGGTTGGCTAACTAATAAGTAAGATGTCCCCAGTTCTGCATAAAGATTTAGGCACCCTAATTTCTGAAATCTTTGTGGAGTCAGAGGTGTTGAATGTTTTTGTTCGAAGTCTTTTTGAAATGATGAGTGATGCATACCTATTCAATGTTTACATGGTACTGCAAGTGAAGAAATGATTTGTACTGAACCATCTAATTGGTTATTGTGTTTCTGTGAAGTCATGAATTTGTAGCAAGTGACGCCCTCATTGGCATTCTTTTTGAAAGATATCCAAGATAGTTAAAGCATCATGGGGACGAGGAGGCCGAGCAGTCTGTTGTGTCTCCGTCGTCGCCAGCCGCACTGGTATGTTGTGCCCCTTTCCCTGCTCCACGTCCTAGGCTACTCCACCACACCGAATACGAGTGTGGCAGTGGCAGAGAAGGCTCGTGCGGGGGGATTTGATGCATATAAAGGTTATGTTTGTTATTTCACACACACACACACACACACAGCACACACACACACACACAGGTGTTCCACGGTTAATTTTGTAGTGGGGAAAAATTGAGGACTAAGGCCTCCTTTGGTTTGAAGGAATTTTGTAGGAATTTCATAGGATAGGATTTTTATAGGAAAAATTCCTTTAGAGCCCTTTGGTTTGTAGGAATGAAATCCTATGCCTATGGAGGAATTCTTCCTATCCTCCACATTTCATAGGAAAATAAACATTAGCCTAGAATCAATGGAAAAAATCCTATGCTATGAATCAAAGGACATCCCTTTTCCTATTCCTACTCATAGGATTTGAGATGCATGCCATCTCATTTCCTATGACTTTCCTATTCCTATGATTTTCCTACCCTATGAACCAAAGGAGGCCTAAAGGTTTTGGCATGTCTGATTGTTGACATGCCATCGGAAGTGCATAATTGTCTGATAGGCTTGAATTCTTAGGTTTTCTTTCTTATTGGTCTTGTTTTTTTTTTTGGTGAAAACCCATGATTTTACCCTAACCCAAAATTTCTGAGTTAAACGGAGAGGCTCTATGAGAAGTTTCAGGACATGGAAGAAATTAATTGTTCTAATTTAAGTAATACAAAAAATTAGTATTTTCTTAGTATTTTCTATTACTAACATGATTTACCTCTGCTAATAGATGTCGTCGGTGCAAAGAAACATGCCCAAATTTGTAAGCCCATATTGGTATTACTTTCTAGTAATCAACGTCCAAAAATATATATATTTATGATTGATCTATTATCTTGCCATGAATAACAATGATAAATTTGTTGTTGACTCATGTTATATCCTCACAAATAAAGTGCTACAGGGAACTTTCTCTATCAGTTCAGGCTGGACGAGCAAGACGACATACTGCAGACCGAGAACAAGGTGAGAAGATTAGATGGAAATTTAATTATGTAGCATATGTACAGCTACATTTGTTAATCTCCTTCTCAGTTTTTCCTTTTTCTTTGCAGAGTTATGCTCATCATCACTTCGTCAGTGGTATGTGTTAACACTCTCATAGAGATTGATTTCTTTGCGATCGCACAAAAAAGGGGTCAGATACATGGCGAGCTTCCAAATATCAGGTTGCAAATACCTTCGTTGCTTTGGACCTTGCCATGGAAGGATGAACACTAAATGACCACAAATGCCTCTAGATTATGAGTAAGCGTGGTTCTACCTTCAGTGGTTTGCGCATCTGCTTTGTCTCAGGCTGGTTTCACGGGTACCTGATTTTGCTTGGAACAGCCATAGGTTCATCAGCTTGGTTTGCTAACTAGCAATGTTTTGTCTCTTAGGTGGACAAACTTGTATCTCAGAAGATCAGCTTATGTGGAAACTACTAATTTTCATTGCCTCTGTACACACACTTGCATATCTTTTTTCGTGGTGCTTATTGGCAATGGCCCACTCATAGGCACGACCTAGAAGAAAATAAGATTGAAGATGTATTTTTCTTGGTTGGAAATATTACACCTCAAATTTACTTCAGTTTGGATACAGTGATCTCTAAGATCGAAATAACTGGTGAATTATGTCAGTTATACGGTTTAAGAGGTCATCGATGTGATATATGAGAAACAATTTTGTCCGTGATACATGAATATCTATATGCCACTGTGGATGCTGGCGAGATGTTGGTCATGGCCTTGGTTGTCGAGATGCACTAGCTAGGGGCGCATGCATGGCCATAGGCCATAATTAAATTTTTTTATGGACCGAGGTATTTGCTAAGCAATGGACATGGGCCTGTTGATTTATAAAGCACAATATTTCCAGTCATTTGTACTCCCTCCATTCCGATTTACTAAAACCATGACGAGTAAATCGGAACGGAGGGAGTACGAGTTAGGAATTATATGATTTTTGCGTGAGATTTCAGCTATTCAAAAAGTAGATTTATGTTATGACAGAATTATTAAGTTTAATAGTAAAACATATTTAACCGAGACGTGCGTTGCACGTGCATGCTTACTAGTATATCTATAGGGGGAATCAAATGAACAGTCATAAGAGGATGTTTTCTTTTGGCTGGGCATGCAGGAGGAGAGAGGGGGAGCGGAGGGGTAGCTGCAAACAATCTGCCTCCACGCATGTTAAAAATCCAAAACAAAACCAAGAAAAATAATTGAGCGGAGAAAAGGGGAAACATCAGCTCCGTGTCGCCCCACGACGACCGCCGATCCGACCACTCAAATCGGGTCGGCTTTTGGAAGAAAAACCTCATGTCCAATGAGCCGACGGGCATAACCAGAATGCCAAGTCGAGCACGTGCCAAGAATCACGCCAACCCCGTTCAAACGAATGAAAAATCGATAGGACCCTAATAGAGAATCACTTGACCAAAAATTAGCGAAAATGTTAATTTTTCACCCATGCATGAGATGTTTTGCTACACTTGTAATAGTTAATCCTCTCTTCTTTTCGTTGAGGTAACTGAGCATACTGCAATTTTAAGTTTGGCTCCCAGACTCCAAGAAGCCTGGTATTTTGAAAAACTCAAAAAACACATTTTAAACTTAAAAGGAAATCAAATTTATTCTGTGAAAACTTACACGAGTTCACCACATATCCATAAATGTTCATTAAATAGTATGGTAATCTGTAAGGTACAAAACATAATCAAATTTATGTCCAAAAAATAAACAGAAAACCATTTTGACAATATGAAATATATTATTTCGAAATTATGCATAGTACACATGTATTTGTATATGCACACTTTTTTCAAAATATTTTGCCACATGAAAATGAGTTTTGTGAGAAAAAAAAGAGGGGGCTACCTAGAGCCCATCTAGCAAAAGGCAAGAGGTTTTTTAACCTTTAGTTGTGTTCATTGGATGGTTTTTACCATATTTTAAAATTATATTACTCCTTCCAATCCATGTTAATTGATGTTGGTCTAGTACAAAGTATAAAGTTGTACTCACTTTGTACTAATACAGCGTCAATTAATATGAATCAAAGGGAGTACTAGCATATTTGTACCCCTTGGTTGTGATCATGTGATAGTTTTTTACTCTAATAAAATAAAGACATTACATTTTATACTTTAGTGGGGATCCACATGTCACAATGATGTGGCAACTAACAGCACTTGTCGATTAAGAGCGGTATGATACAACTAGCCGCATATATCTTGGCATAATATGAAAACATTTCAACGAGTTCAACAAGATTTGTTAAAATTTGACTGAATTTAACACAATCGAGGTTAAAGAGTTGACAACCAAAACGTGGTTAATTGGAGCTCAAATAATGGCGGCCGTGTGTCGGCCTCCCGTTTTTTAGCCGGGCAGCCTCGGGCTCGTTCTCCTCCTGCCATTGGAGACGCACGGCACGGCTAGCTCTCTCGGCGCCTCGCCATGCCGCGCCTCTTCTCCTGGGCCGGCCACCGCCTACCGAGCCTCCCCTGCGTCCCCTGCACCGGCGATGCGGCCGGCCGCCCGTGCAGCCCGTCCAGTCCCTCCAGCCAAGCCGCGGAGACCTCCATGAGCCTGCGCCGCCGCGGCGACGGCAGCGGCAGCGTGGCCGGCCGCGCCGCGCGCAAGTTCACGCTGGAGCAGCTCTCCTCGGCCACGGACGGCTTCTCGGCGTCCAACCTGCTGGGCCAGGGCGGCTTCGGCAGGGTGTACAGGTGCCACCTCCGCCTGGACGGCGACGACGACGATGCCGGCGGCGCGCCGACGCCGGTGGCCGTGAAGCAGCTGTGCCGCGGCGGCGCGCAGGGGAGCCGCGAGTTCGTGGTGGAGTGCGCGATGCTGATGACGCTGCGGCACCCCAACCTGGTGTCCCTGGTCGGCTACTGCGCGCAGGCCCAGGAGCGGCTGCTCGTCTACGAGCTCCTCCCCCGCGGCAGCCTCGACGCCCACCTCTTCCTCCCTCTCCCCGGCCAAGGCCAAGGCCAAGAAGCCCGGCCGCCGCTGGAGTGGAACACGCGGGTGAGGATCGCGCACGGCGCGGCGAGGGCGCTGCGGTACCTGCACGAGGCGGTGTCGCCGCCGGTGATCTACCGCGACCTGAAGCCGTCCAACATCCTCCTCGCCGACGACTTCACCGCCAAGCTGTCCGACCTGGGGCTGGCCAGGATCGGGCCCTCCGGCGACGACACCCACGTGTCCACGCGCGTGATGGGCACCCTGGGCTACTGCGCGCCCGACTACGCGCTCACCGGCCGCCTCACCGTCAAGTCAGACGTCTACAGCTTCGGCGTGGTGCTCCTGGAGCTCATCACGGGGCGCAGGGCTTTCAACCCCGACGCCGGCGAGGAGAGGCGGCTCCTGGACTGGGCCAGGCCCTACCTCGCGGACGTGCGCAAGATGTACGGCCGGCTGGCCGACCCGGCGCTGCGCGGGCGATTCCCTCGGCGCGCGCTCTACCAGCTGGCCGTCGTCGCCTCGCTCTGCCTCCACGACAGGCCCAACCTCCGGCCCACCATGTCGGACGTCACCCGGGCCATCGACCACGTGGCCTCGCAGCCCTGGCAACCCGCCCCCGCCGGTGCAGCCCATCATCGTGCCAAATATGAAATTCAATCTTGTTCTTGTAGAAGCATATATATATATATATATATGATAACAATATGAAGGTATATTAATGGATGAATAATGGTACAAAAATCCTCCCAGAACATACACCCCCCGGGATCAATATTAATTGTAGCTGGTTTAATTAGTACTAGTACAAAGTTGCACAAATTTATACTACTGTACTAAACCAGCGACAGTTAATATGGCTTGGAGGGAGTAGATAAAATTAATATGGCTCCGGCCAAGCAATTCGTCAAACACAATTCTCCTCTTTTCTTTTCTTTTCTTCTCCATCCAAGGTCCAAAATCCTCTGCCCAGCAGCGAGTGATTTGTGCTTTTTTGTTTTGTTTTGTCCAGGACTGAGCATAACTAACATAGTGCGACTCTCTCCATTGCATTGCTTCGCCTCCCCTGAAAACTGAAACATATGGTCTTCTTGATAATCATTAGAAAAGGGTTTTACATGAAAGGGAAGGCATGACATTACTGTACACTGCACCGAGAAATATACGATAATAAAACGACTAGCTGAGAAAATTGCTCATATCAATGTTGACTCTCAGACCTGAATTTACAGACCATCCATTGCATCAAGAGACAATTAATCCATATGTTGTATTTTTCTGATTCATCATACATGCAAACTACTCCCTCCGTTCCTAAACGTAAGTTTTTGTAGAGGTCAAGATACACATGCTACAATCTCTGTAGAGGTACTTATATATGCAAAAGAAAGTCACTTAAGGTCTAATTAAGGAAGATGCGTACCGTACGTATCCAGAGTGTTACTTCCTCTGGTTCGAAGCAAGCATGGCAATGAGCTCATTCAAAACAGAGGGATAGGTCGTGACAATATGCTGCCAGCCATTACTCGCCATTAGTGTCTACAAACATGGGGGAGATTGGACTTGGATAAACCTCAAGCACGCCTCCTTCAATCCGCGGCAGTGGTGCTGCTCGGCTAGAGCAAGAGTGGACGCCACAGAGCTCACACCTATGCGCTGCGACAACTGCTTTACACAGATGAACTTGAGGTCGTACCGGTCTGCTGCTACAAACAAGCCCTGCAGCCATTGCAGCAGCCCCATTTCAAGCTCTGCCGCTTCCCCATCTTGTCCTTGGCCCACAGCTTCCGACGACATTTCATCTTCTTGTCCTTGTTCCCCCGTATCTTTGCACAGTTCACTCAACTTAATGTTGTCCTCGTACATGTCAGGGAACGAGTCTGTGTAGACGAAGCTAAGCAGAGCGGTGAACACCTTTGGTTCCATGTCTTTGATCTGTATTACACCCTCCTTCATGGGGCCAAACAGTTGTGCCAGAAACACTTGAGACCGGGCAGCAAGCACACACCGGTGTGCGGGGAAGGTCTCGCCTCCGACCTGGAATGCCACATCGGCACTCACCTTATTTTGAAGGAGACTTTTGAAATGCTGGTGTATGTCCGGCAGCAGGAGCGCCTCGGCATCATCATCATCAACCTTGGTGTTGCGGACGACGACGACGTCGCAGCGGATGGTGAGACAATCACACTTGAGATCTGCGAGTGTTCAACGGCGTCTCTTCTCATAAACCTGTCGTTGCCCCAGATTGGAGTAGCGGTGGAGAAGTCGCGGGTCTCACCGGTTCCACGAATGTGATGTGCTAAACTTGGAAAAAAACTAAGCTTGAGAGTTTGGAGTTGGGATGGATGGCGAACCTGACCTGTGGCAAACATTTTTCAACCCCAAAAGTTTGGATGTTACAGCTCGTGATGACCCACCCAGGCTTACTCTAGGTCCAGTAAACAACGCTCCATTGAAAAGAAACATTACAATATGTATATTTATTTATCGAATTCAAAGAAAATAATGGTTTCCAGGTATCCAATGAAAATATATATACTCCCTCTGTAAACTAATATAAGAGTGTTTAGATCACTAAAATAGTAATCTAAACACTCTTATATTAGTTTACGGAGGGAGTATATAGGTAAATAAAAATAATTGAATTTATTGTTCCCTGAAACGATAGAATTTACATACATGATTGTAAGTAGCATAGAAACAGGCAGCTCCAGGAATGAATGAATCTGTTGGCCATCAGTTTGGATCCTGTGATGTGATGGCCAAGTGCAATCTGCAGCGGCAGCAGCAGCAGGGTCTCAACATTGGTACTCCCTCCGTAAACTAATATATAAGAGCGTTTAGATCACTAAAAAACGCTCTTATATATTAGTTTACAGAGGGAGTAACAATTAAATGTCAGTTGAGAGATAAAATTAGGTAAGATGCAATGCATGCCTCCATTCCGAGTCTCCCAAACTGCATATGAGAGTGAGTGATGATCCTCTCCTCTGGAAACTGACATTCTGATACCCAGCAAGGAAGGAAAATAAATAATACAACATATATATATATATATGCATTGCCCTGGGATTTCTGCTGACAGAAACCGTTAGCTAGCCTTTTAATTGCACATCACAGCATCAAAGCAGCATAAAGTTTTGCCAGGAGCCGGAGCATACATATATACCTTGGTTACTCTTCTGTGACGTAAACATAGTGCTTCCGTTGAAAGAAACATAGTGAATGCAATGCAACACACCAGTGCATGTTATGTATGAATCACTAATAGAACAACAAGCATCAGCAGCATATATAGTGCATATTTCAAGAACACATTCAAAGAACAAGTCATCCAGTGCAAGTTATTACTATGAAACGACATCCAGAGGAAGATATAAATTTTATGAGTGAACAATTAATGACCATCTCCCAAAGTTTCCACTGACACCTGACCAAGAGATGTTTATTGGGGAAAGTAAAACAAAATCATCTACATTTGTTCTCCTCTTTTTTTTTCTTGACAACCACTGCAACTACTTCGCATAAAAAAGAAAAGAAAAAAGACAACCACTCATCATAAATAAAGAGCTCTCCTAGGGTTGGTTAACAACAACTCACCACGTTTGCTATTGGGCTCGGTCCACCAGCTGCAAACCCCAACACAAAATAAAGGGCATACTATTTATTCGGCATAAGTTTGTCTCAAAAATCAAAAATCGGTATAAGTCGAGCCGGGTTTTTTCTTACTAACAATCGAGCTGAATTTTGTGGGGTGCCAAAACACAAATTGAATGATTTTTTTAATCACCAAAAATTAATTTGAATTTAAAAAATCACCATTGTATTTTCATGAACTCACGGCTCATCTCCGCCTCTATTTTTTGATAGGTCAAGATACTTTCTGCCCGCCTCTCCTCCCCACACCATCGTCTGCCCTCATCCTCCTATCATAGGCCAACACTTTACTGTGTTTTGTGTTCTCTTTTCTTTCTTTTTGTTATTTTTATGGGTTTGTTTTCCTATTTCTTTATTTTTCTTTTTTTCCATTTTGAAGTTTATGTAATCTTTGTAATTCATGAAATCCTTGAAATACGGGATTTTAAAAAACAGAGATTTTTTTGAATTCGTGAAATTTTGTTTAAATCCAAAATATTTTTAAAAAAACCTGGAACATATTTTAAAATTATGAATGTTTTTTTAAGAAAAACTGGTTTCTTATTCACGGACATTTTTGAAGTTCCTAAATTTTTTTGAAAGAAAATGTTAGTAGGAAATCGGCCAAAAAATGGCTAGAGTAAACAGATTAAAAACAGAGAATACTTATGTGTCATAGCCTTGCTATCGTTAGTGGACCGGCCTTGTTTGCAACAGCATAGGGCAACACGGTGCACGATTGGTGCACTTTCAATGCATACTGCATGTAATAGGGCCTTTCGGTGCCTTCTCCTTCCTTTCCCTTTGATGCGTTGTTGTGTTGCTCGACCTCTTCTTTTCGCCCCCCCTCCCCCCATGTTATTCCCTTCGGCTCCCCCTGCATCGTAGTGTTACTATATCTTCCTCCACTCCGCGTCGCATCCATCATGAGTCTCGCAAGCCTGTCTCACAAATGCTCCACCTCATCTCTTCCTCCTATGTCTTCATCTTCTCGATTTCTTTCACTCTCGTAGTCGTTCCCTACTCCTTGTCGATCTAGCCCAGCCACGTCGTGGTCGCCACTCCTCAATGCGCTTGGCTGTACAAGCACTTCTCCGTGGTCGTGGTCCCCTTTTTTTTCTCTCCATGCAGCCTCGACGGAGGTCACAAGCGCGGGCGATGGTGACCAATCACACTTCAACCCAAGGGGGCCACCTATTGATGTTGCACCGTGGTCATGGTGTCTGGGGTTCCAGTTGTACCGGCGCTGCATGTGTTGATGACGACCCAGTAGCTGTCGACGCTGCAACCAACAACTACGGGTGTCCAATTGGCGTGTCATTTTGCTGGAACTGGTTGACGAGAAAGTTGTGACCACACGAGTCCACTGCTGGAACCGGACAGCCGTCGAGGTCGTTTTTGCTACAATCGGTATGTGTGTTTGCTGGAACTGGCTACATTTTTGCTAGAATAGAATCGATCGAGCACACCACCATCGACAGGGGCAAAAGTTGCAACAAGCAAGCAAAAAATGATGGAACCAGTTGTTGGGGAACGTAGTAATTTCAAAAAATTTCCTACGCACACGCAAGATCATGGTGATGGCATAGCAACGAGAGGGGAGAATATTGTCCACGTACCCTCGTAGACCATAAGCGGAAGCGTTATGACAACGCGGTTGATGTAGTCGTACGTCTTCACGATCCGACCGATCCAAATACCGAACGTACGACACCTCCGAGTTCAGGACACGTTCAGCTCGATGACGATCCCCGGACTCCGATCCAGCAAAGTGTCGGGGATGAGTTCCGTCGACCGACGGCGTGGTGACGATGATGATGCTCTATCGGCGCGCAGGCTTCGCCTAAACTCCGCGACGATATGACCGAGGTGGAATATGGTGGAGGGGGGCACCGCACACGGCTTAGGAACGATCCGTAGATCAACTTGTGTCTCCATGGGGTGCCCCCTGCCCCCGTATATAAAGGAGTGGAGGAGGGGAGGGCCGGCCCTCTCTATGGCGCGCCCTAGGGGAGTCCTACTCCCACCGGAGTAGGATTCCCCTTCCTAGTCCAATTAGGAACCCTTCCATGTAGTAGGAGTAGGAGAGAAGGAAAGGGAAGAGAGAAGGAGAAGGAAGGAAGGTCGCCCCTCCCTAGTCCAATTCGGACTAGTCCAAGGGAGGGTGCGGCCACCTTTTGGCCCTTTCTCTCCTTTCCCGTATGGCCCAAAGAGGCCCAATACGAATTCCGTAACTCTCGGTACTCCCAAAATACCGAATCACTCGGAACCTTTCCGAACTCCGAATATAGTCGTCCAATATATCGATCTTTACGTCTCGACCATTTCGACACTCCTCGTCATGTCCCCGATCTCATCCGGGACTCCGAACTCCTTCGGTACATCAAAACTCATAAAGTCATAATAAAACTGTCATCGTAACGTTAAGCGTGCGGACCCTACGGGTTCGAGAACTATGTAGACATGACCTAGAACTATTCTCGGTCAATAACCAATAGCGGAACCTGGATGCCCATATTGGCTCCTACATATTCTCTGAAGATCTTTATCGGTCAAACCGCATAACAACATACGTTGTTCCCTTTGTCATCGGTATGTTACTTGCCCGAGATTCGATCGTCGGTATCCAATACCTAGTTCAATCTCGTTACGGCAAGTCTCTTTACCTGTTACGTAATGTATCATTCTGTAACTAACTCATTAGCCACATTGCTTGCAAGGCTTATAGTGATGTGCATTACCGAGAGGGCCTAGAGATACCTCTCCGACAATCGGAGTGACAAAACCTAATCTCGAAATACGCCAACCCAACATGTACCTTTGGAGACACCTGTAGTACTCCTTTATAATCACCCAGATTACGTTGTGACGCTTGGTAGCACCAAAGTGTTCCTCCGGTGGCAGGAGTTGCATAATCTCATAGTTATAGGAACATGTATAAGTCATGAAGAAAGCAATAGCAATATACTAAACGATCAAGTGCTAGGCTAAAGGAATGGGTCATGTCAATCACATCATTCTCCTAATGATGTGATCCCATTAATTAAATGACAACACATGTCTATGGTTAGGAAACATAACCATCTTTTATTAATGAGCTAGTCAAGTAGAGGCATACTAGTGACGTTATGTTGGTCTATGTATTCACACATGTATTATGTTTCCGGTTAATACAATTCTAGCATGAATAATAAACATTTATCATGAAATAAGGAAATAAATAATAACTTTATTATTGCCTCTAGGGCATATTTCCTTCACCAGTAACGGTAGAAGCTGGGACTGGCAGAATTTTTTCGCTACATCATTGGTAGTGGTACACAACTTGGGCTACGGGATTTTTGTTGCAACTGGCGATGAGCTGTGTTTGCTACAATGATGACACTGGAAATGGGCGACCCACCCAGGAGAGATGGTGGCGGTGCTACAACATGCACCTGTGCAGCGAGCATCAACGACGGCCGATGTTGCAACCATGTGGCAAAGTTGAAACCGTCGTTGGTCGAGGCTCCATGTCAGCGTCTGCGACCATTCAAAGCCGGGTGTTGCAGGATCAGAAGGGGACGTTGATGGAGATGGATGGCAGCAGGTTGGGTCGCTATCTCTCTTGCAGCGTGCAGGGGAAGAAAAGGGAGCGGCGTCGATGTGGTTGGTGTCCTGATCGAATTCATTTACTGCGGTTATGTTGTGCACCATGTGTATAAGAATGTTGTTGCTGTTTGTTGTAAGATCCATTCCTACGTAGTAGCTTGTTATCATCTTGCCCCTCCAACATCATTCTTTAGCTGTTTGTCTAAGAAGCAGCAACTCTCTTCTTGTACTGCACTGTATATGACCGACACTCTGTTCCCCTGGCTCTGTTGATCAAAAGCAGGACTACAACAGAGTATTTCCTCTTTCCCCTGTCCCTGAGGTTGTAGTCCTGCTTTTGATCGATACTCTGTTCTTGTACAACAGAGCCAGCAGTAACAGTAACAGGGACAGGGGAAAGAAGAAATACTGCAGCTTCACTCACCCAGCAAGCATGTATCACTGAGTTATGCCCACGAAAACGCTGAAACATACAAACACTTTTTTGCGCGAAGCAGCCTATGAATTTTGGTCGAAACGCATCGAATCTAAATTTGCAGGATGTAAATAAAATAAAATTGTGCAATACTCTAATGTTTTTTTTTTACGAAACTGTACCTAGCACTCAACTATAATTGTGTGGATTCAAGCAAAAATGCCCACCTCTGTACTTACCAAGACTTGCATACATTTGAGTGGAACATGTATCAAACTAATTAATCAATAGCCAAATTTAATTTGTACGGTCAGGTCCTGTATTTGTAAGAGTTTCTTCCTCTTCCGTTAATCACAGGGGGAAATGAAATGAAATTAGAGAGAGAATCCTGAACGACATGTTGTTTGATGGTCACTAGAATTTGAAATGTGAGCTAGAGATACAAACATCACAAAGGCAGGCCTCTTCTTCTATCCCTGAATTATGTCAAGCTGCATAGTGGCACAGTACATGTGGAATGACAGTACAATGAATGAATTATCAGGGACAATATGGCATAGTGCCACTCATCAACATCCATCTCAGAGAGTTAACAAGAGCATGTCCTTTGGCAATAAATCATCCGCTCAAATTTGAAATGGAGTTAACAAGATGGACAAGCCACCCCCAAAATCATGTAAACCGAGGCTTTCGAACCTCTCGGTCTCAGCGTTCACTGTCTGAATACCTGTATGCATGCATGGTGTAAGCAGATCATTCAGTCAGTAAAATAAGCAGTTACTGCTGCAGCACCAACTCCAAGAGACCTATTTACAATACAATTATATAAATGGCAAACAAGGATGCCTCTGGTGCAAATCCTTGAGGATCTCAAACAAGTTAATTTTCAGCGCCATTCTATTCAGCGTTGGAACTTGAGATACATAATTTTGAGTACATACAGGGTACATGATCTATACAAGTTGTCGGTCTGCTGAATTTAACTAAAGGAATCATACACCGATGATAAGAACAGTTGGCTCATGCTTCAATCAACAGGTTTGATTATATAGTTTATCAATGAAGCAACAAGACATTTGTTCATCTTGTTAATTTTCCTACACCAAATTATCCTTGAGCCCCCAACGTCAACCGAGGTAATCTGCAGTGCAGAGTACTCCCTCCATAAACTAATATAAGAGCATTTAGATTACTAAAGTAGTGTTCTAAACGCTCTTATATTAATTAACAGAGGGAGTAATATATATGGACACTGGCTTTCAACTGAGGGGGGCAGAACAAGAATGAACAGCGAATATCAGTCAAAATAAAAATGGGTGGGTATGTAGCAACTAGGCTAGGGATGCAGAGCGGACGGATTTGCGTGCTGCAGACTAGTACAAATCCATCTCTAGCTTAGTATTAATTAATCTTCCACCCAGAAAATGAACTAGCTTGCATCCACACAAAGACACACAGAAAGTGAGATATGTTTGTACCTCCATAGTGGAGTGTTCCAGAACATGCAACTGCAAGCAGATAGGGTAAGGTGATGAATCATATCCTCTGCTTTCTGTAAACTAACATTAATAATGTTCATAAATCTGGAATTAATTAATACCCAGGCCAGGTTTTGACTGACATTTGTTCATAAACTGGAATTAATTAATACTGTACTCCACAGCAAGGAAATATGTGTTCATAAACCGGGTACAGGGCGCGGCTACAACAACACTAAATTTTTTTGCAGAATCTTCAATCTCTGACCTTCCTCTGCGATGGAGGGCGCATGGCCCAGGAGAACAGCAGGAACCCATGCATGAGAAGGCTCCTAGGTACTAGACCAAGAGTGCACACTATCACTGTCACCCGTAACCAGAATTCTTAGTCAACTGTTCTGTTATCCAGGTTCGTTCCCTTAATTCCAGGAAGGATCATAAGATGACTTTCCAGAAACATCAACATTCTTCTTCTTTACACAATAGGAAAGGCACAAAGGAACGATGTAGGACACGCCTAAATACACAGAGAAATATATACATGAGGATAAAACGATTAGATAGGGGAACTTCCATACTGTTGCAATGCCAGATCAATTTACGCTTACACCTGAAAGAATTTACAGACCAACCACTCCATCAAGAGACAGTTTGCCCAGCACATACGCAAATTATACACTAGATGACAAGACAAAAGCAAGACACACGGACTACAATCTCTCTAGAGGATCCCACATATGCATAAGGCCGTCACTTGAGATCTAACCAAGTTACATGTACTTACTGCATACAGAAAGTGTTAGTCCCGGTGGTTGGGAGCAAGCTTGGCAATGAGCTCCTTTAAAACCGAGGGATAGGTCTCAAAGACATGATCCCAGCCATTAGATGCCATTAATGTTTGCAGACATGAGGGGGACTGGACTTGGATAAACTTGAAGCACGCCTCCTTCAATTCCTGGCAGTGGTGCTGCTCGGCTAGAGCAAGAGTGGACATGACCGAGCTCACACATATGTGCTCAGACAACTCCCTTTCACAGATGAACTTGAGTCGTTGGACATCATATCTGTCTGCCGCTACCAACAGGTTTTGCAACCATTGCAGCCACATTTCATCCTCTGATAATGTGGTCTCCTTTTCTTGTTCCCGCTCCGCAATTTGTGACGTTTCGTCCTCCTCCATGCTATCATCATCCTTCATATCAGGGAACGAGTCTATATAGATGAAGGTAAGCAAAGCCCTGAACACGCTTGTTTCCATGTCTTTGATCCGTATGACACCAGCCTTAGTGGTGCCCTCCTTCATGGGGCCAAAGAGTTGTGACATGAAAACCTTGGATCGGGTGGCGAGCACACAGCGGTGTGCAGCCATCGTCTTGCCGCCAACCTCGAATTCCACATCAGCACCCACCTCGGTATAAAGGAGATGTTCAAAGTGCTGGCACATGTGAGGCAGGAGCGCGTTGGTGGCATCGTCGTCCTTGGGTTGCAGGAGCAGGAGACCATGATGTCGCGGGGATGGTGAAAGAATCGTCCTTTAGATGCACTGATGATTGTTCCAGGGCTTGTCTTCTCATAAACTTGTGTCTGACCCGAGAAAAACCATTGAAGTTGTATGTTTCAGCTTGAGCAATGTAGAGTGGATTTTGCATCTCAACCTGGTCTATGAAACTAAAAATATATTTGGCTTCCACACGCTTTTTGTCATGGTCATGGTCATAGTCATCGTCTTGGACAGGGCCGGTCCAATGTATTTTTGGGCCCAGGGCGATGTAAAATAACTGTTTTTCATATTAAACTTTTATACTTATTTTAAACTAAGTGTACCATATTACAATTGTAATTCATATTTTTATTACTTATATCCACATAAAATGTTTTCAAATAACATTTATATTATTAATTAATATGCATCTGTAATCTATATAATTGAAAATTTTAATTCTACAAAATGAAAAATTTATGATGTACCAAAACTTTTCTTTATTGTTAAGACAATCTTTCATATTTCTATTTCTAATATTGCATAAACGATGTAGTGTATAGACATTTGCATATACATGCGTGTGTCATATATCTTTTAATATTATATTGAATATTATGATAGAGATTTATAAATTGTAGACATACTAACAAATATTTTTATAGCAATTTCTAGTGTATATTAGGCGGTCGTATTCATGGAAACTTCTAGGGCACAGAAAATGTGGCTTGCATGATAGGTTCAATAATTCGAAGAATCAAAAATGTTGTTGATTATACTTTTACGCATGATTTGATTACCTAACATGCTTGTCCAGATTCACTTGGTTTGGTTTGGTGCAAATGAGATGCCTAGACGTTTATCAAATTAAAAATTGTGCGTTGGTTTAAACATTGAAATCGAGATATCATAATTTTCATTATGATACTAAGACATGCATCGTAAAGAGAGACTAATGTATTTGAACTCAACTCCGCCAGTCGGATCGGTTTGCTTAAGCGTGGTATAACTTATCAGTATGTGGTGTGAACTTATACTTCTGCAAATTGAGGCTCTATTTTATCCATTTAATTATCTTTCAGATGTAATGTATGCTCAATAGATCTTACAAGTGTAAGTTTTAGTTGGGCCCCTCTTGAGGCTCGGGGCGGTCGCCCCTTTTGCCCGGCCTATGGGCCAGCCCTGGTCTTTGGAGACAGGAAAGCTCGAGAGAAATGAAGTCGGGATAGTCCGAGTCTTCACCGTTGGGGTAGTAGTTGATGATCCAACAATGGCCTCCCACCATGAAAGGACGGGAGTTGATGCTCTCACCGGTGGGCGCCTCTTGCTTGGTGCGCGAGTAGTCGTGGACCATCAGCAGGTGGTACCCGCAGACCGCGCTGGTGCCGACGGTCGACGCGGTGGCGGGGCACAGCTCGCCGTCGGCCAGGACAGATACGCCGGCGAACGACGACATGACCTACCTGCGAAGCCATTGCTCAGTCGCCATTGACGCTCCAAGATTTCAGAGTTGGGATGGATGGATGAGCTGAGGGCCAAACCTGGGCTTGCACCGGCGCTTGGCTTCTCCCTGGAAGCTTTGCGCCGTCGTCGATCCTCCCGGAGACACCGGAGACAGAGACAGAGTTTGCGGCGGCGGCCTGTGTCTGCCTAGAGCTATTAGGGTTACCATGTTTTGGGCTTTGAGGCCCTCATTGTACACGGGCTGCAAAATTGTTTGTTTTTGGGCCAAGCCTGGTATTAATTTTTTTTAGTTGAGCCTGATATTTACGACAGTAATAAAATTGAACCGGGGATGCAGATTGGTGAACATGGTTCCACGCATGCCTCTTACGAATAGTAAAGTTCAAAAAGAAATTTAAAAAATCTGAATATTTTTGTAACATATATAGTCAACCGGTATGCCCACGTATGTAGTTTCATGAAAAGATGGCATCCATCAAAATCTAGGCAAAATTGAAGCTATGTTATAAAAAACTATTTGATGAATAGTATGGTAACGGTTGTATTTTCTTCACTAAGAATATCACGTGTCAATACTTTACGAAACTTTATACATGAGTATAATGGTGGGTCAATGTCACATCCCTAGCTTTTGGTACTTCTTAGTGCTAGCATTTGGTGCTGCATCATGTTTAAATTTCTCAAAAACTTAAAATGGGGATGACAGAAACCCCCAGCACCCCTTTAAACCAACTAGGGTTTACAAAAATCATTTTAAATGAACCCAAATGCCCTTCTAAAATGTTCATCATCTTTGCCTTGGTCGAGAACCTATAACAATAATGGTGCACACTTTTCTAGGGCAACAGAGGGTCACTGGATTAAATCATATAGTATTTGCATTTGGACATTTAAATGCTAAATAATATTTTAAATGTTCAAATAATCATAAACTAAAATGTTTGCTACTGGTTATATTCCAAACAGTGGCATTGAGAAGTTTCATGATTTTTGGATCTGTCTAGGTATTTTTAATAAAGCTCAGAACAAATAACAAAATAGAAAAACAGAAATAAAGACAGAGAGAGAAGGACTTACCTGCACTCCACCGCGTCCGCTATCAGTAGCCTCTGGCAGCCTAGCTGGCGGCCCAGCCCACCAGCGCCCCCTTGTAATCTTCCTCCTCTGCCAGGAGGACAACCAGGTGCGTGGCGAGCGCCGACGCTGCTCTGGCCACCTCCTGCTTCCCCGGCCCCTCCTAGCGACGCCACGACGACGCCCGCCTCTGGTCCCTCTCCCTCACTCACGCTCTCTCTCCTCCTCGCTCTCCCTTGAGCTCACCTGAAGGCAGCGGCCGCCAAGCCGACCCGGCCACATGTGCCACAGCTAACCCCTTGCTCCCCTGACGCGTCCGAGAGCTCTGCCACGTCGTCCTCGTGTTCTTCACCGAGCCACAGGAGCTGGGTCGCCCTGTGATGCCGCCATCGTCGTCTTCTTCCTCGTCGGCCGCCGGAGATCCCTCTCGCTGTTCCACTCACTCCGGTGCTTCCCCGAGCTCGTCGACCCGCCCAACGTGCTCACCGTGAGATCCTGCCCCGACCCCCCCTCTCCTTTGCCTCGTTTTCACCTCACAGCCACCGTGTCGTCTGTGCCCGAATGCGCCGCCGCCGAGCTCGTCGCCGACGAGGCTCCGGTGACCTTTGGGTCCCACACTTATGCCCATTGGCCTCGTGAGCGCGCGTAGAACACGTAGGTACTAACCGCTTGTCTCCCCGCGCGCTGCGTAGTCGGTTTCGTCGACATCCGAGCTCCGACCGTCGCCGAAGTCGACGCCGTGCTCAACTCCGGCTAGCTCGCGTCCTCCCACCGCCATCACCGGACGCTGACGACGAAGCCCAAATACCGTAGAACCCACCCACACGACCCGGTAGTGGCGGAAACGGCCGGCCGGTGATCGCCGCCGTGCACTGCTTAGCGCCGGCTATTAGTCGCTGGCTAAACCCCATTGTTAGTGCTAATTAACCACCCATACTCTCACCGCCATGTGGGCCCTAGTGCCTAGTTAGTTAGTTAACTTCTCTATTAGATTAGCACTGATCTCAGGTGGGCCCCACCTGTCACTTTGACTTTGCCACGTCACACGTAGACCGAGCCCACACGTCAGTGTTGACCCGGCTGACGTGGCCATTGGCCAGGCCCACCTGTCAGCGACACTAACCAATACAGGTCATCGATGGGCCCCATCGGTCGTTTGACCTGGACCGGTCAATTGACTGCTGACGTCCTGCACATCGACGTCAAGCTGACGCAGTAAGTCATTTTCTGGATTAAATTCAATTTAGGAAATTCCAGAAAATGCCCCAAACTTCTAAAATTCATAGAAATTCAACCATAACTCCAAATGAAACAAATTATATATGAAAAATGATCAGAAAAATCCTATCTATCCATTTGTACCTTTTTCATGCATGTTAGAACAACTTATGACTACTGTTTAGGACAAATGAAATGAATTACATTTGAATATCCACATATGGAGTTTGAATTTGAATCTTGGATTCAAACCAACTCCATTTAATCTGTTGCTAGCTGCATTAGCTCAAATCACAGCATATTGACATGTCATGATCATGCATCATATTGTGCATTGCATTGATTGTGTTCTTCCTTGTTTGCCGGTATTTGTCCCTCTCAGTAGACGGCATTCCAACGATGAGTTCGATGACACCGATGAAGAACTATATTATATTCAGAAGTGCCAGGCAAGCAAAACACCCTTGTTCATTCCGATACAATCCCACTCTCTCGCTCCTGCTCTCTTTTACTGCATTAGGACAACAACGATACAAGTGTTACATGCTGCGGTAGTTGAACCCCTTTTCCTCTGCATGACCTGTCATTGCCACAGTAAATAGATGAAACCCACTAGCATGAGTAGGAGTTGTTTGAGCCCTGATGTGCCTACTCATTCATGCCTGCTTGTCATGCCTGCTACTGCTTAGAGTTGTGTCATGTCTGATTCATCGGGGATGAATTGGAATGTTGTGAACATGTCCTACTGTGTGTGAGCTAAGTGTATGAACACGATTTGGTAAAGGTAGCGGTGAGAGGCCATGTAGGAGTACATGGTAGGTTGTCTCATTAAAGCGGTCCTTAGGAACTGAGTTCTGTGTTTGTGATCCATGAAACAGCTACTACCATGCATTGGGCCCTGAAATATGACCCGCTCGACTTCTTAACCACCCTAGTCCTCTGTCCAAGAGTTGCAAGTAGTTTACGGTGTTTGTAGTATGTTGAGGCCATGCGCAAAGATCGACCCGAGGTGGGCCGTGATGCAAGAGGCATGTACGTGGCAGTGTACTGGCGCCCGTTTGGTGTCTCGGGAACCCTGCACACATCGTTCGGGGCCGTATGTGAAAACTTTGGCCGGACTCCCTGCGGATGGAACCTGAATAGGCGATAAACCTGGACTAGGGACTTGAGTGTTTAGGTAGGTCGTGGTCTACACCCATGTCGGCTTTCGCTTGAAGTCTGGCGAGCACATGTCGTGTGCAGACGCTAAGTGGTGGAAACATGTATGAAGAAGTACACCCCTGCAGGGTTAACCTCATCTATTCAAATAGCCGCGTCCGCGGTAAAGGACCTCTGGGTTGCCTATACAGTTCATAGACAAGTGAAAGTTGATACTGTAAAATACGCAAGATAAGCGTGAGTGCTATGGATGGCGATCTCGTAGGGAGACGGGAGCGGATCCATAGTGGTGTATTGATATGGTGAATATGTGGACTCGCAGCGCCACCTCAAAGAGTTGCTTGCGATGTAGTTCAGATAGCCACCGAGTCAAAGCTGGCTTGCTGCAGTTAAACCCCACCATCCCTTTGTTGATAATGATGCATATGTAGTTAGTTCTGATGTAAGTCTTGCTGGGTACATTTGTACTCATGTTTGCCTATTTTATGTTTTTGCAGAGAGACTTCAGTCTCACTAGTAGTTCCGCGTGGACTTCGACGTTTAGCTTGTTACCTCAGCTACGATCTTGTGCCCTCGGCAGGATCTGGTAGATAGTCAGGCTTCTAAGCTTTTTCATTTGTAGATGTCTGTACTCAGACATGTTAAGCTTCCGCATGTGCTTTGACTTGTATGCTCACGAATGTTGGGTCATGAGACCCATGTTTGTAATATCTCGCTCCTGAGCCTATTGAATAAACTACTTGAGTTGTAGAGTCATGTTGTGATGCCATGTTGTATTTGCACATATCAAGCATATTGTGTGTATGTTATTGAAATGCTTGGTATGTGTGGGATCCGACTATCTCGTTGTTTTATCCGTGGTAGCCTCTCTTCGGGAAATGTCTCCTAGTGCTTCCACTAAGCCATGGTAGCTTGCTACCGCTTCCGAACACTTAGGCTGGCCGGCATGTGTCCTTCTTCGCTCCTCTGTTCCGTCCCTTCGGGAAATGTCACGCGGTGTCTACCGGAGTCCTCGCTAGCTCACATACATGGCCGGATTCTCCTGAGTCCTGCTAGCCCAAATTGCCATGTACCTGGATTCACTCGTCAATGACCGACACGTTCGATGTTGGGTCATGTATGCCTGTCCCTGTAAGTTGGTGCCACTTTGGGTTCATGACTAACCATGTCAGCCCGGGCTCCTTGTCATATTGATGCTAGCTACACTATCATATACGTGTGCCAAAAGGCACAAACGGTCCCGGGCTTGGTAAGGCGACACCCGTGGGGATACCGTGCGTGAGGCCGCAAAGTGATATGAGGTGTTACATGCTAGATTGGTGTGGCATTGAGTCGGGGTCCTGACAGGGTCAAGTTTGATATCCCAAGATTTCATATTTTTTTGAATTTACTATCCATGTGGGTGCGCATAGAACCAAGTTCACCTTTGTATTTTTGCACTTTCGAGGCCTTTAATGTCTTCAATATCTTTTACCGTTCAATTTTGTGTGTTGAATGTTCCTGGTCATTAGAAGTGCGATTTTTTTCGTGCAATGGGCTGGCTGTCCTAAGGGTAGCTCACAAGACGAATAATTTAATATATTTTTTTTATAAATACAATACAATAGTTATCAATGCTCTCGTTTTGAAGAATATGAACTATCTTCCCAGTTCTGAACGAGCGAATATTCATGGTAGCAGTCCATATCCTAAACAAAAGAGTAGAATGAAGACCTATGTTTATGACAGGCAGAGGAACTGACAATTTAAGCCTGTCAGGTGGGACTAAACCCAGTTCCCGTCCCGCCCTGAGGCAAGTGGGCGTTACTGGGCCGGTCCACACGTGGCGTCGCGCTGTGGGTGCGTTTTTTCATGGGTAACTATTAACGTAGATCACGTCGTCGCCGTGCGCATATCTCCGTCAACAAGTACTTAAAACTGTTATTTTAAGTTTTTAACATAACTAATAAAATGCAAAGTGAGACAATTAAGAATAGTAAATGCTTTTGAAATACATTTAATAAATATTTGAAGAAATAATAATTCATAATCATAATTTAAAAGTCTGAGCATTTTTTGAGAAAGAAAAAGAAAGAAACAAAAAAAGAAAAAGAAATAGTGGGGAAAAGACCGATTCACTACAGTAAACTGGTCGCTGAGGGATAGTTCCAGTAGTCCGCGTTTACTAGTTAGACAAGACATGTAAGCTTATCAAATTGTGTGGGTAGCGCCAAGCGCTCAGTAGCGAGATTTACAGGGTTCAAGCCCACGCACTACTATTCCCTTTTTGTTTTTTTTTTCTATTTCCGCGCACGAATGGGCTGGCATAGTGGGGCGCCATCAATTTCATGCTACTCCTCGAAGAGATCTCCTCTTCTACGCCTGTTGTTGCACCGTGAAGTCTCCCTAGCGCACACTACGAACGTTTCTGGGCCACGGTCCATCTAGTGCCCCCTTCGCTCGTTCGGCTTTCCTCTCTCTCGGACATAGATTATTCTCTCTTGTTTTTGCTGATTTTTTCTGTTCCCTTTGTATTAGAGTTTACGGATTTTAAAAACTCTGAAATCAAAACAGTTTGATGGGTTTAGAATATGGTTTATGAATTTGACAAAAAATTTGGATGTGAAAATAGTTCGTGGGACACACAAAAAGTTCACGGATTTATAAACTGACAGATTTGAAGAAGGTTCATGAATTTTAAAAAATATTACATATTTGAAAAAAGTTTGCGAATCTGCAAGAAGTTCACAAATTTTTAAAAGTTATGTGAATTTGAAAAAGATCACAAAATTTGAAAATAATTCACGAATTCCACAAAAATTTAAAACTTTGAAAAGTTCATTAAATTTGAAAATGATCATGAAAATTTAAAAGGTTCTTAGATTTTTTTTAAAAATCATGGATTTAAAAAAAAGTTCATCGATTTTGAAAAAAAAAGTTCACTGATTTGAAAAAAGTTCATTAATTTGGAAAAAAAATCACAGGTTTTGGAAACAGTTTGTAAAAATTGTGACAAGTTCGTGGATTTGGAAATCGTTCATGTATTTGAAAAAAAAACACGGATTTGAAAAAAGTTCACAAGTTTAAGAAATTAGGCACGGACTATATCACCAATTACTATAAGCAGCTGTATGGGCCACCTGAGGATAACTTCGTATCCTTGGATGAGTCGAGGGTTGAGGATGTGCCTCAACTCGCAGCGGATGAGAATGATATTTTGACAGCCCCATTTTCGGAGAAAGAGGTGTTTGAAGCAATTTCACAGATGAAGAATAATAAAGCTCCAGGACCGGATGGGTTTCCGGCGGAATTTTTTAAAAAGTGCTGGCACATCATCAAGGGGGACTTGCTCCCGATGTTCCAGGATCTTTTCGTGGGACAGTTGCAGTTGTTTCACATGAACTTCGGAATGATTACTTTGCTTCCTAAGAAAACAGAGGCCGTGTGGATCGAGCAATTCAGGCCGATCTGTCTTCTCAATGTCAGCGTCAAAAATTTTACCAAAGTTGGGACTAATAGGCTTAAGCAGATTGCGCATTTTGTGGTGCACCCATCTCAAACTGCTTTCATGCCGGACAGAAACATCCTAGAAGGGGTTTTGGTCCCACATGAAACACTCCATGAAATTCATACGAAAAAACTAGATGGGGTGGTTTTCAAAGTGGATTTTGAGAAAGCGTACGATAAGGTAAAATAGCCATTTCTGCAGCAGGCCTTGCGTATGAAAGGATTCGATCAGTCATGGAGGGACCAGGTAGATTCTTTCACACAAAAAGGGAGTGTTGGAATCAAAGTGAATGATGACATAGGTCATTATTTCCAGACACAGAAGGGTCTGAGACAAGGAGATCCGATGTCACCGATTCTGTTCAACATTGTGGTCGACATGTTGACAATCCTAATAGGAATGGCTAAGGATGACGGCCAGGTAGGTGGCCTCGTTCCGCATTTAGTTGACGAAGGAGTGTCTATCCTACAGTACGTTGATGATACTATTATCTTCATGGAGCATGATTTGGCGAAAGCAAGAAACATGAAGCTTGTGTTGTGCTTGTTCGAACAATTGTCGGGGTTAAAGATTAACTTCCATAAAAGTGAATTGTTCTGCTTTGGAAGAGCTAAAGAAAAACAAGAATCTTACAAGGAATTGTTCGGGTGCGAATTGGGGTCTTTAATTACCATTCACGTATTTGGGTATACCAATCCATCATCGTAAGCTCTCCAACAAAGAGTGGAAGTGCATTGAGGATCGATTTGAAAAAAAATTGAGCTGCTGGAAGGGCAAGCTTATGTCATACGGAGGACGACTGATTCTGATTAATTCGGTTCTCACAAGTATGCCTATGTTCCTTTGTCCTTTTTGGAAGTACCAATTGGAGTACGAAAAAGGCTAGATTTCTATCGATCGCGCTTCTTCTGGAAGAGCGATGAAGTAAAACGAAAATATAGACTCACAAAATGGGATATCATTTGTAGGCCGAAAGAACAAGGGGGTCTAGGCATTGAAAATTTAGAGGTAAAGAACAGATGTCTTCTCAGCAAGTGGCTGTATAAGCTATATGTAGAGACGGATGCCACTTGGGCCCAGATTGTGTAATAAGTACCTTAAATCCAAAACCTTGTCCCAGGTGACGGTACGACCGACTGATTCGCCATTTTGGAAAGGACTGATGAAAGTAAAATCAGCCTTTTTTAATAGGACAAAATTTGTTGTTGGAACTGGTACTTCCACAAGATTCTGGGAGGATACATGGCTAGGGGAGACGCCCCTTGCACTCCAATATCCTTCTCTCTATAATATTGTTCAGCGAAGAGACGCTTACGTCATAAAGACATTCTGACCAACCCTCTTAATATTCAATTCAGGAGGACGCTAGCGGGAAACCGTTGAGAAGCTTGGCTCCATCTTGTGAGAAGATTGATGGATGTCCACCTTTCTCAACAGCCCGATCAGTTGCACTAGAGGCAATAATGTGATGTGAACTAGATTATTGACTCTAGTGCAAGTGGGAGACTGAAGGAAATATGCCCTAGAGGCAATAATAAAGTTATTATTTATTTTCTTATCTCATGATAAATGTTTATTATTCATGCTAGAATTGTATTAACCGGAAACTTAGTACATGTGTGAATACATAGACAAACATAATGTCACTAGTATGCCTCTACTTGACTAGCTCGTTGAATCAAAGATGGTTAAGTTTCCTAACCATAGACATGATTTGTCATTTGATTAACGAGATCACATCATTAGGAGGATGATGTGATTGACTTGACCCATTCCATTAGCTTAGCACTTGATCGTTTAGTATGTTGTTATTGCTTTCTTCATGACTTATACATGTTCCTATGACTATGAGATTATGCAACTCCCGTTTACCGGAGGAACACTTTGTGTGCTACCAAACGTCACAACGTAATCGGGTGATTATAAAGGAGCTCTCTGAGTGTCTCCAAAGGTACATGTTGAGTTGGCGATTTCGAGATTAAGATTTGTCACGCCGATTGCTCGGAGAGGTATCTCTGGGCCCTCTCGGTAATGCACATCACTATAAGCCTTGCAAGCAATGTAGCTAATGAGTTAGTTACGGGATGATGCATTACGTGAACGAGTAAAGAGACTTGCCGATAACGAGATTGAACTAGTTATTGAGATATCGACGACCGAATCTCGGGCAAGTAACATACCGATGACAAAGGGAACAACGTATGTTGTTATGCGGTTTGACCGATAAAGATCTTCGTAGAATATGTGGGAGCCAATACGAGCATCCAGGTTCCGCTATTGGTTATTGACCGGAGACGTGTCTCGGTCATGTCTACATAGTTCTCGAACCCGTAGGGTCCGCACGCTTAAAGTTCGATGACGGTTATATTATGAGTTTATGTGTTTTGATGTACCGAAGGAGTTCGGAGTCCCGGATGAGATCGGGGACATGACGAGGAGTGTCGAAATGATCAAGACGTAAAGATCGATATATTGGACGACTATATTCGGACTTCGGAAAGGTTCCGAGTGATTCGGGTATTTTTCGGAGTACAGGAGAGTTACGAGAATTCGCCGGGGAGTATATGGGCCTTATTGGGCCATACGGAATAGAGGAGAGAGGCCAAAGGAAGGAGGCACGCGCCCCCTCTGGTCCGAATTGGACAAGGGTGCAGCCCCTTTCCTTCTCTCTCCCCTCTTTCCTTCTCTCCTACTCCGGAAAGGAAAGGGGAATCCTACTAGGACTTGGGAGTCCTAGTAGGACTCCCACACCTTGGCGCGCCTCCCAGGCCGGCCGCCTCCCCTTGCTCCTTTATATCACGGGGCAGGGGCACCTCTAGACACAACAATTGATCCCTTGGATCTCTTAGCCGTGTCTTGGTGCCCCCTCCACCATAATCCACCTCGATAATATCGTAGCGGTGCTTAGGCGAAGCCCTGCATCGGTAGAACATCATCATCGTCACCACGCCGTCGTGCTGACAGAACTCTCCCTTAAAGATCGGCTGGATCGGAGTTCGAGGGACGTCATCGAGTTGAACGTGTGCAGAACTCGGAGGTGCCATGCGTTCGGTACTTGATCGGTTGGATCGTGAAGACGTACGACTACATCAACCGCGTTGTGCTAACGCTTCCGTTTTCGGTCTACGAGGGTACGTAGACACACTCTCCCCTCTCGTTGCTATGCATCACCATGATCTTGCGTGTGCGTAGGAATTTTTTTTTTGAAGTTACTACGTTCCCCAGCAGTGGCATCCGAGCCAAGTTTTATGCGTAGATGTTATATGCACGAGTAGAACACAAGTGAGTTGTGGGCGATACAAGTCATACCGCTTACCAAAGCATGTCATACTTTGGTTGGCGATATTGTTGGATGAAGCGGCCCGGACCGACATTACGCCAGACGCTTCTGGCGAGACTGGTTTACCGCCGTGCTTTGCACACGGTGTGACTAGCGGGTGTCGGTTTCTCCAACTTTAGTTGAACCAAGTGTGCCTACGCCTCGTCCTTTAGAAGGTTAAAACATCACTAACTTGACGAACTATCGTTGTGGTTTTTGATGCGAGGTAAGAACGGTTCTTGCTCAGCCCGTAGCAGCCACGTAAAACTTGCAACAACAAAGTAGAGGACGTCTAACTTGTTTTTGCAGGGCATGTTGTGATGTGATATGGTCAAGACGTGATGAGATATAAGTTGTTGTATGAGATGATCATGTTTTGTTGAAGTTATCGGCAATGGCGTAAGCCTTCCGTTGTCTCTTTATTGCATAAGATGCAAGCGCCAAATAATTGCTTTACTTTATCGCTATGCGATAGCAATAGTTGCAAGAGCAATAGTTGGCGAGACGACCATGTGACGACACATTGATATAGATCAAGATGACGGAGATCATGGTGTCATGCCGGTGACGATAGAGATCATGACGGTTCTTTGGAGATGGAGATCAAAGGCGCAAGATGATCATGGCCATATCATGTCACATATTTTTTATTGCATATGACAAGATGATCATGACGGTTCATCTTTTATACATCTTTTTTTTGCTTAGTTCGACGGTTGCTTTATAAGATGATCCCTTAGTAAAATTTCAAGGTATAAGTGTTCTCCCTGAGTATGCACCGTTGCGAAAGTTCTTCGTGCTGAGACACCACATGATGATCGGGTGTGATAGGCTCTACGTTCAAATACAACGGGTGCAAAACAGTTGCACACGCGGAATACTCAGGTTAAACTTGATGAGCCTAGCATATACAGATATGGCCTTGGAACACTGAGACCGGAAGGTCGAGCGTGAATCATATAGTAGATATGATCAACATAATGATGTTCACCATTGAAAACTACTCCATCTAACGTGATGATCGGACATGGTTTAGTTGATTTGGATCACGTGATCACTTAGATGATTAGAGGGATGTCTATCTAAGTGGGAGTTCTTAAGTAATATGATTAATTGAACTTTAATTTATCATGAACTTAGTCCTGATAGTATTTTGCAAATTATGTTGTACATCAATAGCTCGCGGTTTTGCTTCCCTATGTTTATTTTGATATGTTCCTAGAGAAAAACTAAGTTGAAAGATGACAGTAGCAATGATGCGGATTGGATCCGTGATCCGAGGATTATCCTCATTGCTCCACAGAAGAATTATGTCCTTGATGCACCGCTAGGTGACAGACCTATTGCAGGAGGCGGATGCAAACGTTATGAACGCGTTTGGCTAGCTCAATATGATGACTACTTGATAGTTTAGTGCACCATGCTTAACGGCTTAGAATCGGGACTTCAAAGACGTTTTAAACGTCATGGACCATATGAGATGTTCTAGGAATTGAAGTTAATATTTCAAGCAAATACCCGAGTTGAGAGATATGAAGTCTCCAACAAGTTCTTGTTGGGGAACGTAGCAGAAATTGAAAATTTTCCTACGAGTCACCAAGATCAATCTAGGAGATTCTAGCAATGAGAGAGAGGGGAGTGCATCTTCATACCTTTGAAGATCGCTAAGCGGAAGCGTTCAAGAGAACGGGGTTGAAGGAGTCGTACTCGTCGTGATCCAAATCACCGGAGATCCTAGTGCCGAACGGACGGCACCTCCGCGTTCAACACACGTACAGCCCGGTGACGTCTCCTCCTTCTTGATCCAGCCAGTGGAGAGGAGAAGTTGAGGGAGAGCTCCGGCAAGACGACGGCATGGTGGTGGAGCTTGCAGTTCTCCCAGGCTTCGCCAAGCACTACCGAGGAGGAGGTGGAGTTGGAGAGGGAGGGCTGCGCCGAGGGCAAGGGTGAAGCTCCCATGCGCCTCCCCACTATATATAGGGGTGGTGGGGCTGGTTTCTTGCCCTCCAAGTCCATTGGGGCGTTAGCAAAGGTGGGAGGAAAGAAATCCCATCATTTCCTTCCCCATCGATTGTTATCCCCCTTTTAGGGATCTGATCTTATCCTTCGGGATATGACCTTATTCCTTCTAAGGGGGATCTTGGTGCGCCTTGACCAGGGGTGTGGGGCCTTTCCCCACTACCCACGTTCATGTGGGTCCCCCATGCAGGTGGGCCCCACTCCGAACCTTCTAGAACCTTCCGGTACAATACCGAAAAATCCCGAACATTTTCCTAAGGGCCAAAATAGGACTTCCCATATATAAATCTTCACCTCTGGACCATTCCTGAACTCCTCGTGACGTCTGGGATCTCATCCGGGACTCCGAACAACATTTGGTAACCGCATACTAATTCCCATAACAACTCTAGCGTCACCGAACCTTAAGTGTGTAGACCCTACGGGTTCGGGAATCATGCAGACATGACCGAGACAGCTCTCTGGCCAATAACCAACAGCGGGATCTGGATACCCATGTTGGCTCCCACATGTTCCACGATGATCTCATCGGATGAACCACGATGTCAAGGACTCAATCAATCCCGTATACAATTCCCTTTGTCTAGCGGTATTGTACTTGCCCGAGATTCTATCGTCGGTATCCCGATACCTTGTTCAATCTCGTTACCGGAAAGTCTCTTTACTCGTTCCGTAACACATCATCCCGTGATCAACCCCTTGGTCACATTGTGCACATTATGATGATGTCCTACCGAGTGGGCCCATAGATACCTCTCCGTCAACCGGAGTGACAAATCCCAGTCTCGATTCATGCCAACCCAATGTACACTTTCGGAGATACCTGTAATGCACCTTTATAGCCACCCGATTCACGTTGTGACGCTTTGGTACACCCAAAGCATTCCTACGGTATCTGGGAGTTGCACAATCTCATGGTCTAAGGAAATGATACTTGACATTAAAAAGCTTTAGCATACGAACTACGATCTTTGTGCTAGGCTTAGGATTGGGTCTTGTCCATCACATCATTCTCCTAATGATGTGATCCCGTTATCAACGACATCCAATGTCCATGGTCGAAACCGTAACCATCTATTGATCAACGAGCTAGTCAACTAGAGGCTTACTAGGGACATGGTGTTGTCTATGTACCCACACATGTATCTGAGTTTCCTGTCAATACAATTATAGCATGGATAATAAACGATTATCATGAACAAGGAAATATAATAATAACTAATTTATTATTGCCTCTAGGGCATATTTCCAACAGTCTCCCACTTGCACTAGAGTCAATAATCTAGTTCACATCGCCATGTGATTAACACTCACAGGTCACATCGCCATGTGACCAACATCCAAAGAGTTTACTAGTGTCACTAAACTAGTTCACATCACCATGTGATTAAGACTCAATGAGTTCTGGGGTTTGATCATGTTTTGCTTGTGAGAGAGGTTTTAGTCAACGGGTCTGCAACATTCAGATTCGTATGTACTTTGCAAATCTCTAGGTCATATTGTAAATGCTGCTTCCACGCTCCACTTGGAGCTATTCCAAATGGTTGCTCCACTATACGTATCCGGTTTTCTACTCAGAGTCATTCAGATAGGTGTTAAAGCTTGCATCGACGTAACCCTTTACGCCGAACTCTTTATCACCTCCATAATTGAGAAACATATCCTTATTCCTCTAAGGATAATTTTGACCGCTATCCGGTGATCCACTCCTTGATCACCTTTGTACCCTCTTGCCGGATATGTAGCAAGGCACACATCGAGTGCGGTACACGATAGCATCTTGTAGAGCCTAAATCTGAAACATAGGGACGACCTTTGTCCTTTCTCTCTCTTCTGCCGTGGTCGAGCTTTAAGTCTTAACTTCATACCTTACAACTCAGGCAAGAACTCCTTCTTTGATCGATCCATCTTGAACACCTTCAAGATCATGTCAAGGTATGTGCTCATTTGAAAGTACCATTTAGCGTTTTGATCTATCCTCATAGATCTTGATGCTCAATGTTCAAGCAGCTTAATCCAGGTTTTCTATTGAAAATACTTTTCAAATAACCCTATATGCTTTCTAGAAATTCTACCTCATTTCTGATCAACAATATGTCAACATCATATACTCATCAGAAATTCTATAGTGCTCCCACCCACTTCTTTGGAAATACAAGTTTCTCATGAACTTTGTATAAACCCAAAATCTTTGATCATCTCATCAAAGCGCACATTCCAACTCCGAGATGCTTACTCCAGTCCTTAGAAGGATCGCCGGAGCCAGCATACCTTTTAGCATCCTTAGGATCGACAAAACTTTTCTGATTGTATCACATACAACCTTTCCTTACGAAAACTGGTAAGGAAACTCGTTTTGACATCCATCTGCCAGATTTCATAAATGCAGCTAATGCTAACATGATTCCGATGGACTTAAGCATCGCTATGGATGAGAAAATCTCATCGTAGTCAACTCCTTGAACTTGTGAAAAACTCTTCGCCACAAGTCGAGCTTCATAGATGGTGACATTACCGTCCACGTCCGTCTTCTTCTTAAAGATCCATTTATCTCAATGGCTTGCCGATCGTCGGGCAAGTCCACCAAAGTCCATGCTTTGTTCTGATACATGGATCCTATCTTGGATTTCATGGCTTCTAACCATTTGTCGGAATTTGGGCCCACCATCGCTTCTCCATAGCTCGTAGGTTCATTGTTGTCTAGCAACATGACCTTCAAGACATGATTACTGTACCACTCTGAAGTAGTACGCATCCTTGTCACCCTACGAGGTACGGTAGTGACTTGATCCAAAACTTCATGATCACTATCATAAGCTTCTACTTCAATTGGTGTAGGCGCCACAGGAACAACTTCATGTGCCCTGCTACATACTTGTTGAAGTGACGGTTCAGTAACCTCATCAAGTCTCCACCATCCTCCCACACAATTTTCGAGACAAACCTTTCCTCGAGAAAGGACCCGATTCAAGAAACAATCCCTATTGCTTTCGGATCTGAATTAGGAGGTATACCCAATTTTTTTGGGTGTCCTATGAAGATGCATTTTATCCGCTTTAGGTTCGAGCTTATCAACCTGAAACTTTTTCACATAAGCGTCGCAGCCCCAAACTTTTAAGAAACGACAACTTAGGTTGCTCCAAACCATAGTTCAAACAGTGTCGTCTCAACGGAATTACGTGGTGCCCTATTTTAAAGTGAATGCGGTTGTCTCTAATGCCTAACCCATGAACGATAGTGGTAATTCGATAAGAGACATCATGGTACGCACCATATCCAATAGGGTGCAACTATGAAGTTCGGACACACCATCACACTATGGTGTTCCAGCGGTATTAATTGTGAAACAATTTCCACAATGTCTTAATTGCGCGTGCCAAAGCTCGTAACTCAAATATTCATCTCTATGATCATATCATAGACATTTTATCCTCTTGTCACGACGATCTTCAACTTCACTCTGAAATTACTTGAACCATTCAATAATTCAGACTTGTGTTTCATCAAGTAAATATACTTAGTATCTACTCAAATCATCTGTGAAGTAAGAACATAACGATATCCACTGCGTGCCTTAGCACTTATTGGACTGCACACATCAAAATGTATTACTTCCAACAAGTTGCTATCTTGTTCCATCTTACCGAAAACGAGGCTTTTCAGTCATCTTGCCCATGTGGTATGATTTGCATATCTCAAGTGATTCAAAATCAAGTGAGTCCAAACGATCCATCTGCATGGAGTTTCTTCATGCGTATACACCAATAGACATGGTTCGCATGTCTCAAACTTTTCAAAAAAGAGTGAGTCCAAAGATCCATTAACATGGAGCTTCTTCATGCGTTTTACACCAATATGACTTACATGGCAAAGGCCACAAGTAAGTGGTACTATCATTACTATCTTATATCTTTTGGCATGAAAATGTGTATCACTACGATCGAGATTCAATAAACCATTCCTATTAGGTGCAATACCATTGAAGGTATTATTCAAATAAACAGAGTAACCATTATTCTCCTTAAATGAATAACCGTATTGCGATAGACATAATCCAATCATGTCTATGCTCAACGCATAAACACCAAATGACAATTATTCATGTTTAATACTAATCATGAAGGTAGAGGGAGCGTGCGATTATTGATGACATCAAAATTTGAAACACTTCAAACACATATCGTCATCTCTCAATTAGCTAGTCTCCGTTTATTCCATTATCTCTTTTATTTCGAAGTTACTAACACTTAGCAACCGAACCGGTATCTTAATACCCTGGTGCTACTAGGAGTACTAGTAAAGTACACCTTAACATAATGTATATCCAATATACTTCTATCGACCTTGCCACCCTTCTCATCTACCAAGTATCTAGGGTAATGCTGCTCCGATGGCTGTTCCCCTTATTACGTAAGCACTTAGTCTCGGGTTTGGGTTCAACCTTGGGTTTTTTCACTAGAGCAGCAGCTGATTTGCCGTTTCATGAAGTATCCCTTCTTGCCCTTGCCCTTCTTGAAACTAGTGGTTTCACCAACCATCAACAATTGATGGTCCTTCTTGATTTCTACTTTCGCGGTGTCAAAAATCGCGAATACCTCAAGGATCATCATATGTATCCTCGATATGTTATAGTTCATCACGAAGCTCTAGCAGCTTGGTGGCAATGACTTTGGAGAAACATCACTATCTCATCTGGAAGATCAACTCCCACTCGATTCAAGTGATTGTTGCACTCTGACAATCTGAGCACAAGCTCATCGATTGAGCTTTCTCCCTTAGTTTGCAGGCTAAGAAAATCGTCGGAGGTCTCATACCTCTTGACGTGGGCACGAGCCTGAAATCCCAATTTCAGGCCTCGAAACATCTCATATGTTCCGCGACGTTTTGAAACGTCTTTGGTGCCTCTACTCTAAACCATTTAACTGAACTATCACGTAGTTATCAAAACGTGTATGTCCGATGTTCGCAACATCCACAGACGACGTTTGGGGTTCTGCACACTGAGCGGTGCATTAAGGACATAAGCTTTCTACTGATCGCATAATCGCTACTATCAACTTTCAACTATATTTTCTCTAGGAACATATCTAAACAGTGGAAGTAAAGCGCGAGCTTACGACATAATTTGCAAAGATCTTTTGACTATGTTCAGGATAATTAAGTTCATCTTATGAACTCCCACTCAGATAGACATCCCTCTAGTCATCTAAGTGATTACATGATCCGAGTCAACTAGGTCGTGTCCAATCATCACGTGAGACGGACTAGCCATCATCGGTGAACATCTTCATGTTGATCGTATCTACTATACGACTCATGCTCGACCTTTCGGTCTCTTGTGTTCCGAGGCCATGTCTGTACATGCTAGGCTCGTCAAGTTAACCTAAGTGTTTTGCGTGTGTAAATCTGGCTTACACCCGTTGTATGTGAGCGTAAGAATCTATCACACTCGATCATCACGTGGTGCTTGAAGCAGCGAACTTTCGCATAGCGGTGCACAGTTAGGGGGAACACTTTCTTGAAATTTTAATGAGGGATCATCTTATTTACTACCGTCGTCCTAAGCAAATAAGATGCATAAACATGATAAACATCACATGCAATCAAATAGTGACATGATATGGCCAATATCATTTTGCTCCTTTTGATCTCCATCTTCAGGGCTCCATGATCATCACCGTCACCGGCATGACACCATGATCTCCATCATCATGATCTCCATCATCGTGTCTCCATGAAGTTGTCTCGCCAACTTATTACTTCTACTACTATGGCTACCGGTTAGCAATAAAGTAAAGTAATTACATGGCGTTGTTCAATGACACGCATGTCAACCAATAAATAAAGACAACTCCTATGGCTCCTGCCGGTTGTCATACTCATCGACATGCAAGTCGTGATTCCTATTACAAGAACATGATCAATCTCATACATCACATATCATTCATCACATTCTTCATGGCCATATCACATCACATAGCATACCCTGCAAAAACAAGTTAGACGTCCTCTAACTGTTGTTTGCATGTTTTACATGGCTGCTATGGGTTTCAAGCAAGAACGTTTCTTATACCTACACAAAACCAAAACGTGATATGCCAATTGCTATTTACCCTTCATAAGGACCCTTTTCATCGAATCCGTTCCGACTAAAGTGGGAGAGACTGGCACCCGCCAGCCACCTTATGCACCAAGTGCATGTCAGTCGGTGGAACCTGTCTCACGTAAGAGTACGGGTAAGGGCGGTCCGGGCCGCTTCATCCCACAATACCGTCGAAACAAGATTGGACTAGTAACGGTCAGCATATTGAACAAAATCAACGCCCACAACAACTTGTGTTCTACTCGTGCATAGAAACTACGACAGACCTAGCTCATGATGCCATCGTTGGGGAACGAGCGTAAATTCAAAATTTTCCTACGAGTCACCAAGATCAATCTAGGAGATTCTAGCAACGAGAGAGAGGGGAGTGCATCTTCATACCTTTGAAGATCGCTAATCGGAAGCGTTCAAGAGAACGGGGTTGAAGGAGTCGTACTCGTCGTGATCCAAATCACCGGAGATCCTAGTGCCGAACGGACGGCACCTCCGCGTTCAACACACGTACAGCCCGGTGACGTCTCCTCCTTCTTGATCCAGCAAGGGGAGAGGAGAAGTTGAGGGAGAGCTCCGGCAGCACGACGGCATGGTGGTGGAGCTTGCAGTTCTCCGGCAGGGCTTCGCCAAGCACTACTGAGGAGGAGGTGGAGTTGGAGAGGGGGAGGGCTGCGCCAGGGGCAAGGGTGAAGCTCCCATGCGCCTCCCCACTATATATAGGGGTGGAGGGGCTGGTTTCTTGCCCTCCAAGTCCATTGGGGCGTTGGCAAAGGTGGGAGGAAAGAAATCCCATCATTTCCTTCCCCACCGATTGTTATCCCCCTTTTAGGGATCTCGATCTTATCCCTTGAGGATATGACCTTATTCCTTCTAAGGGGGATCTTAGTGCGCCTTGACCGGGGTGTGGGGCCTTGCCCCCACTACCCACATTCATGTGGGTCCTCCCATGCAGGTGGGCCCCACTCCGGAACCTTCTAGAACCTTCCCGGTACAATACCGAAAAAATCCCGAACATTTTCCGGTGGCCAAAATAGGACTTCCCATATATAAATCTTTACCTCCGGACCATTCCGGAACTCCTCGTGACGTCCAGGATCTCATCCGGGACTCCGAACAACATTCGGTAACTGCACACTAATTCCCATAACAACTCTAGCGTCACCGAACCTTAAGTGTGTAGACCCTACGGGTTCGGGAATCATGCAGACATGACCGAGACAGCTCTCTGGCCAATAACCAACAGCGGATCTGGATACCCATGTTGGCTCCCACATGTTCCACGATGATCTCATCGGATGAACCACGATGTCAAGGACTCAATCAATCCCGTATACAATTCCCTTTGTCTAGCGGTATTGTACTTGCCCGAGATTCGATCGTCGGTATCCCGATACCTTGTTCAATCTCGCTACCGGCAAGTCTCTTTACTCGTTCCGTAACACATCATCCCGTGATCAACCCCTTGGTCACATTGTGCACATTATGATGATGTCCTACCGAGTGGGCCCGGAGATACCTCTCCGTCAACCGGAGTGACAAATCGATCTCGATTCATGCCAACCCAACAGACACTTTCAAGATACCGTAATGCACCTTTATAGCCACCCGATTCACGTTGTGACGCTTTGGTACACCCAAAGCATTCCTACGGTATCCGGAGTTGCACAATCTCATGGTTTAAGGAAATGATACTTGACATTAGAAAAGCTTTAGCATACGAACTACGATCTTTGTGCTAGGCTTAGGATTGGGTCTTGTCCATCACATCATTCTCCTAATGATGTGATCCCGTTATCAACGATATCCAATGTCCATGGTCAGGAAACCGTAACCATCTATTGATCAACGAGCTAGTCAACTAGAGGCTTACTAGGGACGTGGTGTTGTCTATGTACCCACACATGTATCTGAGTTTCCTGTCAATACAATTATAGCATGGATAATAAACGATTATCATGAACAAGGAAATATAATAATAACTAATTTATTATTGCCTCTAGGGCATATTTCCAACAGTTCTATAGCTAAAAGATGGAGGAGAATTGCTCAACTAGTGAGCATGTGCTCAGATTGTCTGGGTACTACAATCGCTTGAATCAAGTGGGAATTAATCTTCCAGATAAGATAGTGATTGACAAAGTTCTCTAGTCACCATCACCAAGTTAGTAGAACTTCGTGATGAACTATAGTATGCAAAGGATGACGAAAACGATTCCCGAGCTCTTCGCGATGTTGAAATCAACGAAGGTAGAAATCAAGAAAAGAGCATCAAGTGTTGATGATTGACAAGACCACTAGTTTCAAGAAAAGGGCAAAGGAAAAGAAAGGAACTTCAAGTAGAATGACAAGCAAGTTGTCACTCCATGAAGAAGCCCAAAGCTGGACCAAAACCTGAAACCGAGTGCTTTAATCGCAAGGAAATGGTCACCGGAAGCGGAAATACCATGAATATTTGGTGGATAAGAAGGATGGCAAAGTGAACAAGGGTATACTTGATATACTGAGTTATTGATGTGTGCCTTAATAGTGTTTATAGTAGCCCCTGAGTATTTGATACTTGTTCGGTTGCTAAGATTAGTAACTCGAAACAGGAGTTACATAATAAACAGAGACTAGTTGAGGGGAAGTTAAAATGAGTGTTGGAAGTAGTTCCAAGATTTATATGATCATCATCACACACTCCCTATACTTTCGGGATTAGTGTTAACCCTAAATAAATGTTATTTAGCGTTTGCGTTGAGCATGAACATGATTTGATCATGTTTATTGCAATACGGTTATTCATTTAAAGTCAGAGAATAATTGTTGTTCTGTTTACATGAATAAAACCTTCAATGGTCATACACCCAATGAAAATAGTTTGTTGGATCTCGATCATAGTGATACACATATTCATAATATTGATGCCAAAAGATGCAAATTTAATAATGATAGTGCAACTTATTTGTGGCACTCCCGTTTGGGTCATATCGGTGTAAAGCGCATGAAGAAACTCCATAAAGATGGATTTTCGGTATCACTTGGTTATGAATCATTTGATGCTTAAGTAACCGTGTCTTTTGGGCAAGATGACTAAAACTCCGTTCTCCGGAACAATGGAACGAGCTACTGACTTGTTGGAAATAATACATACTGATGTATGTAGACCAATGAGTATTAAGGCTCATGGCGAGTATCGTTATTTTCTGACCTTCACAGATGATTTGAGCAGATATGGGTATATCTACTTGATGAAACATAAGTCTGAAACAGTTGAAAGGTTCAAAGAATTTCAGAGTGAAGTGAAAAATCATCGTAACAAGAAAATAAAGTTTCTACGATCTGATCGTGAAGATGAATATTTGAGTTACGAGTTTGGCCTTCAGTTAAAATAATGTGGAATAGTTTCACAAACTCATGCCACCTGGAACACCACAGCGTAACGGTGTGTCAGAATGTCATAACCGCACTTTATTTGATATGGTGCGATCAATGATGTCCCTTACCGATTTACCAATATTGTTTTGGATTTATGCATTAGAGATAGTTGCATTCACGTTAAAATAGGCCACCATCTAAATCCGTTGAGACGACACCGTATGAACTATGGTTTAGCAATAAACCTAAGCTGTCGTTTCTTAAAGTTTGGAGTTGCAATGCTTATGTTAAAAAGTTTCAACCTGATAAGCTCAAACCCAAATCGGAGAAATGCATCTTCATAGGATACCCAAAGGAGACTGTTGGGTACACCTTCTAATCACAGATCCGAAGGCAAAATATTCGTTGCTAAGAATGGATCCTTTCTAGAGAAGGAGTTTCTCTCGAAAGAAGTGAATAGGAGGAAAGTAGAACTTGATGAGGTAACTGTACCTACTCTATTATTGGAAATTAGTTCATCACAGAAAATGGTTCATGTGACGACTACACCAATTAGTGAGGAAGCTAATGATAATGATCATGAAACTTCAGATCAAGTTACTACCAAACCTCGTAGGTCAACCAGAGTAAGATCCACACCAGAGTGGTACGGTAATCCTATTCTGGAGGTCATGTTAC
Organism: Aegilops bicornis; assembly: GCA_021605145.1. Lineage (NCBI taxonomy): Eukaryota > Viridiplantae > Streptophyta > Magnoliopsida > Poales > Poaceae > Aegilops > Aegilops bicornis. The sequence goes on from JAHIAL010000140.1 coordinate 244,880, forward strand.
TTGACCATGGCGAACCTAAGAACTATGAGGAAGCGATGATGAGCCCAGATTCCGCAAAATGGCTTAAGGCCATGAAATCTGAGATGGGATCCATGTATGAGAACAAAGTATGGACTTTGGTTGACTTGCCCGATGATCGACAAGCCATCAAGAATAAATGGATCTTCAAGAGGAAGACAGGCGTTGATAGTAGTGTTACTATCTACAAAGCTCCACTTGTCGCAAAAAGGTTTTCGACAAGTTCAAGGTGTTGACTACAATGAGATTATCTCAACTGTAGCGATGCTTAAGTCTGTTCGAATCATGTTAGAAATTGCCACATTTTATGAAATCTGGCAAATGGATATCAAAACCACATTCCTTAATGGTTTTATTAAAGAAGAGTTGTATATGATGCAGCCAGAAGGATTTGTCAATCCTAAAGGTGCTAACAAAATGTGCAAGCTCCAATGATCCATCTATGGACTGGTGCAAGCATCTCAGAGTTGGAATATACTCTTTGATGAGTTGATCAAAGCATATAGTTTTATATAGACTTTTGGAGAAGCCTGTATTTACAAGAAAGTGAGTGGGTGCTCTGTAGCATTTCTAAAACTATATGTAGATGACATATTGTTGATTGGAAATGATATAGAAATTCTGGATAGCATAAAAGGATACTTGAATAAGAGTTTTTCAAAGAAAGACATCGGTGAAGTTGCTTACAAATTGAGCATCAAGATCTATAGAGATAGATCAAGACGCTTGATAAGATTTTTCAATGAGTACATACCTTGATAAGATTTTGAAGTAGTTCAAAATGGAACAGTCAAGAAGGAGTTCTTGCCTATGTTGCAAGGTGTGAAGTTGAGTAAGACTCAAAACCCGACCATGGCAGAAAATAGAAAGAATGAAAAGTCATTCCCTATGCCTCTGTCATAGGTTCTATAAAGTATGCTATGTTGTGTACCAAACCTATTGTATACTTTGTTATGTGTTTGGCAAGAGAGTACAATTTTGATCTAAGAGTAGATCACTGGACAGCGGTCAAGAATATCCTTAGTGAGAACTAAGGAAATATTTCTCGATAATGGAAATGATAAAAGAGCTCGTCGTAAAAAGTTACAACGATGCAAGCTTTTACATCAATCCAGATGACTCTAAGTCTCAATCTGGATACATATTGAAAGTGGGAGCAATTAGCTAGAGTAGCTTCGTGCAGAGCATTGTAGACATAGAATATTTGCAAGATACATACGGCTCTGAGTGTGACAGACCCGTTGACTAAACTTCTCTCACGAGCAAAACATGATCATACCTTAGTACTCTTTGGGTGTTAATCACATAGCGATGTGAACTAGATTATTGACTCTAGTAAACCCTTTGGGTGTTGATCACATGATGATGTGAACTGTGGGTATTAATCACAAACAGATGTCAATATTGATGTTAAATCACATGGTGATGTGAACTAGATTATTGACTCTAGTGCAAGTGGGAGACTGAAGAAATATGCCCTAGAGGCAATAATAAAGTTATTATTTATTTCCTTATCTCATGATAAATGTTTATTATTCATGCTAGAATTGTATTAACCGGAAACTCAGTACATGTGTGAATACATAGACAAACACAATGTCACTAGTATGCCTCTACTTGACTAGCTCGTTGAATCAAAGATGGTTAAGTTTCCTAACCATAGACATGAGTTGTCATTTGATTAACGGGATCACATCATTAGGAGAATGATGTGATTGACTTGACCCATTCCATTAGCTTAGCACTTGATCGTTTAGTATGTTGCTATTGCTTTCTTCATGACTTATAGATGTTCCTATGACTATGAGATTATGCAACTCCTGTTTACGGAAGAACACTTTGTGTGCTACCAAACGTCACAACGTGAATCGGGTGATTATAAAGGAGCTCTACAGGTGTCTCCAAAGGTACATGTTGAGTTGGCGTATTTCGAGATTAGGATTTGTCACTCCGATTGTCGGAGAGGTATCTCTGGGCCCTCTCGGTAATGCACATCACTTATGGGATGATGCATTACATAACGAGTAAAGAGACTTGCCGGTAACGAGATTGAACTAGGTATTGAGATACCGACGATCGAATCTCGGGCAAGTAACATACCGATGACAAAGGGAACAACGTATGTTGTTATGCGGTTTGACCGATAAAGATCTTCGCAGAATATGTAGGAGCCAATATGAGCATCCAGGTTCCGCTATTGGTTATTGACCGGAGACGTGTCTCGGTCATGTCTACATAGTTCTCGAACCCGTAGGGTCCGCACGCTTAAAGTTCGATGACGGTTATATTATGAGTTTATGTGTTTTGATGTACCGAAGGAGTTCGGAGCCCCGTATGAGATCGGGGACATGACGAGGAGTCTCGAAATGATCAAGACGTAAAGATTGATATATTGGACGACTATATTCGGACTTCGGAAAGGTTCTGAGTGATTCGGGTATTTTCGGAGTACCGAGAGTTACGGAATTCGCCGGGAGTATATGGGCCTTATTGGGCCATACGAATAGAGGAGAGAGGCAAAAGGAAGGAGGCGCCCCCTCTGGTCCGAATTGGACAAGGGGTGCAGCCCCTTTCCTTCTCCCTCTCCCCTCTTTCCTTCTCTCCTACTCCGGAAAGGAAAGGGGAATCCTACTAGGACTTGGGAGTCCTAGTAGGACTCCCCACACTTGGCGCGCCTCCTCCTAGGCCGGCCACCTCCCCCTTGCTCCTTTGTATACGGGGGCAGGGGGGCACCTCTAGACACAACAATTGATCCCTTGGATCTCTTAGCCCTGTGCGGTGCCCCCCTCCACCATAATCCACCTCGGTAATATCGTAGCGGTGCTTAGGCGAAGCCCTGTGTCAGTAGAACATCATCATCGTCACCACGCCGTCGTGCTGACGGAACTCTCCCTCAAAGATCGGCTGGATCGGAGTTCGAGGGACGTCATCGAGTTGAACGTGTGCAGAGCTCGGAGGTGCCATGCGTTCGGTACTTGATCGGTTGGATCGTGAAGACGTACAACTACATCAACCGCGTTGTGCTAACGCTTCCGCTTTCAGTCTATGAGGGTACGTGGACAAACTCTCCCCTCTCGTTGCTATGCATCACCATGATCTTGCGTGTGCGTAGGATTTTTTATTGAAATTACTGCGTCCCCAACAGCCCAGGCATGCGGCCGGGCACCCGGTGCCAAAGAGTCCGGGCACCCGGGGTGTCTAGGGAGCTCCGACTCCTCTCGTTCTTCTCGCTTCTCTCCTTCTCCTTCTTCTTGACCGTAGGTGCATGTGTCTCCAGGTGAACTTGGTGTTTCCCTCCGTGTTCCTCGTGACGATCTCCCAAGTACCTAAGAAAGCATAACATCTTCGTTTGAGGTAGGACTGGATTCATATGCGATTCCGAACGAGACTCGAAGAGGAAAGAAGTGACCTCATTATCGATGTTGCGTGCACGTGCTCTTGTCACTGGTCCTGTCGGTGCTTGCGATGGTGATGGCGTGTCCATGTGGATGGATTAGGATGCTCCGCATCATCTCCCCCTTGGGAGAGATCTGTCCACGGATCGTGATCTTCATCACCATGGGAAAGAGATGGGCGTCGCCGTAGAAGTGGACAACCACCAAGCACGTATCATGTTGAAGCTCGAAATGGTCACTCTCCAATGTCGCACCGCCTTGTAATTCCTTCAAAAGGAGCAAAGATAACAAGCAGTTGAAAAACAAATGTGGTTGGCATTAAAGCAAAACCAAGCATTCAATAGGTGATTCACCCAACAAGTGTTGTCATCAAGCATAGCATATGGTGTGACAAGGAGTGTGGCATGGCATGTAAATACGTAAATTGAGCAAAATCAAGGACATTATGGAAACGAGCATGTAAATGGGAGGTAGCGATGCAAATATGTGTGTCAAGAGAATAAGCATCTACCTCAAGATCATAGTAAACATGCATAAAGCACTCAACAAATGGTCGATGGTAAGCATAAGAATCATTCACAACACCAAAGAAGATGATATGTCTAAACACATGCAAGTGCAAGACAATCCAAGCATAATGTGTATATGGTGTGGTGAAGATAATGTGGTACTCAACATAATGGAAAGAGCAATTGTTCATCATGTGTGAGGCCATCAAGGCAAGCATGTAGCAATCAATGGGACATGGCATATGTGAAGGAATGACATGGTTGCAACCAAACATGTGATAGGAGCGAGTAATCCAAGAATTGGATGCAACATGAGAAAGCATAGAAATCAAGTCATGCAAACTAGTGGAGCGAAGATGCAACACACTAGAGGAAATCATGGCAATCATGTCATGTGAGCAAATAAGAGATATAGGCAATGCACATGACATATCGCGAGCACGAACACAAAGCAAGATCATAGTATCATTGTAGGCATGGGGCACATAGCAAACATGGAAATAACAAGCAATGTCTCCACCAAGCTTGCAAATACACATGCACGTAGTAGAATCAATCATCATGTGTAATGCAAAGCATGGGTCACAAATGCATGGCAAAGGCATAGGAATGAGCATATCATGCAAAGTGAACATGGCAATATGGGCATAAAGTGAGAAGTGGGAAATAACCCATAACCAAGTGAGAGCCATGTAGAAGAAATGCGTGAAGTCCTTGCGCGAAGAGAGCGGTGGGAAAGACACTCCATGGAATTCCAAGTCATCGTTGCTCTCGAGAGCCTCGCTTTGTCAACTCATGGGATTATGCGAGGTTGACAAGTATTCATGGGTACCTACACAAAAGAGACACAAACCAAAGAAATTGTGTTCGTGGTAAATGTACACATCATCCATCATGATGTGTATGTGCACGTGTGAGTTAGTACAAGATAAGCATCGCTCAAAGAAATTTGATGCATGGTATAAGAACATGTCATCCATCATGAAAGAATAGTTGTTATGTATGACATGATGGGGATGCAAATCTAGCATACAAGTATATGGCACATCAATAGCATTTTCATTCATAGGGAGCATATGGTGCACACAAGTATTGGGATCATGCAATGGATAGGATGGATCAAAATCTCCTAAAAGCGTATGAGGAAACTATGGGGCGTCCTCATGAGCAATAGTGGGAACATCACATGGAGAAAATGGAGAACATCCAAAACAATGCATATCCGAGCTAGGTGGTCATGGCATGGCGTATGGGATAAATGATGCAAAGGGAGCATATCAATATCATCACAAGAAAAACAAATGCCAATAACCATGGGCTTGTCATCTATGCCATATGTGCAAATTGGGTTTATCTTGATGGCATATGCATAGTCACTATGAAGAGATTGCAAATATGACATATGGTTGATCTCATGCATAGCATATGACAAGTCATGCGGATTGTCGAACATGATGTGACCAAGAGAATTATCACAAGACATCCTATGTAACATGGCATCACAACTAATAGACTCCTCATCGCAATCATCAAACTCATCATAAATGGGTAAATCATCGCATGGGGAAGTCACACTAGCATGAAGCATGGTAATAGGTGTATCAACATCATGCAAGCAATCAATGTCAAGAGTGTGCACTAGTTGGACTAGAGCATCACCTTCACCTATGTTACCTTGTGCATTCCACTCAAGTGGTGTAGGTGAGGTGGCAAAGACCAAATGGTGGTCATCATCTTCATCTTGATGGAACCATGTGGGGGGTGCATCATATTCCACCATGGCCATCGTCTTGTCCATAGGAAGGACGAAGTCGTCGCCGGTCGGCGCATCATCATATATGGGACCTAGCACCAAATGAGAAGACACAATAGAGGTAGAGGTAAAGTTGTTAGCAATGCAAATGGCCTCACGTGCCCTATCAACTTCCTCACTCTCGTTATGTGGTGGTGGCTCACTCACTCCCTCAAGGTAGGTGCACGCAATGTCACATATGGTGGAGTCACTCAAATCACTCAAGTGGTGGTGGTGGTGGCTCTCCTCACATGGGAATTGTGGCAGCTCATCATATATGGGGCTAGTGGTGAAGTCACTCTCACTCTCAATATGGTGGCAAAAGTCACTCAAGTCATCATACGTCGCCATGGTCGAAAGGAAAATCCCATGCTCAACCATGTCGTCGCCATCGCCGTGGATGAAGGCCAAAGATGGCACATCATCGCTCTCCTCCATGACCGAAGGGAAAATCCCATGCTCGATCATCTCGTCACCGTCGCCGTGGATGGCCTTGAGAACACTTGGCAAAGATGCCGAAGTGGTGGTAGTAGTCGAGTCTGCCTTTGTTGGTACTCGTCTACGCGGTCTTCTCTTGTGCTCATGATGTCCGCCATAGCTTGATGTAGAGATTTTTTGGGACTTGTAGGTGTACGCATCGCGAGCAGCTTTATCTTGATGGTGTTGTAGTGCTTGAGCTTGATGACGTTCCGAAGATTGGCCACTTGAGCGTTACCGCCTTGAAGATACCGAAGGGGAAGAAGACGTACTTGATCCCTTTGTTCGGCCAACTTGGTGTCGAGGTAGTCCCTTATCCTTGCTTCATTTTGGCGAATGTCGGTGGCGAGTCGCTCAATGCCTTGCATTGCTCGTTGTAGTCCGAAGATGGACGTTTTGGTGATGTAGTTGTTCGCGTCATCGTTGTCGTGGAAGACCGGAGATGAAATGCCTTGCCTATCCATCACAAGACTCGAGTAGAGGTGAGTACGAAATGAGATAAACAATACCAAGTTACCTTTTCCTAAAGTTGAGGATGTATCCCGTTTCACTCAATGTGAGATGAAAGAATAATGGAATTGGTACCGGACTTGTTCACTCACACCTATCAAGTAAAGCTTATGGTGGAGCTCGGTGAGGATAGTGGCACAAAAATTTGATGCAAAATGTTAGCAAGAGTCAATAATGTTGGAAAGATTCACAAATTCTCAAGTGAAACAAGTGAACCAATAGCAATATGTGGCACACGGAAACACACACACGGATAGATAAATGGGGTCGTGCAACCAAGGAGTGAGCACAAAATGTGGAATCCACAGAAAACGCTCGTGTTGCACAACTCAAGAGAGACACTAGCACGATTGCTCAATAGGCGGATACGACACTTGTGCACAACCTATAAGATGCAAAATGTATGAGCCTTCGATCCCAAGCATGCTATGTGTATGATGTTCCCGGTCTTTTTCTCAAGATGATCCAATATGATTGGATATGACAATCTTATGTGCAATGTGGTATGATGCTATGGCTCTTGCTCACAAGCTCTTTGCTCTCTTTTTGCTTGAAAGCTTATTCTCTTTTCTTGTTTTGATATGGCCACTTATGCGAAATGCACAAACCAAGACAACAATTTTGTATATGCGGGAACAATCTTGTGACACAAGGGATGATATGATGAAACCAAGATGATACCAATATGATATGGTTTGTATGGATCACTAATGTGCACAAGTAACGTTGCCGGCAATACTCAATGGCTAGTCTCAATAGGCAAGTGACGCAAAATGGGCTAAAGGGTTAACAATGTAATGGCAAGAATGTACAATGAAGGGATACCACGATACCAAGGTGATACGGAGGTTACCGTTCTTGCTTACGGTTAGGTTGTCAAAATGGTGAAGTGGTCAATTTCGATGACGACCTCGTGGTGATGATAAGTGGCGGTGTTCTTGATGTAGATACCAAGATGATGTAGACCCGTCCCTAAGTAGCCGAAACACCTTAGGAACGGTAAAAAACCGCGAACTCGGAAAATGTCAAATGGTGGTAGCGGAATGCGTTGGTGGTTCTGGAGTTAGCAATGCGAAAGTGGTGGTGGTGGTTGATGACGAAGCAACCGTCCCTAAGTATCCGAAACACCTTAGGAGACACAAGTCACCACTCAAGCAACCACAAATGCTATATGGATCGAAAATGGGTTAGGTTGCGGAAAGTTATGGTGGTTTTGCGGATGATATGGTGCATGGCCGAGGCAAAGATGCCAAAATTCCAGATTTTTTATGGAGTCAAATGGTGGTAAAACCAAGATGAGCAGCTCGGGCACATCGCTAGCTTTTCAATGAGCCAAAGAACACCCAAATCGGAGTTCGGGAGTGAAAGTTATGAGTGAAAACGTAAAGTGCACGCGGCTGATTCTGGGGGGTGCAGGTGCCCGGGGTGGAAGGTGCGGCACCCGGGTGGTCCGAGGCAAACAGCCGAAGTGCGGGTGCCCGGGGTTTGGGGTGCGGGCACTCGGGGTGGTCAGCGGGGGTGGGCGGGGGGGGGGGGGGTCCGGGTGCCCGGGGTTTTAGGTCCGGGTGCCCGGTGTTGTCGGAATTGGGCGGAAAATCGTGGGAATATGGGAGAAATTGGTGGATTTCGTGGAGGGAAAGGTGGAGATGGATGGGGGAAATGCTAGATCCACTTGAAACCAAGCAAATCCATGGATCAAAGCCAACAAAATCTCATCAAACCAACAAATCAAAAAAAAAATTGGGGCTATTTTTGGTGGAGAATTTTCGAAATTGGGGAAGAACATACAAAATTAGGCTAGAAAACAAGAAGGGGGGCTCCAATTTCGTGAGAAACCATGGCTCATGATACCAAGATGTTGTAGGGTGGAACCCTAAGTGAAGATCTTTCATGAATTGGAGGGGGAATCCCCAAGAACAAGATGAACATAAGAGAGAAAACAAGAGGGACACTCAAGAACAAGTCCAATCACACATCCACTAAACCAACAAACACACAAGATCCACAAGGTACATGAACAATCAAAGGGAAACAAGGCACATGCTAGAGTCATCCCAAATCCTATGAAGGAGATGACGGCTTGATGATTCACTTTGGGAATCCTTTTCCCTTAGGAGGGCTTGATGATCCTATGGATCCTTCTCCCTTAGGAGGGCTTGATGATCCTAGGGATCCTTCTCCCTTAGGAGGAAACCCACAAGGGGAGATACATGAGCTAAGCTCTATGATTTGTGTCTATCCTTAGCTATCACCTCTAAATGAGCTAGGTGATTCCCTTATATAGTTTAGGGACGAAATAAGAGAGGAGGGGGTATACAAGGGCAAAGCCCCAAGGAGGCACGCAGGCTCTCGGTGTGGTGCGGGCACCCGGGGGACTCAGGCCCGGGCACCCGGGGTCGGGTGCAGGGCTGGGCTCAGGCACCCGGGGTGTCTTGGGCAGCGCTGGAGGTGGCCCGTGCACCCGGGCAGCGAGGCCAGGCACCCGAGTGGGCTGGGCTTGGCCGGAGGTGACCAGGCACCTGTGGTGCAGGCGGCCAGCACCCTTGGGCCGGGCCAGGGCCGGGAGCGGCCGGGCACCCGAGGCTCCACCGGCCGGGCACCCGGGGCCGGCTGGGGGCGACGCCCAGGCATGCGGCCGGGCACCCGATGCCAAAGAGTTCGGGCACCCCGGGTGTCCAGGGAGCTCCGACTCCTCTCGTTCTTCTCGCTTCTCTCCTTCTCTTTCTTCTTGACCGTAGGTGCATGTGTCTCCGGGTGAACTTCGTGTTTCCATCCGTGTTCCTCGTGACGATCTCCCAAGTACCTAAGAAAGCATAACATCTCCGTTTGAGGTAGGACCCGATTCATATGCGATTCCGAACGAGACTCGAAGAGGAAAGAAGTGACCTCGTTGTCGATGTTGCGTGCACGTGCTCTTGTCACCGGTCATCTCGGTGCTTGCTATGGTGATGGCGTGTCCATGTGGATGGACGAGGGATGCTCCACATCATTTCCTGTGTTTGCTTTATTGCTCTTTGTGAGCCTTTTTTTCTTTTTGGAGACTTTAAGACTTATGTTGGACCTTATGACTTTTAATAATATGGCCGTATGCATCGTCATGATGCAGAGGCCGGGGCAAACCCCCTTTTCGAGAAAAAAAACGGACTTGAAACATAGTTCACGAATTTATGGAAAGTTCGGGGTTTTAGAAAAATTTCATGAATTTTAGAAAGGAAAAGAAAATGAAGAAAGAAGGAGATTGAGAAAAAAAGCAGTAGAAAAATTGGCTAGACAAAACCGGAAAAAAACAAACAAGGCATTGCCTTTTTTGTTTGCGCCACGTCTGAGGACACTAGATGGGCTGTGGCGAGAAACATTTGTCGGATGCATGGGTTGTTCACAAGAGTTTTTAGCATAAGAGCGACCCAAAAGTTATGGTGGGTACAACAGAATAAAATCAGTTCATCAGGTTATCTTGAAACTTAAACATACCATGTATGTATATATAAGAGGGTAATAATCAAGCATGAGGAAGTCCACAGAAAAATAACAAGCCGGTGACGGCATGAGTTCAAATGCTCAACTATTTGCTCCTGGTTAAGCAGTAACTAGTGCAGCACCAAGAAACCTATTTACTCCATGGCAAACAAGGATATCAAACATGTTAACCCAGCTTCATTGGGTAACCTTTCTTCCCAGCTTGATACTCTATACCTGTCAGAAAATAAATTGTCGGGGAGTTTTCCTTCCGCATTGAAAATCTTCCCAACCTGACTAGATTAAGTTTGTACAATAATCGATTTATGGGTGAGATTCCTGAATGGCATGGAAGTCTCAAGAAGTTACAAACAATAGAGTTACATCACAACGACTTTACAGGATTTCTTCCAACATCTCTTTCGAATTTATCTCTACTGGGGGAACTCCTTCTCAACTCTAATAAGTTTGGTGGTCCCATACCCCCGGGCCTAGGGAACCTCCAAATGCTTCAACATTTAAACATTTCCAACAACTATCTTCATGGTAGGGTGCCAAAGGAGATCTTTAGAATTCCAACAATATCAGTAGTTGATCTATCTTTCAACAAGCTTGATGTACGTCTTCCTTCTGACATTGGCAATGCCAAACAACTTTCATATTTATCACTTTCAATAAATAAGCTATCTGGAGATATTCCAAACACTCTAGGTAATTGTGAAAGCTTGGAAGGAATCAATTTGGATTCAAATATATTTAGCAGTAGCATCCCCACTTCAATAGGGAACATCCACAACTGAGTGTTCTCAACGTTTCTAACAATAACTTGCAATGGTCGATACCAGCCTCTCTCGGCAACCTGAAATATCTTGAGCAACTAGATTTGTCATTCAACCATCTTGAGGGGGAGGTCCCAACTGAAGGAATCTTCAAGAATGCAACAGCTGTGCGAATTCGTGGAGATCACATGCTTTGTGGTGGGGTTTTGGAGTTACACTTCTTGGCATGCCCTATTATGCCTTCGATCAACCAATCACAGGCCCTTCGTTATACTCGAAGTAGTGACCCCTGTGGTCATTATAGTCTCGATTGCTATGGTCATACTTGTCTTATTGTTCTGGAGGGGAAAACATAAGAGGAAATCTCTAGTGCTGCCATCATTTGGTAGACAATTTCCCAAAGTGTCTTTCGATGATATTGCTAGAGGAACACAGGGGTTCGCGACGTCCAACATAATCGGAAGAGGGACATATGGTTATGTTTACCAAGGAAAATTATTTCAAGATGGAAGTGATGTTGCCATAAAAGTCTTCAACCTAGAGACAAGGGTGTCAGAAAAGAGCTTCATCGCAGAATGCAACGCCTTTAAGAAATGTGCGACACAATTTAATCTCGCCCCTATATTAACTGCATGCTCAAGCATTGATTCTAACGGAAATGATTTCAAAGCTCTAGTGTATGAGTTTATGCATGGAAGGGATTTACATGGGCTACTATACTCAACTCAAAATAGTGAGAGCTCTTCAGGCTGGAGATATATTATTACATTGGCTCAAAGGCTAGCAGATGCATTGGAGTACCTACACCACAACAATAAAAGGACAATTGTTCATTGTGATATGAAGCCTAGCAACATTCTATTGGATGACAATATGACAGCTCATGTTGGAGATTTCGGCCGTGCAAGTTTTAAAGTTGATTTGTCAGTATCATTAGCCAGCGGCTCATACTCCACTTCTTCAATTGCCATAAAGGGCACAATTGGATATGTTGCTCCAGAGTAATAATGTTGAGATTTTCATATCCTCCTGTTTAAGTTGAGAAGATTTCTGCCTGTATATACTAACATGGGATTACCTATATATTCTTGCATGTGAGCTACTATAGAATGTGCAATGGGCGCAAGTAAATTGCACAAAACCATCACTTTGAAGGCTAGGTTTGCAGAAAACACTACGCTACACTTTTGTTGCAAAATGCACCACGTCTTCTGTAATAGTTTTGCAAGAACCACTGATCGGCGGTTTTGTCTCGGTTAAGCACGTTTATGACAGACGGGCCCGACAGACAGGCTGACGTGGCATCTCTAAACACCTCGCAGGTAACGGCGATGGATGGTAACAGTGTGATCATGTGTGGAGCCATGTGGGGTCCACCTGTCATTGAAAGAAAAAAAGAAAAGCCTTTTATTTTTGCTTCCTTATCTTCACCGTACTGAAACAGAGCTGAAGTCGTAGCCGTTCCTCGGTGTACCTGCTTCGGTGCCGGCGAGCTCCGCATGCCGCCGGTGATGTCGCTCGAGAGCATCAGGAGACAAAGCGCGACATCCTCCTGCTCCTTATGGAACGCGCTCAACATCTGCTGCGGTGGCACGGGGCCGGCGCCGCCACGCGCATCGGAGTGCGCCTCCGCCTGGGCGGCGACGCCATCATAGCCACCGACGACTGCCTCCATCCTGTCGTGGGCCTCCGGCAGTGCCTCGCTGAGCGAGCGGCCGCACAAGAAGACACGGGGGCTGCCTGGGGAAGGATCTGAGGCGGCGGCGCTGCCATTGGGGATCTGGGGGAGAGCTAAAGGAGTGGGGCGGGGAGGCCTCGACCTCCGGTCGGCCACGGCGATGGCGGCCCCTGCCTCGGTGGGGGGCGGGACGGGCTCCGTGTGGCTACAACGACGGCGGGCCTCTGCCCCAGCCAAGGGCGGGAAGCTAGGTCCAGTGTGAAGATAAGGCAAGAGGAAAAAAGCAAGCCATTTTTTCTTTTTTCTTTCAATGACAGGTGGACCCCACATGGCCCACACATGATCACACCGTTAGCATCCATTACCGTTACCTGCGAGGTGTCAAGCGGTGCCACGTCAGCCTGACTAGTGGGCCCGTCTGTCATAAACACGCTTAATCGAGACAAAACTGCCGATCAGTTGTTTTTGCAAAACGATTACGAAAGACTTGGTGCTTTTTGCAACAAAAGTGCACAGAAGCTGCTTCTCAGAACTCACTTTTAAAGTGGTGGTTTTGTGCAATTTACTCACCGGGCGCTCATGTATCGACTGCTAGCGACGTTTATAGCTTTGGGATCGTTCTACTTGAAATATTCTTATGTAAGAGGCCAACTGACGACATGTTCAAGGATGGACTGGACATTGCAAAATTCGTCGAGATGAACTATCCTTCTAGATTGTTGACCCTGAGTTACTAGAAGATCAAGCAGAGCTTCCCCAAGGAAGTCCATTGGCCATGAAGGCAAAGGACTTAAACTGTTTAACTTCAGTGCTAAGCATTGGACTTTGCTGCACCAAAGTGTCCCCCGAACGAGCGCCTCAACATGCAGGAAGTGGCTGCACGGAATCAAGGGGGCTTATCTCAGAGACAGAGGAGTGGAACTAATATTTGGTTCCTGCGAATGCTATAATTATCACTAAATGCATGCATGTGTCATTCCTTCACCAATGGTTGTATACAACTTGAACAAGGTTTGCGTGAGCAGCTTATATATTAGTAATATTTTTTTGTGATGCTTATGCAGATTGCCGGCAGTTGCTAGCTGAGACAAACTGGAAGTCAACTTTGCGTGAATAATTAATAAATAAATAAACCAGCATTTAGCTTCCTCCCTGACAAGGGACAGAGATATATGTTGTTTCTCCATCTAGATCTGTCAACCATATCATACTGCCGAAAACCCATGGAAATATATGTTTTCTTTGAGAGCCAGCGCCTAGACGATCGATCTCTCTTGTCTTCTTGTCTATGCTGGCTGCAACTGCTGCTCAAGATGTATGTGTTTCTCATCTGTCAATTTTCCTGTCAGACTATGTGGCATTATTGATTTGGGTTATAGTTTCTGAGTGAGTGTCTGAATGCTTATTTGGGAGTGAGAGATGACTTTGAATCAGTTACCCAGAGCGCCAGATATGTCCATGAATAAGATGAAACATACAAACACTTTGGGTAAAAACACATCGAGCCCAATTTTACCCATGGAGGAGGTAGTTCGCACAACCAAAATGGCCACAAAAATGGTAACGGGAATGGAGGAAGCAACGGCCAGAACCAGACCACACCATCAACCCCAACCAAGAAAGACCTGAGCCATGTCACCTGTTACAAGTGTTCCAAGACCGGACATTATGCAAATGAATGTCCCGAAGGCCAAGGAGGAAATGGAAGCGCTGGAAAGAAGCCAAACCCTTTCAACAGAGGGCGGTGAACCACATTGATGTGGAGGAGGTTGAAGAACAGCACGATGCACGATGTCGGTAAGTTTTTGGTTAAGTCTTTTACTGCACTAGTTCTTTTTCGATACCGGTGCAACGCATTCATACATATCAAGGGGATTTGTAGAAAAGTATAGCCTGCCTACTCGATTCTTAAAACCCCTATGCTAGTAAGCTCACCAGAGCGGAGTATATGGCCGTACAAGGATGTTTTCAAGTGCCATTAAGTATAGGAAGGCATGTGTTCGACGGATTTGATCATTTTGGAATCCCAAGGATTGGATGTGATTCTTGGTATGGATTGGCTATCGATGTATGGGGAAACATCGATTGCATAAGTAAGACGATTTTGCTCACGACACCCGGAGGAAAGAAGGATTAGGTATGTATCGCGACATGGACCAAATAGGAATCAAGTAAATTCCTTATCGAGGTAGTGCGGTGAAGAGGTGCCAGTGGTGAAGATTACCCTGATGTATTTCCTGAGGAATTGCCAGGAATGCCACCGGATAGAGACATTAAGTTTTTGATTGAGCTGTTGCCAGGAACAGGCCCGACATCGAAGCGACCATACAGGATGCCCGCACATGATTTGGCGGAAATCAAGAAGCATATTAAGGAGCTATTGGATAAAGGTTTTATACGCCCAAGTTCTTCGCCTTGGGGATCACCCGTACTTTTAGTAGAGAAGAAGGACGGATCATTAAGGATGGTTGTAGACTATCGTGGGTTAAATGAAGTAACAATCAAGAACAAGTACCCACTACCTATGATAAATGATCTGTTTGACCGTTTGCAAGGAGCTAAAGTGTTTTCCAAGATCGATTTGCGATCAGGGTACCATCAGTTGAAGATTCGGGAGCAGGACATACCCAAAACAACATTTACCACGAGATATGGACTGTATGAATATACCATTATGTCATTTGGATCGACTAACGCTACCCTATTTCATGAACCCGATGAACAAAGTGTTTATGGAGTTTTTGGATAAGTTAAATCGTGGTGTTCATTGATGATATTTTGGTTTTCTCGAAGAATGAAGAAGAACATAAGGAACATTTGCGTATTGGTTTTGGAGTAACTAAGGGAACATCGCTTATATGCCAAGTTCAGCAAATGTGAGTTTTGGCTAAAGGAAGTTGGATTTCTTGGACATGTTATATCCGGAGAAGGGATAGCAGTTGACCCCACAAAGGTTGAGACCGTGAACCAAATGGGAAGCACCAACGACAGTTGGAGAGATCCGAGTTTCCTTGGACTCGCGAGGATACTACCGGAGATTCATTGAGAATTTCTCAAGGATTGCAAAGCCTATGACGGAGTTGTTGAAGAAGGATACCAAGTTCCATATGGACCGAGGATTGTGAGGCAAGTTTTCAGGAGTTGAAGAAAAGATTGGTTACCTCACCAAGGTGTTAATTTTGCCAGATCGGACCAAGGATTATGAGGTGTATTATGACGCTTCACGCCGAGGACTTGGAGCAGTGCTTATGCAGGAAGGAAGAGTTGTTTCGTATGCTTCCACGACAGCTTAAGCCTCATGAGTTGAATTATGCCACACATGATTTGGAGTTAGCAGCGTTGTGCATGCATTGAAGACATGGAGACATTTTCTCATTGGAAATCATTGTGAGGTGTACACGGATCACAAGAGTTTGAAGTACATCTTCACGCACCTTTGTCTACTCTTTCAGATAAATAACATGTTGATCTGGCCACCAAATTAAAAGTAGAGAACCACATTGTATGATCTGGGGCAACTCTCTCTGTTATAGCAGCGATTTCTTATTCATTCAGTATGCCTGCTCATGTGTTTTTAAAGAAAGGATGATTCCTGCATATGAGTTCATTGGCTAGTCCACGACTGAAGATGTCACTGAGATGGCTAAGCGCCGAGATGGGGTCAACTTCAAGTGGCACTGCATTCTTAGCGGTACTTCCGCCATCTCGGCTGACATTTCTTCAGCCGAGAAACATGGAACACGCTATGAACTCCCGATACCCTTCCGTAATTCCAGCTTATAAGCAATCTTCTCCCATGCGTTGCAAGATCCTATACGGTCCAACGAACGTGGTGCTAATTTTCCTTTAACTCCAAATCGCTTAACTCCTCAAGTGGGGATACTCTAAGATAAACTCGCTCCAACTTCATATTCCGTCGCTTTATGCTTTTGAATCCGCATAGCTTTTCTCGTCTGGACTGGGCTACCTTGAGCCTATCGCGAATCAACTTAACCTTCTGCTCGCATTCTTTAATCAAATCTGGTCCAAAACAATCGACGGTCTCCAACTTCGCCCCATGATAACGGTGTCCTCGCACCTCCTTCCGCATAAAGCCTCGAAGGTGCCATCTTCAAGCTGGTTTGGTAATCAAGTTGTTATAAGAAAACTCGCATACGGCAAGTTATCATCCCAACTAGATCCATAATCTAGTGCACAAGCTCTCAAAGATATCCTCCAAAATCTGATTGACTCTCTTCACCGTCCATCGGTCTCAGGTGGAAAAGTCAGATCAATTCCAGCCTGGTTCCCAATGTTTCGCAGGCAACCGATTCCAAAACTTTGAGGTAAATTGGGTTCCTCTATCTCGATACGACATTCTCTAACTCCGTGCAAACACACAATTCTGGTCATGTATATCTTTGCCAACTTAGCACGCTACGTATAGGTAGTCTTGATCGGAATGAAATGCGCCACCTTCGCTAAGCGGTCGACTATAACCCAAATCGAATCATAGCCCGAACGAAGTCTTTGGCAAACCCGTGATGAAATCCATGCCTAGTTTATCCCACTTCCATTCGGTATTGGCAATGGCTGCAACAACTCCTGCTGGCTTCGATGTTCTCGCTTTCACTTCGACATACATCGCGAAACCGCTACATACTCCGCGATATCCTTCTTCATTCGGTCCACCGTAATGTTTCCTTCAAATCCAAATACATCTTGGTATTTCCTGGGTGAATCGAATAGGGTGAATCATGTGCCTCTTGCGTAATCAACTTCCCCGATCTCCGGTCATTTGGCACATACACACGGTCCTCAAACCATAGGGTATCGTGCTCATCCTCACGAAATCCCTTTTGCTTTTCCTTCGCCATTTTTTTTCTTTATATCCGCAATCTCTTTGTCCTTTTTCCGAGCTTCCCTGATTTTATCCATCAAGGTAGACTGAATCTCCAATGCTGCTACGTAGCCTCTCTAACTATTTCCAAACATAGCTCTCAAGGTCTTCGCTAACTCCTTGGGTATTCCTCCCATCATTAGTGTATTGACGTGGCTCTTACGGCTCAATGCGTCTGCTACAACGTTAGCCTTCCCGGGAGATAATGCAATCTCATATCATAATCCTTAATAAGCTCCAACCATCTCCTCTGCCTAAGGTTTAACTCCTTCAAGGTGAAGATGTACTTCAAACTCTTGTGATCCGTGGTACACCTCACAATGATTTCCAATGAGAAAATGTCTCCATGTCTTCAATGCATGCACAACGGCTGCTAACTCCAAATCATGTGTGGCATAATTCAACCTCATGAGGCTTAAGCTGTCGTGAAGCATACGAAACAACTCTTCCTTCCCCTGCATAAGCACCGCTCCAAGTCCTCGACGTGAAGCGCCGCAATACACCTCATAATCCTTGGTCCGATCCGCAAAATTAACAATCGGTGAGGTAACCAATCTTTCTTCAACTCCTGAAAACTTGCCTCACAATCCTCACCCATAATGAACTTGGTATCCTTCTTCAACAACTCCGTCATAGGCTTTGCAATCCTTGAGAAATTCTCAATGAATCTCCGGTAGTATCCTCGCGAGTCCAAGGAAACTCCGGATCTCTCAACCTGCCGTTGGTGCTTCCCATTTGGTTACGGTCTCAACCTTTGTGGGGTCAACTGCTATCCCTTCTCCGGATATAACATGTCCAAGAAATCCAACTTCCTTTAGCCAAAACTCACATTTGCTGAACTTGGCATATAACTGATGTTCCCTTAGTTACTCCAAAACCAATCGCAAATGTTCCTTATGTTCTTCTTCATTCTTCGAGAAAACCAAAATATCATCAATGAACACCACTATTTAACTTATCCAAAAACTCCATAAACACTTTGTTCATCAGGTTCATGAAATAGGCTGGCGCAAGTTAGTCAGTCCAAATGACATAATGGTATATTCATACAGTCCATATCTCGTGGTAAATGTTGTCTTAGGTATGTCCTGCTCCCTAATCTTCAATCGATGGTACCCTCGATCGCAAATCGATCTTGGAAAACACTTTAGCTCCTTGCAAACGGTCAAATGTATCATTTATCATAGGTAGTGGGTACTTGTTCTTGATTGTTACTTCATTTAACCCACGATAGTCTACAACCATCCTTAATGATCCGTCCTTCTTCTCTACTAAAAGTACGGGTGATCCCCAAGGCGAAGAACTTGGGCGTATAAAACCTTTATCCAATAGCTCCTTAATATGCTTCTTGATTTCCGCCAAATCATGTGCGGGCATCCTCAGATGGTCGCTCGATGTCGGGCCTGTTCTCGGCAACAGCTCAATCAAAAACTTAATGTCTCTATCCCAGGTGGCATTCCCGCAATTCCTCGTGAAATACATCGTGGTAATCTTCACCATCGGCACCTCTTCCTGCACCACTCCCTCGATAAGGAATTTACTTGATTCCTATTTGGTCCATGTCGCGATACATACCTAATCCTTCTTTCCTCCGGTGTCGTGAGCAAAATCGTTTTGACTTGGCGCTAATCGATGTTTCCCCATACATCGATAGCCAATCCATACCAAGAATCACATCCAATCCTTGGGATTCCAAAATGATCAAATCCGTCAGAACACATGCCTTCCTATACTTAATGGCACTTGAAAACATCCTTGTTCCGCCATATACTCCGCCTCCCGGTGAGCTTACTAGCATAGGGGTTTTAAGAACTGAGTAGGCAGGCTATACTTTTCTACAAATCCCCTTGATATGTATGAATGCGCTGCACCGTATCGAAAAGAACTAGTGCAGTAAAAGACTTAACCAAAACTTACCGACATCGTGCATCGGGCTGTTCTTCAACCTCCTCCACATCAATGTGGTTCACCTGTCCTCTGTTGAAAGGGTTTGGCTTCTTTCCAGCGCTTCCATTTCCTCCTTGGCCTTCGGGACATTCATTTGCATAATGTCCATTCTTGGAACACTTGTAACAGGTGACATGGCTCAGGTCTTTCTTGGTTGGGGTTGATGGTGTGGTCCGGTTCTAGCTGTTGCTTCTCCATTCCCGTTACCATTTTTGTGGCCATTTTGGTTGTGCGAACTACCTCCTCCATGGGTATGCTGAAACTGAACTCCCTGCTTAGGGGTATAACGGGCTTCATTGGGCTCCAGAGTTATACTTCCCTTGCCCATACTTCCTCTTGTGGTTCTCAATTTGTCATTGCTTTCCTTCAATCATGAGGGCACGGTCTACCAACTCCTGGTAGTTGTTGAAACTTGCTACCATCAATCGTGCATGCTTAACTCATCATTCAGTCCTTCCGTAAACTTCTCCCGCTTAGCTGCAAGACCGTAGTAACGCCATCCGGGGCATAACGTGCTAACTTACTAAAATCATCCACATATTGGCCAACAGTCCTTCCTCCTTGGCGTAAATTGTAAACTCACGCTTCTTCATGGCCATAGCTCCTGCCGAGACATGGGCAAGTGCGGAAAGCTTGCTGGGAAACTGATCCCATGTGACAGTGTCTCTGTGGTAAGTGGTCAGAAATTTTCCCACCATGCTGCCGCTGGTCCTTCAAGTTGGTGTGCAGCAAACTTCACCTTCTCTCCATCTGTACATCCCGCAGTGGTCAACTCCCTCCTATCTTACGGAGCCAATCATCTGCTACAATCGGCTCGGTGCTACTAGAATACACCGGCGGATTCAGCCTAAGGAAACGAGTCAAGTGATCCGCAGGTGGTGGTGGTGGTGGTGGTGGGTTATTTTGATTATTTTACAAAACTGCACATAGCCATCAACTGTAATTGTGTGTATTCAAGCAAAAATGCCCACCTCTCTATTTACCAAAACTTGCATACATTTGAGTGGAACATGCATCAAACTAATTAATTAATAGCCGAATTTAACCAAGCAATTTGTTAAAGTTTCAGAACACCTAGAGAATTAATTTAATTAATTAATGTGGCCTGATTTCAAGTTTCATAGCACCAGCAACCACTAATGTAGCTAGCACAAATAAATAATTTTTTGGTACTCATATACAGAGTATTAGTTCCGGTGGATCGAAACAAGCTTGGCAATGAGCTCCTTTAAAACCGAGGGATAGGTCTCAAAGCCATTAGATGTCATTAATGTTTCCAGACAGGAGGGGGACTGGACTTGGATAAACTTGAAGCACCCCTCCTTCAATCCCTGGCAGTGGTGCTGCTCGGCTAGAGCGAGAGTGGACATCGCCATGCTGAGACATATGTGCTCGTACAAGTGCTTCTCGCAGATGCACTTGAGGCGTTGGACATCATATCTATCACCGCTACCAAAGAAGTCTTGAAGCCACTTTGCAACCACGTTTCATCCTCTGTTGCCTCCTTTTCTTGCTCAAGTTCCACAACTCCCGACATTTTACCTTCTGTTGCTTCCTCTTCTTGTCCTTGTTCCACAACTTCTGCTTTGTCCTCCTCCATGTTGTCGTCCTTCTTCATATAAGGGAATGTGTCAGTGTAGATGAAGCTAAGCAAAGCCTTGAACAATTTTGGTTCCATGTCTTGGATGTGTATGACACTGGATGTCCGTGTGCCCTCCTTCATGGGGCCAAAGAGTTGTGCCATGCATGAAGACCTTAGACTGGCCATAAGCACACATCGGTGTGCAGCGAACTTCATGTCGACCTCAAATGTCACATCAACACCTGCCTCGGTTTCGAAAAGAATGTTAAAATCATGGCAAATGTCAGGCAGTCGCGCCTTGGAGCTAGCAGCATCGTCCTCGGTGTTGTAGACCATGATGTCGCACCGGATGGTGAAACAATCATCCTTTAAACTCGTCGATTGTTCAAGAGCATCTTTCGGATAAATTTGTCGCAGCCCCAAGCACAACTAGTGAAGCTGCATGTTTTCATTTCAGCAACGTGCACTGGATTCTGCATCTCAACCTGGTTGATGAAGCTAAAAATGAACTTAGCTTCCACATGCTTCTTGGCATCATCTTGGAGACGGGAAATCGAGAGAGAAATGAAGTCGGCACAGTTGGTGGTTTCACCGTTGGGGCAGTAGTGGATGAGCCAGCGGTGGCCTCCCACCATGAAAGGACGATATGTGATGCCCTCACCGGTGCATGCCTCTTCCATGGTCCGCGAGTAGTCGTGGACCACGAGAAGGTGGTACCCATAGTTCGCGGTGATGTCGACAGACGACTCGGTCGCAGGGCACAGCTCGCTATCGGCCAGGACAGATACGCTGGCGAACGACGACATGTCAAACAGATTGGAGATGACCGGGCTCACACCTTTGTGTTGAGACAACTGCCTTTCACAGATGAACTTGAGTCATTGGACATCATATCTATCTGCCGCTGCAAACAAGTTTTGCAGCCATTGCAGCCGCATTTCATCCTCTAATAATGTCGTCTCTTTTTCTTGTCCTTGCTCCACAACTTGTGGCATTTTGTCCTCCTCCATGGCATCATCATCCTCCATATCAGGGAATGAGTCTGAAGCTAAGCAAATCCCTGAACACTGTTGCTTTCATGTCTTTGATGCGTATGAAAGAGGCCTTAGTGGTGCCCTCCTTCATGGGGTCAAAGAGCTGCGACATGAAGACCTTGGATCGGGCAGCGAGCACACACCGGTGCGCAGCCAGCGTCTCACCGCTGACCTCAAATTCCACATCAGCGCCCACTCCAGTTTGAAGGAGATGGTCAAAGTGTTGGCACATGATGTTAGGCGGGAGCACCACCTTGGCGCCAGCGACATCATCCTTGGTGTTGTTGCAGGAGACCCGGATGTCGCACCGGATGGTGAAACAATCATACTTCAGATCTGCCGATTGTTAAAGGGCAACTCTCTTGTGATAAACCTGTTGGTGCCCCCAAGAAGAGACAGTGAAGATGCACGTTTCCTCTTGACGAAGGTAGACTGGATTCTGCTTCTCAACCTGGTCGACGAAGGTGAAAACGAACTTGGCTTCCACGGGCTTCTTATCATCGGCACAGAAACAGGAAGGAAAGAGAGAGGGAAACGAGAGTTTTCGCCGTTAGGGAGTACTCGATGTACCAGCCATGGCCTCCTACCATGAAAACACGAGAGCTGATGCTGCCACCGGTGGGTGTCACTGATGAAGTCATGTACCTAGGGTAGGGTCATAGACCTGCCCAAAGGTACCCTCCCCAAGGACACTTTCATGAAGAAGCGGCCTTCCAAATGACTGGTAGGTTTCCACTCGGCCAGATTCAAAGACACTTTCGACCATGAAGACCCACTCGACCACCAGGAGTCCAGAGCCACTCGGTGTCCAAACGGTCTCAGAAGTTAAATAGTCTTTATGGTCATAATGACACTTTATGTAAGGCGTTACCAAGAACGCCTAGCCTTAACGCATACCTTAAACCCTCCGCTACGTGGGCTGGCTGGGGTCCCTGGCGCACTCTATATAAGCCACCCCCCTCCACGTAGAAGGGTTCGCACCCCGTAACACATACGCATATAATCCAAATGACCGCCTCCGGGCTCCGAGACGAGGGCTGTTACTTCCTCCAGAAGGGCCTGAACTCGTGAAATCCCTTTGCGTATACAACTACTCCATAGTTAGGATCTTGCCTCCATTCCTACCCCCCATTCTACCGCCGACTTAGAACCACGACGATTTAGGCGCCCACCGTGGGGCAGGTGTTCTAGCGATTTGTTGGAGAAGTTGGATTCTTTCGATCTCCTACATCATGGTTTCAGGTGGAGTTCGTCGAGGGTCGCGAGATCCGTCTCAGTGCGCTCACGTTTCGTCGCCGACGACTCGCTTGGCTTCAGGAGGCTCCACTGACATGGACGCGCTCCCGTCCATGGGCGACGCCTTTTCGCGGCTGTGTCCGCTGGCGTCCTCCTCCTCAAGGGCAACCGTCGACCAGTATAGGTCGGCTCTGTGCCGTCCCGCCCCCGCCTCCCGCCGGATTGCGTTGCCCGTTGGTCGAGGCTTCATGGTGGTGAGGCAAGCGATACGGCCCGGCCACCCCCAAGTCGCGGCGATCGAGCCGAATCTCTCACGGCTTTGTTCGACCTATCGACCGGCTCCGCAGAGATCAACCAATGCGATAGCAATGACCCGGCGCAGAGGTTCGATGGTCGATGGACCACGAAGTCCTCCCGGATTCACCCGCACCAACGGAGGTGACGGTGGAGGCGATTCGGAGCAAGCCCACGAAGAGTACTGCTGCGAGCCCCTCACTTCGCTTCAGGAGGAGCTCCGGCCGTCCCCGAACATGGATGCGCTTCACACTCCTATCGTTGGAGAAACCCCGAGGCTCGCGCGCTTGGAGGATGCGCGCTAATAACCCGGCCGAAAGCGCACTCGACCGAGAACCTTCATGTAGTACTCGGCGAGATGCTGCGACCAAGGGTTCCGGTGAATCCAGTCGACGCCAGCTCTTTTCGGCCACCAACTCAGGTATATCAAAATCCGATTCAGAATTTAGCAGCCGCTCAGATAGCGTAGAGATTCAGCCTTCCCAGTCGGAGGCGGGTAGAGGTTTGTTACAAATCGTAGATCTGCTCCCGGCGGCAGGAGACCAAAACTCAGCCGTATCACGCTTGAGAACAGGATTCACAGCCGATCCGTCATCTGCGAATTCAATCCATCGGCCCATAGTCCGAGATCGCCCCGAGGCGTGAGGAACGTGGGGGCCGGCGTGATGATCGATACAAGAGTCATGAAAGCAATATGAGCACCGATTCGATCAAGCAATGATCGATGTCGAAAGTGCCCACTCCTCCCCAAGAGGTGGATCATACGCCTCGGCAGCAGGACGACGAGACGCCAAAGACAAGTTGTTAAAGCGAAGAGTTCCAATCGACCCGTGGAACCAGAGCTTTGATGCGAGATCTATTATCGCTCAAGGTTTGGTCATCAGAACAGAGCTCACCGAGACGGCCATGACAGAGATGTTCGCTCCAAAGAAGCGAGTTCATGTCTCAGGGCCAGAATGTTTCAGCAGAGCCATCAGAGCCGCGGTGATTCCTCCCAACTTCAGGTTGGCGACTGGAGTCAGTAAGTTCACTGGTGAATCCAAGCCTGACACTTGGCTTGAAGATTACCGAGTGGCTGTTCAGATCGGCGGCGACAACGATGAAGTAGCCATGAAGCGTTTGCCTCTTATGTTGGAGGGTTCAGCCAGGGCGTGGCTGAATCGCTTAGCACCCAAAGCAGATTTACACTTGGGAAGATCTTGCACCGAGTGTTTGTCGGAGACATTTCAAGGGACTTGCAAGCGACCAGCAGGGTTGATGAGTTGCGATCGTGTGTGCAAAAAGTCAAGTGAAACTTTGAGAGATTATATCTAGAGGTGGATCACTTTGCACCACACGGTTGAGAATGCATCTCGATCACCAGTAGTCTGTGCCTTCAAAGAAGGTGTCAAGAACAGAGAGTTGAGTTTGAAATTCTTGAACCGAGATATGACCCTGAGTCGGATGATGGAGATTGCCACCAAGTATGCAAATGGTGAAGAAGAGGATCAGCTCGAGTGGTAATATAAATCGCCGCCAATGAGGCGGGCGGAGGAAATTCCATGGAAGCGGAGCGCAAAGCCGAGCCAGTTTGCTCCCGTGAGAGGCTGTCGGTGTCAAAATCGGGCGGATCTCGTGTAGGGGGTCCCAAGCGGTCGCTCTTAGGATCAATGGTAACAGGAGGCAAGGGACAATGTTTACCAGGTTCGGGCCCTCTCGATGGAGGTAAAACCCTACTCCTGCTTGATTAATATTGATGATATGTGTAGTACAAGAGTAGATCTACCACGAGATCAGAGAGGCTAAACCCTAGAAGCTAGCCTATGGTATGATTGTTGTATTTTTTTCGACTAGCCTGGCCCTGGTTTATATAATGCACCAGAGGCCTAGGATAACAAGAGTCCTAGCCGAATACGCCGGTGGGGGAGGAGTCCTTGTCTTGATCGCCAAGTCTTGTGGAATCTTCCTTGTATCGTGGCAATCGTCCGGACTGGCCCATGAGTATGTGGGCCCCGGGGTCCTCGGCCCAATCTAACTGATCGGGGACGACGGTGAGTACCCCCTAGTCCAGACACCGCCGAGAGCCCTGAACCGGTCTTCAAGTTAGGGACGCTCCTCGATTCTTCCGAACTGTTCTTCATCTTCGTTGCCGTTCTTGAAAACTGGTTCAACAAATCTTCTCATCTTCGATCTTGAGGATAACCGAAATGCATTCGACGAAGTTTACACGCCGTATCCGAGGAGCTCCCTTTAAGTTTACGGCCTTTATCAATGCCTTTGTTATTTTTATGCTACACCTCGGGTTTGAAGTTGTTCCCGAGTGGCAACGCCTTCTTGCGTCCAAGCTCCAACGCCGGACTGCATTCGAGGTATCTTTTGCAGCCGAGCACCAATGTCGGACTGCTTCCTAGCTCTAACGCCGGACTATATATCCGAGCTCCAACGCCGGACTGTTTCCGAGCTCCAACGCCGGACTATGTATCCAAGCTCCAACGCCGGACTATGTGTCCGAGCTCCAACGCCGGACTATGTAACCGAGCTTCAACGCCAGACTGTATCCGAGGTGTCATAAATCACCTTGGTTCAAAGAAGTTTGAAGGAGTTTAGCCGAGCTTAATGCCGGAAATGCCCTCTATGGAGCCAGCCACTAGCGCCCGAGCTTTATGCTGGACTGCTTCTGTGGTGGTGCAATTTATTCTCTGCCGAGATACATAGCCGGTAGCCCTCAAGGTGGGTATCGGTCTAAAACCCGAGATGCCCATGAAGGATGACATAAGACCGCTGATCCTCGTAGTCAGCTGAGACTCGTGTTGATTTGCAAAATCGGTCTCGAGGATCAAGTCCTAACTTCGGCAAAATACTTCGACGCAAAGCGGGCGTGCTCGCACCTCGAGACTCAAAGTTGGGTGCGGCCGCCCAACCTGAGGATCAAAATCTCCTCGGAAATCAGACAGACTTTAAGATTTTCTCGATAGAACAAGCAATGCAAGAGCCCAGAGACACCGGCTCGGGTGGCAACACCAGATCGTGGGATTGATGTGCCCTTTAATATTTGTAAATAATAAGCCCGAAGCCCAAGAGCCCCGAGCCTTAATGCGGGCACGGAGGCCAATTAAGGATCGATATCCATAATAAAAATCACAAATTATGTGTAATGACTCAATGTATCCAAGTACTTTATGTCATTAATGCTCGGATCCGCATTGTACAAAACTTTGTTGACCGACCATCGGCTAACCTCCTCGGCCAAGATGTCGAGGAGTGTTTGTCCTACTTTATAAAGCCTTTATGAGGGCAAAGATTTACGACAAACAAGGCAATCTGGCCATGCGTTTTTATAAACAAAGGTACGCAGAGAGATATGTTATATTACTGTTTAACAGAAGAAATGTCTTCCAAAGAAAATAGTCCCGCTATCGGTTCCTTTCTTTGGGTTGTCATGCTAAGCATGATCATGAAACCTCAACTCCAATGTAAGAGCAAAAGATCGAGGATTTAGTTTGGGAGGCCAGTTAATAGCCCGGTAGTGTTCGGCGACAGCTTGAGGTCAAGCCGTAACACTTCGCCAATGTTATGAATGGCCCGTCATTTAATATAGGCATTGGATCGCTGACCAGTTTACACCTATTGTGACAGTCAGTTTTCGGCTTTCTCCACTTAGGTGCTTGACCATGCGAGCTGGAAGCACAATCGCAGTGGTTCTCCCTTTGCACACTTAGCCGAACAAAGCGGAACATAGGAGGCAAGCGCGGGAGCCGGGCAACCCAACTATTGACCGAAGACACACCAAACTGATGCATATATAGCAATATCCGAGAATGTTTTTGCCAAATCCCTAAAGGAGTCCAATACAGATCATGAGACTTGTGTCAAAAACACACAAATAGTTTAAAAGTACCAAAAGCTTGGAAACCCAAAAAAACAACGTCAAGAAAAACATGACGTCCGAACAAGATCAATTGTTCGGTGCCAATCCGAAAATTGGACTTTAGAAAAAAAAGTGCTTCTGCCGTGCTTTAACATGACACATCCTACCTCAAGACATCAAGCGGGTCAGCCTACAGCATTAGGCCAGTTTAGAAAACTAAACTCTAGCAGTTTTGAGAGAGAAATTAGGCTCCTCGGCTAGTGACCGCACACTCGGGTCGAGAAAGGGAGTGATAAATAATAAAAACTTTGCAACGACTAAGAAGAAAAACACTTAGTATGAAACGGCTCAAATAAACATAAGAGCCCCCAAGTGACTTGGGTAAAAGTTGACTATATAATGTAAGGTGACATGTAGAATGCCTTCTAGCCGGATTGTGAGACCGTTTGTCATAGCGGACCTTTTCGCTTCAACCTCGGGACCCAATAGTCCTGAGTGTGTCCGAATACCTTCGTGGTTATATAAGAACCGTGGTATGCATGGAGACAAGGCGTAGGGGTCATTAGTGTTGTATCGCATAAGTGCCAACTAGTTATGTTATATTACATGGGTAGTAAGAAACATCTTCCAGGGAGAATAGTTCCGTTAAGGGTTCCTTTCGCTGGGATGCATGCCCTAAAGTGCATGTCAAAGCTGCTATGAAAGCAGAAAATCATTTGGGGGCAGATGGGTAAATAATTAAAAATCATCTTTTAGTTCACCGACCGAATATTTCCTTAAGAACGCTAGCTTTCGGCTTCACCCAGTCTGAGGTACACATCCGGCTGACCCGGCAGTAACAATCGCAGAGGTGCTCCCTTTACCACCTAGCCGAACAATCGGGAATGTAGGGGTAAGCACAGGAGCCAGGTAACCCAGCTTGGCCAAAACTTAAGTCATATCGATCCATATAATGGTGAATAAAAGGTACATGCGGAAGTGTGACACATATGTTGGGCATAAAGCCCGTATTAATAAGCTTCTGTTAAAGAAGCCCCTGTATAATGAGCGTGGTAGGCCAAGTATGTGCAAACAAAGTTTGGACAAGGAAAATTTTTACAACCAACTTTTTTTCCAACAAAGTATAATGCTTGGTCGAACCGAACACAAGTTAGAAATTTAAAACTTTGAGCATGAAGGCAACTCAGCTGGTTAATGTGTTCGGTATTGACGACGCGTCCGAGCTTGATGCGGGACAAGGTTCCATCCCCAAGCCGGTCCCGAGGTGGCGGAGCAAAGAGCTCGGCACTCGAAGTGGTGACATAGCAATGCAGACGGCAGAGTGATGCCAAGTCCCCGGCATGGGGTAATGAAGTGTTGACGAAGCCCCGTCCAGCCGAGGTGACGTCAAAGGATATAGTCCGGTGGATCGCTTTTCCTCTGCACAAAATATAGTGCAAACCAGAGATGATAGTAATAAAAAAATCGCTGCATAATAAATAATTTATGCAAAGTGAGTAATAAAAGAAATATGGCCTGGCGCCAAGTCGGCGTCGGCGCAGGTCGCCGGCGTAATGCAATAAAAGGCGTGGCAAAGCCTGGATTCACAGTCGGTCCGAGTTAGGATGCGGCGTTAAATCGGACTGTGTACGGAAACTGACCGAACCATCATGCGACTCACGATTAATGCGGCCACCGTTTGATAGACCTGCGTGCATATGATGGACAAACCAGAGTAATAATTCCTTAGGAAAAATTAACCCAAACAAGCAAAAAGAAATACTAGGATTAATAGCACCTGGTTTATTTGTAGTAGCAATCCGAAGGAAGGAGATTCACAACATTGTTACTCGATCCGCGCATCCAAAGCCTGGTCGGATAGTGACGCCAAGTGTTCGGAGATGGAGTTGATGAAGAGATGGCGAAACCCCGGTCCGGCCGAGATGTCGAAGTAGGTCGGCGTGATGGACACCAATTGAAGAAGCAATAGTGTGGCCCTGCCGATGCGTGTCTTGGCGTGGTCGATGCCGGCTTGATGAAGCGACCGTCTTGGCGATGCCGATATGCTCACCTCCGTGTAATCCGTGGGGCGGCGATGTTGTTGATGATTTATCCTTCACGATGCCGGACTCTTGTTCGGCTTGCCGAGATGATGATCCGAAAAATTTGAGCTCGGCTCAACAAAGTGACGACGCGTCTAGCGCAGGTCGGCAGCCGTGGAGCAATATTGCGGACTGGTTTGACACCAGCATGATGTTGAAGATCATGTTCAAAAAGATCTTAAAGTTAGTGGGATGTGTTGGAAACAAAACACAATACCCCATACAAAAACTTCCTTCAAAAAGGATGTCCAAATCCTGCTTCATAAAAAGACGAACTCGGGTCGGATTCGTTTTTAAGAGGAAACAGATCCGAAAAGTGATGCACTAATCGGAAGGTTCCGGAGTTTGGGCGGTCGGATCGAGCTGAAATTTTGAGGGGTGGTAGATATAGGAATTCCGCAGCCGATCAACGGTTGGATGTTCCAAAGGAAGTCCGAGCTAGAAGCTTGACACCACGCCCTAAACTCGTCCGGATTCTCGTCCAGATTCAATGCGGCTCTGGTATATCGGAGATTGCCAGAGATTCCTCCATCGGAACTCGACGAAATTTTCCAGGGTTGTTGTAGACTCAATTCCGCATAATTCCACCGAAGCAATCGTTATAACGGCGGCTTGAGGAGGCGGTGGCGGCGGACACAAGTCCGCTGTCCAGAAAATCTGATGCACGCCTCGAGGGCAATGTTGACGCGGAGCCCGGGGCTCTGGATGATTCCTCCATGATCTTGATAGAGATCGGAGTTGATGTTGATGAAGGCCCTCATCCCAACATGACGATCGGAGGTGGCGCAGTCCTTGGTCGAACTAAGGTGACCCAATGGTCGAGCTGGTAGCGAAGCCGAAGGCCGTCATGATTGACCGAGCAATCGAGCCATTGATCCTTTCGCCCGATCACACAACGGAACTCTCAATGAAAGCACCAATGTCGGTGTCAAAACCGCGGATCTCGGGTAGGGGGTCCCAAGCGGCGCGTCTTAGGATCAATGGTAACGAGGAGGCAAGGGACACAATGTTTACCCAGGAGTTCGGGCCCTCTCGATGGAGGTAAAACCCTACTCTGCTTGATTAATATTGATGATATGGGTAGTACAAGAGTAGATCTACCACGAGATCGTAGAGGCTAAACCCTAGAAGCTAGCCTATGGTATGATTGTTGTATATTGTATATATGTCGACTAGCCTCGGCCCCTGGTTTATATAATGCACCAGAGGCCTAGGATAACAAGAGTCCTAACCCGAATACGCCGGTGGGGAGGAGTCCTTGTCTTGATCGCCAAGTCTTGTGGAATCTTCCTTGTATCGGCAACTGTCCGGACTGGCCCATGAGTATGCGGCCCCTGGGTCCTCGGCCCAATCTAACCGATCGGGGACGACGTGGTGAGTACCCCCAGTCCAGACACCGCCGAGGCCTTGGTCAGGACCTCAGTGAAAGTTCAAGGAAACCCAAGGGTCCTTGGAACCCCAAGAAGGTGAAAGACTAGGATGGAAATGGCGTGTTGGATTTGCCATGTCACATTCACACGAAGAAAGATGAAGAGGGTAAACTCATTTACCCGAACATACCACCCGACAGTTGTCGGTCTTGATTCAGCGGTTCCAAGGGAAACAGCCCAAGGATAAGGATAAGGAGACAAACAAAGTTGAGGACAAAGATGGCGGTGATGATGGATATCCCGGGTCAATTCCACCACGATGATTTTTCTTGACGCCGAAAGCAAAAGTCGATTGAAGGTTATCAATCGGAAGTGAACATGGTATCGCCGGCGACGCCCAACTATCTGAAATGGTCCTGCACCCCATCACATTCGACCAGTCCGATCACCCGGCGACATTGCCACCCCCCGGAGGCAAGCATTGAGTGGTTGACCCGGTCGTCGAAGGCACTCGGTCGACCAAAGTTACGATGGATGGTGGTAGTGGCTTGAACATATTGTATGCAGAGAGGCGTTGAAAGGGATGGGCATTCCGATGTCCAAACTTCGATTACCCGAGAACATGAGCTTCCACGGAGTCATTCCTGGAAACAAGGCTGAGTCACTTTCGGCCAAATTGCTCTTGATGTAGTTTTTGGTGATTCAAGCATTTCCGGAAAGAAAAGTTGACCTTTGAGGTCGTGGATTCCCAGGCGCTTATCACGCTATTCGGGAAGGCCAAAGATATGCACGTTTCATGGCCCGGCCATGTTACGTGTATCTTAAACTGAAGATGCCTGGCCCCAAGGGCGTGATCACTGGTACGGGCAATCGTAAGAAGGCGGAAGAGTGCTTCCAGAAGGGCTCTAAGATCACCGATGCTTAGTTGGCAGTGGTAGAGCTACAAGAGTATCAGAAAACTGCAGATCCGAGTGATTTGTTGCGAGCTAAGAAGCCCGCTACAAAGTCAAGATTCGATCGTCAAATTGAGACGAAACAGGTTCACGTTCACCCGGTGATCCCAATGCTGCTCCGACCAACATCTCAACAACACTTGACTCAAAATAGGAAGAAGCGCTCATCCGGTTCCTCCGTGAGAAGCTGGGACATCTTTTGCATGGAAGCACGGGACATGCGAGTGTTCCTGTGGCTGGTGAGCACCGCCTACTGAAGCCTAATTCCAAAAGTCAAACCCGGTTAAAGAACATCTTGATGGTCCGCCATCCGTAAGAGAAAGGCCATTGGTGAAGAGGTGGCTCGGCTCTTAGCGGCAGAGTTCATCAGAGATCTACCACTCCGAGTGGCTCGCCAATGTCGTCATGGTCCCCAAGAAGGACAAGTCGTTGCGCATGTGCATCGATTTCAAGCATATCAATCGGGCCTGCCCGAAAGATCATTTTCCTCTTCCTCGCATTGACCAAATAGTCGACTCAACTGCGGGATGTGAGAGGTTGTCTTTTTTAGACGCCTATTCCGGGTACCATCAGATCCGTCTGTATGGACCCGATGAGATTAAAACAGCTTTCATCACTCCATTCGGGTGCTTCTGTTATGTCACCATGCCATTCGGTCTCAAGAATGCCGGACCCACATTCATGAGGATGATTCAAGTGTTTGCTCACTCAAATCAGTCGGAATGTGGAAGCGTACATGGATGATATAGTGGTCAAGTCACGAAAGGGTTCCGACCTGTTGGTGACCTTGCTGAAACATTTGCCAATCTCGGGAGGTATGATATCAAGCTTAACCCATCAAAGTGCACATTTGGAGTTCACGGTGGAAAGTTACTCGCTTTCTCGTTTACGGCGAGGAATCGATGCTAACCCCGAAAAGGGTGGCACTATACTCGAATGAAGCGCCTGTCGTGTGCACGATGTCCGAGCTTCTTTGGATGCTTGGCGCTTTAAGTCGATTCATCTCTGCGCCTCGGTGAAAAGGCATTGCCTCTTTACCGACTGGATGAAGAAGTCGCACAAGTTCGAGTGGACTCAGTCGATGCGGCATTTGCAGAGCTAAAGCTCGCTCTCCACACAGCCGGTGCTTGCTGTGCTCCTATCAGCAAAGAGCCTTTGTTGCTTTACATTGCGATCCACTTTGGACAAGTCGCCGCGATCTGCATTTCTACGGCCGAAATGGAAGAAGAATGAAAAGCCTTCAAAGTTCAACGCCTAGTTTATTATCTTTCGAAGTCTTGACCCCATCAAAGCAAAGATACCCTCACTATCGTAAGCTTGTTTATGGGATTTACATGACCACAAAGAAGGTTGCTCATTATTTCTCCGATCATTCCATTACGATCGTCGTGACGCCTCCATTGTCGAAAATTCTTCATAACAGATGCAATCGGGTCGAGTGGCTAAATGGGCGATTGAACTCCTTCCCTTGATATCAAATTTGAGGCAAAGAAAGCCATCAAGTCCCAAGCAATAGCAGATTTCCTCGCCGAGTGGAATGACGGCCTTCCGACTCAAGTTCACTTTCGAACCTTTGGACTATGTTTTTGATGGTTCCAAGATCTTTGAGCAGTTCAGTGCGGGGGTTGTATTGGTTTCCCCGAGGAGATAAGCTCAAATATGTTCTCCAGATTCACTTTGATTCTTCCAACAACGAAGCGAATATGAAGCACTCGTATGGGTTGCGTATGGCCATTTCACTTTCGGCGTCCAAAGCCTTATGGTCTACTGGCGACACGGATCTCAGTTGTTAATCAAGTGATGAAGGTGGGATGTCGAGAAGCCTAGCTATGACAAATTCTTTATGTCGATGAGAAAATTTGGAGAAGAAATTGAGGGTTAGAGCTTCATCATATACCCGGTAGAAAAATCAAGCTGCGGATGATTTGGCGAAGATAGGGTCCAAGAGGGAAGCCATTCCCAGCAATGTATTTTTGGAGCACATTCATGCACCATCGCGCAGGAGGATCCTTTCACGCGAAGAAGCCCCGCGGCAAAAAGAGTGCCAATGATCCGGTGAAGTTGAGGTCCCAAACGTGGTCGACCTGATTATGGAAGTTGTGGTCATCACTCCCGGATCGACGATAAAGTACATCGCATATATCCTAAGGAAAGAGCTCCCGGAAGAATGAAGAAGAGGCTCGACGGATCGTCCGTCGATCCAAGGCCTTCTGATGATCAAGGGACAGTTAATACGAGAAAGCGCGATCGAGTCGGCCGTATGTATCACGCCCGTAAGAAGGTCGAGATAATTCTTGAAGATATCCATCGGGGACCTGTGGCCATCATGCGTCCTCTCGGACCATTGTGGCTAAAGCATACCGAGCGGGATTTTCGGCCGAAAAGCAAATGAAATGGCAAAAGAAATAGTCGACAAGTGTGAAGGGTGTCGGTTCTATTCCAACATGTCACACAAGCCCGCCTTTAGCCTTGAAGACCATTCCACTCGTCTGCCCTTCGCTATTTGGGGATTAGACATGATTGGACGGCGAGAAGCTGGCGTAAGCGGCTTCACTCATTTGCTAGTAGCAATCGACAAGTTCACCAAGTGGATCGGCCAAGCCCATCAAGAACCTTGATGCATGCACTTCGCTATCGGTTTCATCGAGAATTGATATTCAGATATGGAGTTCCGCATAGCATCATCACCGAGCAATGGGTCAAACTTCAATAATGACAAGTTCAAAGCCTTACGCACCTCTTAGGGCACGCTGGTCGACTATGCTTCAGCTTGCTCATCCTCGGTCGAATGGACAAGCGAGGCGTGCAAACGGCCTCATTCTCAAAGGGTCGAAACCACTACCGATGCGTGATCTCAAGCACGCAGCAGGAGCTTGGGTCGACGAACTTCCATCAGTTCTGCGGGATTGAGGACCACTCCCTAATCGGTCGATTGGGGAGAACTCCATTCTTCCGGTCTATGGAGTCAAGCGCTTACGAAAGTGACACCTTCACAATGCGCCTCGAGTCGAACTATACTCAAGAAGAAGCGGAACAAGCCCGGCAAGATGCGCTTCGACCTCTTGGAAGAGGAGAGGAGATGGCCACGATCCGCTCGACTATCTATCGCCGAAGACTTGCGTGGATTCCATGCCAGAAATGTGAAGAGTCGAGCCTTCCAAGAGGGACATTTGGTCCTCCGAGTGGATCAACAGAAACCACACAAGCTCGCTCCCACTTGGGAAGGTCCCTTCATCGTCACAAGAATTCTCCACAACGGAGCGTATCATCTCTACAATGTTGATCGCCAGATCGACGAGCCTCGAGCTTGGAATGCGGAGCTGCTCCGCCCCTTTTATACTTAAATACTCACTCGGTTGAGATGTAATAAAAGTACTTTTGTAGTTTGTTTATCTAAGACAAGAATGTTATAATTTTCCCAAAGGATTGTTATCACTTTTTGTTGAAATTTTCCCCAGTGGGTGGCTTAGCTGCGAATCCGGTTCGCCTAAGTTTGTAAAAAAAATCCTTTCCGAGTGGCGAACCAGTCTCCCATCCGGGGGCTTAGCTGCGAATCCGCTTCGCCTAAGT
Source organism: Aegilops bicornis (assembly GCA_021605145.1). Taxonomy (NCBI): domain Eukaryota; kingdom Viridiplantae; phylum Streptophyta; class Magnoliopsida; order Poales; family Poaceae; genus Aegilops; species Aegilops bicornis. The sequence goes on from JAHIAL010000140.1 coordinate 280,287, forward strand.
ATTCAAAATCCTACCGAGTGGTGAGCCAGCCTCCCGCTCGGGGGCTTAGCTGCAGTCCAAGTACTCGCCTAAGTATTCAAAATCCTACTGAGTGGTGAGCCAGCCTCCCACCTCGGGGGCTTAGCTGGCAGTCCAAGTACTCGCCTAAGTATTTAAATCCTACCGAGCGGAGAGTCAGCCTCTCACTCGGGGCTTAGCAACAGCCCAAGGATTCAGCCTAAACATCTAAAATAATGAACGCTCAAGAAGGACTCCACGAGGTGCAGGTCGACTGCCACCTTCTCCTTCAAAGCTACACCATAAAATCCCACCGAAGTGGAGAGAGAGCAAACCTCCCACTCGGGGCTTAGCTGCAGCCCAAAGGTGCTCGCCTAAGTAATAAAAACCCTACCGAGTGGAGAGCAAACCTCCCACTCGGAGGCTTAGTCAGCAGCCCAAGTTGCTCGCCTAAGTAATAAAAACCCACTGAGGTGGAGAGCAAACCTCCCACTCGGAGGCTTAAGCCGCAGCCCAGTGCTCGCCTAAGTAATAAAAAATCCTACCGAGTGGAGAGCAAACCTCCCACTCGGGGCTTAGCCGCAGCCCAAAGTGCTCGCCTAAGTAATAAAAATCCTACCGAGTGGAGAGCAAACCTCCCACTCGGGCTTAGCCGCAAAGACGTTGCTCGCCTAAGTGATAAAAACTTACCCAGTGGAGAGCACACCTCCCGCCGGAGGCTTAACTGCAGCCCAAAGTGCTCGCCTAAGTAAGGAATTCATCCCAATCCGCAACTGACGAGGTGCAAGGTCGATCGTACCTTCTCCTTCGAGCTTCGCCATAGAGTACAACATGGGTCCATCCCAATCCAAGGACGACGAGGTGCAGGTCGATCGCTACCTTCTCCTTCGAGCTTCTCGCCACAAGTACAACGTGCGGTCCATCCCTAATCCGCGAAGAACGACGAGGTCAGTCAACAATCTGTGCTCCATCTCCACTTGCAAGAAGATAGATGAAGTACAAGTCGATCGGAGATTCACCTCAAGGATACTACTTACAACAATGAAATATATTCAATGAAGAGCAAAGTTCTCTCAAGGCAAATAAAAGCATGTTCAAGGATAGATCAAGTTCGGATAAACGTCCTATGGATCCAAAAGTGCTCGAGCGTTAAGCTGTTAAAGTTTGTTGGTTACAAAAACCACTTTCGGCATTCCGAGGCAAATTTAAGGTGGGACTTAGAAGTTTTTTACTCCTCCTGGAGGACTGGAAAGTGCAACAAAGCTGGTCGAGGTCGATCTCCGTCGACAATACGGGTAGCAGCAGCGATGAAGGTCTCCATGAAAGATCGGAAGTCATACTTCCTGGTGTTGGCAACTTTGAGGGGCCTTGACTTGTCCTCTTGCGCTTCCTTGCACGGTGGACGCCAACTCACGAGACAGAGCAACATCGGCACCACACTGGCGGTAAGACTTTTGCATTCTTGCACTGACTTGGAATCTCATTCACCGAAGTCATTATGATTCAAGGTCATTACTGAAGTGTCTGATCTGGCGCAGAATTGAGTCTATCCGCGACACCGCAGCTTTCGGTCGAGCAAGATAATCCACCACGCTAGCAACGCGAGACTCGGTCAAATGAGCACATTCATGGCAGCTTCGGCCCTTCATAGGAGAGTTGATGGGGTCCGGGCTGGTTTCCACTGACCGGTTTCTTCTTCAAGTTTTGATGTAATTCTGAAAACACGGCTCGCACTCAAAATAACAATCATGCGATGAGCCGGTGATAGCAAGACGGTCGGGTAAAAGAGATTACCTTCAAGCATGAGAAAATGCCTTCTTGGCGAGCCCTCCAAGATAAATCTCTGTGTCATTTCGCTTCCCGCCAATTGGCCGTAGCCTTTGTCGACAGAGCAATCTTGTCGTTCTTCAATGACTAACTTCCTTGTTGGCCGCGTCAAGAGCGACTTTCAGCTTTGGCATTTCATCTTCAAGTTTGTCGACCGAGGCAAGCTTCTCTTCAATGAGCTTTGTTTTCTCCAAAGCCGCCTTCGGCTCTCTCTGCAAGGTCAAGGTCCTTCTTCTTCAAAAGTCGCTTCGGTTTATCCGCAAAGCAACAATGAGAACAAGAGTTGAGAATGAAATGTAAAACAAAGACAATCGTCAAAGTTCTCACCACCATACCTTTTGCTTCATCCTTCGCTTCTTCGCAAATTCTCCCGAAAGCAAGCTTCAAGTCGAGGTTGAGCTGGATCTGCTTGTTCTCTAACTCCAAGATAGCGAGCCACAAGCTCACAAGATTTCTACAAAGAGTCAATCAACAAAAGACATCAAAGACAGATCACTTCCGAGTGACTAAGGAAAAATCATAGCATTTCTAAGACTACGTCGAATCGTAATATCTGATAGTAGTCTCGGGATTACACCCGCCGGTGCACTCAGCGTGTTCTCACTGGTTTTTACCAATTTGGTTCACCTCATGACCAAAAGAGGCAAAAGGTTATGATTCTAAAACCATGGCTAATTGTCGTGATCGGTCACCGCGGTAAAAAACAGTTCTTTAGACTATAGTCGATCGCATCGCATCTACCATAGTCTCGTGGACTACACCTGCTGGGTGCACTCAGCGTGCCCCCACCGGTTTTACAGTTGCCCATTCGACTCTGGTCCGACCAGGCCGAAAGTGAAGAAGTTCAAAGTATAAAGACTATAGTCGATCGCACGCAGTCCACCATAGTCTCGGGACTACACCCGGTGGGTGCACTCGCGTTCCCCACAAAAACTCAATCGACACACCCACCCAAGGTGTACAGATATGGAAATCTTCAGAAAGAAGCGCTTTCGGATAGCATATCCTAACGAGCAAGCGAGTTTGGTAGCATATCCTAACAGAGCAAGCAACGATCGACTTACTTGGACATTGCTCGAGAGCTGAACTAGCATCATAGGTCACTGGCTGGCCTCTCTGACCGCTTTCACTTGTTCCATCATGATCCTCGCTCAAGCGTATAGCCTCCTTAGCAAAGCACTCACTTGGTCTTCCGGACGTGGTGGTATAGCAAAGAGGGATGGTGGATCAGCAATGACGAAGTGGGTCTGCACTTGTCAACAGTACAGCAAAAGACACAGAAGCGAGTGGGGTTGCCTCCCTCGGAAACCAGCGCCTCGTGTATCGTCACAACCGAGCAGCCTTGCCAGAAGCACCCTCTTGTTCTTCCTCTTCCTCAATCGGCGCTTCCTCGTCATCATCGGGAGATCAATGACATGAGGCGGAACTACAAGAAAAGATTCAAAAGTAAACATGGAAATCCAATCGACTAAAAGCGAAACTACAGAGATCATACCAAGGTTGGAGGTGGCGGCATCTTCCATTTCCTGATCTTCGTGGTTTGGCTGAGGTCTCGGAGGTAGCAAAGACTACAGCATTTCAAGAATCGGCCGATCACCATCAAGTCGACCAAAAGTACACTCATGTTGAATAGGGAAATACAAGTTCTGTTGGTTACCCGGAGATGGTGAGAATGACCATCCGCATCTTGGGCAGGGCCTTCGCCGGCTTTGACGACGTTGCTCGAGGTTGCTTCGGCGGTTTCTCAGTCGGCGCAGGGGAAGTTGTCCGAGGTCGCTTGCCGATCGCCCCTTGCAACAATAGCTTTACCGCTACCGCCGCTGGTCATGCGTCAACTTGGACCTTCCTTCCGAAAGCGGGGAGGATCAACGTCTTCCTCCTCTTCCTCCTCCTCCTCCTCTTCATCGAGCTGTCGCCCCTCATCCTCCTCACCGTTGACTCCCATTCTTCCGGCTTTCACCTCCGCTTCCTTCTTCTTCTTCGACCGTTCCTCGCTTCCTGCTGGGCATCGAGTACATCTCGGTGGTGACCTAGAAGACAACAAAACAAGGCAAAAGTCAATCGACGAATTGGCATCTAAAGCAGAATGAATGCACCAATGACAATGATACCGGAGATAACTGGTTATACCTTGTCCGCTTCGTAAGTCTGGTCGAGTGGTGGAATCCTCCTAGCTCCGCGAGGGTTGTCTTTGTTTCCTGTGATGGCAGTCATCCACTTCTCCGGTATGCGTCATCGACCTCCTCCGGATGGACCCAGTGGTATCGTCTGCATCGAGTACATCCACATCGGATGGCCTCGGTATTGGAGTGGCTGAATACGCCGTCGGAGGAAAACTTCCGAAGATCCATGCCTTGGTCACCCCGTCGCGAATGAGCTGGACTACGCGTTCCATCAACAATTTTACTTGGGCCTTCTCCTCTGGTAGCACCTTCAGGGAAGATGGCTTGTTCACTCGACTCATGGAGAAAGGAGGGAGTCCGGTCATCGCCCGCCTGGCGCCGGGCTGGTCTTGGCGATAGAACCGTGTCGATTGCCACCTCTAACCGAAGTCGGGGAGAGTCATAGCCGGAAAAGCACTCTTCCCCTCATCCGGACCCCGAGTCCCCCACACATCTGGATTACTTGGGTTCTCTCGTCATTCGGGTTCGTTTTCTTCACCGTCTGAGAGCGACAAGTGAATATATGCTTGAAGAGGCCCCAGTGCGGCCGACAGCCCAAGAAGTTTTCGCATAACGACACAAGGAAGATAGACAATGGAGTTGGGAGTGAAATGATGGAGTTGCGCTCCAAAAAAGTTCAGAAACCCCCGGAAGAAAGGATTCGGCGTAGAAAATCCCGATCTACGTGAGTGGCTAGGAGGACGCACTCACCCTCTTCAGTGCGGCTGCCACTCCGTTCGGAAGCCTCACGACCCATGGAGGATCACCTCGTTGGCTGTGATCGTTGAGGTCCTTCTCGGTGATGGTCGAGCCGGATCCAATCTCCTGGACCCAACCTTGCGGCAGCTTGGACCGCGAAGAAGATCCGCCCCGACTGGGCGCTCTCCCCTTCGCCTTCGCCGCTGCCTTCTTCACCCGCTCCAAGGCTGCGGTATTCTCCTTCACCATGGTCGCCATGGTTAGGATCGAAGTTGCGCGGCCGAGCAAAGTATGGGCGCAGCAGCAGGTGAAGATTTGGAGGCGGAGGAGGGGAAGATTGAAGTCACACTGCTCAAAATACCGTCCGATGCTTTATATGAGGCCGCTTCGAGTGGCTGACTGGTAGGCCTGTGCAATCCCGTCAAATCCCATAGCGGTAGCGCGCACCCGACACGTGGCGAAAAAAGGCGGCGAGATCGAGGCGCCATCGCCTTATCCCATCCGAAAGTGCCGCAGTTTTCTCCGCTTCGCTTCCCAAAATTCAGATCCGCGAAATCCGCTAACCGCTGAGCAACCTCGTCAGACAGCCAGATTTCCTCCGATCCGCTGCTCGAAATCCTCAAGTTCACGAAGTTCACTCGACAAATGTGAAGAATGGATCAAGGCGACTCGAAAGAGAAGTTGACGCCATCACTAAAAGGTCGCTGATCCGTGAGTAAGACACACTCGCAACACGAAGAACAGGTCGGAAAGATTATCAACTCCTTCCTCACTCAAACCTCGATCCATTCGGGGGCTAATGATGAAGTCATGTACCTAGGGTAGGGTCATAGACCTGCCCAAAGGTACCCTCCCCAAGGACACTTTCATGAAGAAGCGGCCTTCCGGTCGACTGTAGGTTTCCACCGACGCATTCAAAGACACTTTCGACAATGAAGACCCACTCGACCACCAGGAGTCCAGAGCCACTCGGTGTCCAAACGGTACGTAGTTAAATAGTCTTTATGGTCATAATGACACTTTATGTAAGCGCATGCTACCGCAGAACGCCTAGCCTTAACGTACCTTAAACCCTCCGCCACGTGGGCTGGCTGAGGTCCTGGCGCACTCTATATAAGCCACCCCTCCACGGTAGAAGGGTTCGCACTCCAGAATACATACGCATATAATTCGATCGACCGCCTCCGAGCTCCGAGACGTATGGCTGTTACTTCCTCCGAGAAGTGCTCAACTCGTAAATCCCTTTGCGTATACAACTACTCCATAGCTAGGATCTTGCCTCTCCATTCCTACCCCCCATTCTACTGTCAGACTTAGAACCACGACAGTCACCTTTTTTTTAGGGAAAGATGTCACCTTTTTGATGCGCGTGTAGTCGTGGACCACAAGCAGGTGGTATCCGCAGTCCGTGCCGGTGTTGACGGGAGATGCGGTGGCGGGGCATAGCTCGCCGTCCGGCAAACAACGACATGGCCGACTCTCTGTGTGCCGAAGTCGCTCGCTTGTCGCCGGAAACAAAGAGGGTTTAGTTTGAGCCGCCGGCAGGGGAGTCTATGATACGTGTGGCTATGCATGATGTATTGCACATACATATATACATGGCCGATCCACAAGATGATGTAGTCCTACACGTACGGAAACTCCAAATCTAAATCTAGTACTAGTAGTAGTAGAACAGTACAACTCGTATGGCACAAGAAGCACAACGGAGAAGGAAGGACACATGCAAATTAAGCCCTAATCGGACGGACACAACTTCGGTGCCTTAAAGGCACCTGCCATTGGGTCACTGACATGTGGGCCAGCCACCTGTTGGACCCACATGTCATAGACACAAAGGTAGGTGCCTTGAGGCACCGAAGCATTGTCCTGTTCGGACGAGAACGCTACAGGAGTTTGGATGGTCAACAAATCGGATTCAGGCCGTACACAACGTACGTACTCCTATGTGCCAACATGCATGGCTCTTCTTTCCTCCGTTTATTATTTATTATTTAAAATTGTTTTTTCTTTTTTTAATACATACAATTCACAAGCATTGTCTTTTTTGTTTTGACAAGATATTGTCGAACAGACAACTTGTCAAAAGATGCAGCAAAATAATACGTGTGGAAATATTAGAGGTTGACAACCACCTGCAGAGAAAGGTTTTCATGAGAGAAAACACCACAACTAATGAACGGAGAAATATTATTATTATAAAGGATAAAAAAAGGGAGTATTATATAGATCAATTTACACTTTCACACATTATTCGGCCGCTGAATTTTTCTGATTCAAGAAATATGCAAATTACTATAATCATGACAATACCAAAGCAACACACGCGGAGACTGCGTACGATCTCTCCAGAGGGCCGGATCCTACATGTGCATAAGGGTCTCGCTAACTGTAACAAAGGAACATGTATGTGTACCACATACTCCCTCCGTCCGGAAATACTTGTCCTCAAAATAGTTGTATCTAGACTTATTTTAGTTATAGATACATCCATTTTATCCATTTTTAGGACAAGTATTTCCGGACGGAGGGAGTACAAATTAAGTGTTACTTCTGGTGTTTTGAAGCAAGCATGGCAAAGAGCTCCTTCAAAACTGAGGGATAGGTCCTACACACGTGATCCCAACCATTAGATGCCATTACTGTTTGCAAACACAATGGGGGCTGGACTTGGATAAACTTGAAGCATGCCTCCTTCAATCCTTGGCAATGGTGCTGCTCGGCTAGAGAAAGAGTGGACATCACCGACCTCACACCTATTTTCTTAGACATCTGTTTCTCACATATGCACTTGAGCCGTTGGACGTCATATCTGTCTGCCGCTACCAACAAGTCCTGAAGCCATTGCAGCCATATTTCATCATCTGTTGACTCCTCTTCTTGTCCTTCTTCCATAGCTTCTGACGTGTCATCCTCCTCTATGTTAGGGAATGAGTCTGTGTAGATAAAGTTAAGCAATGCCTTAAACGCTTTTGCTTCCATGTCTTTGATATGTATGACACCGAGTGTGGAAGTGCCCTCCTTCATGGGGCCAAAGAGTTGCGCCATGAAGACTTTAGATTGGGAAGCAAGCACGCATCGATGAGCAGCAATCATCTCACCGTCGACCTCGCACGTCACATCAGCACCCACCTTACTCCCAAGGAGATTGTTGAGGTTGTGGTGTATATCAGGCAAGAGCACCTCGGTGCTGTTGCAGACCATGATGTCACACCGGATGGTGAACCAGTCATCCTCCTCTAGGTTCATTGATCGTTCAAGGGCATCTATTTTAATAAACTTGTAGAGGCCCCAAGAAGGGGCGTCAGAGGAGAAGCTGTATGTTTTGTTCCCACGGATGCACACTTGATTCTGCCACTCAATCTCGTCGATGAAACTAAAGTCAAACTTGGCTTCCACATGCTTTTCGTCGTGGTCGAGACGGCAAACATAGAGAGAAACGAACTCGGCACGATTCACGTCTTCGCCGTTAGGATAGTACGCGATGGACCAGCGATGGCCTCCTATCCCGAAACCGAAATCACGAGAGGCGATGCACCAACCAGCGGGTGTCTCCTTCTTGGTTTGAGCGTAACCTTGGACAACAAGCAGGTGGTATCCGCAGGCCGAGGTGGTCTTGACAAAGGTCATGGTGGAGGGGCACAGCTTGCCGCCGTCCAAGACGGATACGCCGGCAAACGACGACATGGCCGACTTCGCTGTGCGCGGATCTTCGCTAGCGCTTCTCGTCTCACGTTTGTAGATGATGAAGTTTATTGTACGTCTGGCTAGTACTAGTAGTATATAAGTATTACATAGCCGATCCACAGGATGGACGGACAGGCCAAAACTAGTACTCCTACTAGTACAACTCGTATCAATCTACAAAACGGACGACGACAAAAATAAACTATCCATGAATTAATTTTCTAAAAAGAAAAAAAATGGGTTGTCAACAAATAAATCGGACTCAGACCAAACTTTAGAGAGCATCTATTATCTACCCTCCTCCGTTTCTAAATATATAAGTCTTTTTAGAGATTCCAATATGAAAGCAAAATGAGTGAATCTACATTCTAAAATATGTCTATATACATCAGTATGCAATTCTTAACTTATATTTAGATGGCATTACATATGATTTTCACACATCCATGCACGGAGATCGACGATGAAAACGTACAGGGACACATCCATGGAGATCAATTGACCAAGACAACACGACCCGGCCGCATCACCGACAGCGCTGCTATGGTGGCTTCCTTGTCTTAAGATCCCCACCCCAATGTTGTTGTCGTGCTACTCCTGCATTCAAATCCAATCCAACCTTCAGCTTCAAGGACGATTCATCAATTGTACTGCATGCTAGAACATGAAACCTCTTACTACAAGGAGCTGTTTGGCCCGGCTAGGGGCAACATGTTCCATTTATCCCCTGATACTTGGTCTGAAGAAGAAAAACTCAGTGAGGGGATAACATCCTACTCACGAGTAAATTCACAGAAGAAGAGGTAAAAAATGCATTATTTGGGATGGGATGTAACCGTGCACCATGGCCGGATAACATTCTGGCAGAGTTTTATATGCACTGTTGGGATTTTGTCAAAAGTGACATCATGCACTTGTTCGAAGCTTTTCATTCGAACAAGCTCGACATAGCCCGTCTAAACTATGGTATCATTACCCTTATTCCTAAAATGAAAGGGGCAAAGAAAATACAACAGTACCGCCCCATTTGTCTCCTAAGGTGTCCATATAAGCTTATCACCAAGGTTTTGGATAACCGGGTGGCGATTTTTGCTGATAAATTGATTAGCAAACATCAAAATGCCTTCATTAAGCACAGAAACATCATGGATGGAATCCTTACATTGCATGAAGTTCTACACCATACCCATCAGAAAAAAGGGTTGGAGTGGTGTTAAAATTAGATTTTGAAAAAGCCTATGACAAGATTGATTGCGAATTCCTCCTAGATTGTCATCGAGACCGAGGCTTTGGTGCAACATGGTGTGGCTGGATTAAAAATATCCTACACAATGGCACTGTCAGTGTCAAACTGAATAATGAAAAAGGCCCCTACTTCCAGAGCCACAAGGGGGTGCGTCAAGGCGACCCCCACTCCCCTTTTCTCTTTAACCTGGCAATGGAGACATTGTCAAAAATGATCTGCAATGCGCAAAAAGAAAAACTGCTTACTGGATTGGCATCAGACCTTATCAAAGATGGGGTAGCCATCCTTCAATATGCATACGACACAGTCATATGCCTGGAGCATGATAAGAAAGCTGCTGTTAACCTGAAGCTGTTGTTATACATCTTTGAACTTATGTCAGGGCTTAAAATCAACTTCCTAAAGAGTGAAATCTTATGTGTTGGAGGGGATGATGATACACTAGCCTTCTATGCGGACCTGTTTAACTGTCAGATTGGTCATTTCCCAATGAAAAACTTGGGTGTGCCAGTCAGCTATTCGACTCTTCGTAGCCTGCACTAGAACTTTGCTGATGAAAGATTTTTTTCGCTGCTGTGAGTCTTGGGTAGGCAACGCGGCCTCCTTGGGAGGAAGGCTTATCCTACTTAATTCCTCCCTTACTAACATCATCTGTTTCTATATGTCCATGTTCCTTCTGCCTAAGATGGTCATTGAAAAACTGGACAAACACCATAAACGCTTCTTTTGGCAAGAACATGAAGGACGCAAGAGATATCATCTGGTTAAATGGTCCAGAATCTGTAGGTCTAAAAACAAAGGAGGACTGGGGTGAAAGACCTCCGAAAGCAGAATATTAGCCTACTCACCAAGCGGTGGTGGAAACTGGAAACACAGCAAGGGCTGTGGCAAGAGGTGATCCGGGCGAAACATTTGAAAAAAGATGCGGTAACCTCGGTCAAAGGCAGATTTAGTGATTCCCCTATGTGGAAGGCTATTATGAAAGTCAAGGAATACTATCTAGTTGGTCGTAAAGTGGTTATGAACTCGGGCAACCTTGCCAGGGTGTGGAAGAATTCCTTAAATGATGAGCCCCCTATGGACCAGAAATATCATGTGATGTATAGCATTTGCAATAAGCAGGATATCACGGTTGATAAGTTTAGAAATGGTGTGGGGGATGACTTCTTTCGAAGACAACTACACCCAACACTGTTAGATCAATAGAATGAGCTTAAGGCTACAATTAATTCCTGGGCATTGTCAGAGGTACATGATCAAGTGATTTGGAACCTGGGCAAAAAGAAAAAAATTTACAACCAGATCGGTTTATGACCATCTGGAGAGAAACATAGCAGGGTGCAATTATAGGTGGATTTGGCAGGCTAAAATCCCTCTGAAGATACAAATTTTCTTGTGGCAAACCTTCCAGGATGCAATCTTGACTAGAGATGTCATGAGTAGAAGACGATGGGCTGGCAACCCAAAATGTTCCTTCTGTTGGAACAGAGAGACTTCGAAACACCTGTTCTTTACGTGTCATGTGGCCAGAGTGGTCTGGAGGACGGTGGGGTGTGTTCTGGGCACGGACAATTGTCCGAACAATATATGGCAGTACTTCTCATGGTGCTATGTTTTCCTTCCTGATGGGGAAAAGTTTTACACGTTTGTGCTAGCGGCCATATGTTGGGCAATATGGAACTGCCGCAACCAAGCTACCTTCGAGCAGAAAAAATTAAAAACACCTTTCGTTGTGATTTACTCTGCGTGTGGCTTTATCTCTTATTGGGCAGGGATGATGACTGGAGCGGACCGGGAGGCGACGGAGAGGGGGGGACAAAATGCTAAGGGCCAGCGCCTCGTCAGGCGAGATGGCGCAGGATTGGCGGAGAGGAACTTGGCTAGGGACCATGCCAGTAGTTCTTCGTTTTTTGGTCATGTCAAAGTAATGAAAAGGGGTTATGCCCGGTTCAAAAAAAAAACAGAGAATAAGAAGAGGAATAAATCATCTACCCAATTTTAGAATTGAGGTACCCAACAAATCATCTAAATCGAAACCTTTCGGTCCCAGTTTTCACTCTGTCTAACTACTACTTGCATCCATGGTGTAGGCACATCATTCAATCGACAAAGAAATAAAGCAGTTCTGTTCCGTCACTATCTTGGAACTGAACGGCCCGTGCGTATAGATTCAGCAGGCGGCACTCATTTTCATCAAACTATCCTAGCTAGTAACCAGCCTTTTGTTACATCACCTAGCTAGCATATAAAAAGGATAACAATCAAACACGAATGTTGGATTATATATTAACAAACTAATCTCATGCATGCTTGATTAGTTCTCCATAATCTCATGCACGCTTGATTAGTTTGTTAAGGAAACACAAAGGCATTTTTGTTAATTTTCCTACACCAAATTCTCTTTCAGCTCCCCGAAATCAACAGCAACCCAAAAAAGTGAAGCAGCCGTGGTCTAATCTAGCCTAGAGAGCAATCCAGAAAAAGTCTGATATAGCTCACAAGCAGTAATCTATCTAGAGAGCAATATCCCCAAAATCAACTGACTGCACTCAAAGCTTACCCAATCTTTTCGTCGCCAGCAATCATCTCTAGTAGTGTTTCAAAGTAGAGTACACCAGAATGGAGGCATCCAAACTTTTGGGTACGTACAGGGCACACCTACAACATTAATATTGGACTTTGCAAAATCCCACCTTCCTCTCAAATCAATGGGAATGGCCGCCCAGGAGAAGGTTTTCCTAGGTGCTGGACCATGATTTCATTCACACTATCGCTGTCACATAACCGGTATTCTTGGTGGCCTATCTCATCTTCCAAATTCCTTCTCCTAAATCTAGGTTCACAAAATGCCTATCAACATTGTTCCTCTTGACAACTGCTAGGAAAAAGGTTTTCATGACAGGGAAGGCGCACAAAGCAACAATATATATATATACATATATATATATATATATATATATATATATATGACACAATAAATGAAGATAAATATACGAGGATAAAAAGACTAGCTACGGAACTTACACATCTGAATTCACAAGCCATCCATTCCATGAAGGGGAAAAATGCCCATATGTGTTAGATTTTTCTGATTCAGCATACATGCAAATTATATAGATCGCAAAAGCAATACACATGGACTATATATGATCTCTCTAGCTAGAGGATCCCACATATGCATACGAGTGTCACTTAGTAGATCTAACAAAGGAACATGACATATACAGCAGAGTGTTACTTCCACTGGTTCGAAGCAAGCTTGGCAACGAGCTCCTTAAAAACCGACGGATAGGTCGTAAATACATAATCCCAGCCATTGGTATCCATCACGGCTTGCAAGCACGAGGGAGACTGGACTTGGATAAACTTGAAGCACGCCTCCTTCAATGCGCAGCAGTGGTGTTGTTCGGCTAGAGCAAGAGTGGACATCACCGAGGCCACACTTATGTGTTCAGACAACTGCTTTTCACAGATGAACTTGAGCCGTTGGACGTTATACCTGTCTGCCGCTACCAACAAGTCTTGCAGCCACTGCAGCCGCATTTCATCCTCTACTGCTTCCTTTTCTTGCTCTTGTTTCACAACTGCTGGCATTTTGTCCTCTGCTGCTTCCTCTTCTTGTTCTTGCTTCACAACTCCTGACATTTCGTCGACCTCCATGTCGTTGTCATACAACATCTCAGGGAATGAGTCTGTGTAGATGAAGTGAAGCAAGGCCCCGAACACTCTTGCATCCATGTCCTTGATCTGTATGACACTGGACGTCTCCTTCATGGGGCCAAAGAGCTGCGCCATGAAGACCTTAGATCGGGCTGCAAGCACACATCGGTGTGCGTTGATTATGTCACCGCCGACCTTGAACTTCACATCAGCACCCACCTCGTTTTGGAAGAGAATGTTAAAATCATGGCAAATGTCGGGCAGGAGCGCCTTGCGGCCACCACCGGCATCATCCTTGGTGTTGTTGAGGACCATGATGTCGCACCGGATGGTGAAACAGTTACCCTCGACACGGGCGATCGCTCGAGGGCATCTTTTTCTCGATAAACTTGTCCTGGCCCCTGTGAAGAACCGTGAAGTTGTATGTTTCGCTTGACGAAGTAAACGGATTCTGCCTCTCAACCTGGTCGACGAAATTGAGACCAAACTTGGCTTCCACGGGCTTCTTGGCGCCATCGTCGTCGTCATCGTCGTCGTGGAGACGGAAAACATAGAGGGAATTGAAGTCGGCGCAGCTCTGGCTTTCACCGTTGGGGTAGTACCTGATGATCCAATGATGGCCTCCTACCATGAAAGGGCGGGAGGCGACGCTCTCGCCGGTGGGCGTCCTCTCTTTGACACCCGAGTAGTCTTGGACCACGAGCAGGTGGTACCCGCAGTCCGTGCTGGTTTCGACGGGCGACTCGGTGACTGGGCACAGCCCGCCGTCGTCCAGGACGGATACGCCGCGTAACGACGCCATGGCAAACCTGCGAGTTCATCGGAAATATATATATATATATATATATATATATATATATATATATATATATATATATATATAATGGTCCAACGACACATATAAAAACGGCTGGAAAATAGGAGCAATTAGTTTGTTCGTTTGGGTGGATTTTTTCAACGTAATAAATGACAGACACATGCATGGGAGTATGTACTCCTAGGAGTACTAACCCATTTTCATATATATACTAGGTAATTGCCCGTGCGTTGCTACGGGTGTAAAAATATTTTGGTTGTTACACACTAATTGTGCAAGCGTGTCCCTTCAGAATCCGCACGCATAAATCATGCTTCGATTTTCAGGAAAACACTGTAGATTTCCCCCTCAAAAGTCCATCTTCTTCCTCCATCCGATATCTGTCTCCACAACACAAATATGCCACTGTTAAAAAGCGCATCAGGCACCCCCACAAAAGAACACAAAATACAACCTACACATCAGCAATGATGTAAACATATGTAAATTTATGATCTGCAAGAAAATCACTCTGAAAATAACTTGAATGGAATACTTTGGAGACCCTAAGGTGTTGAACTATAGAATGCAAGTTACAACTGCTCATACATGAGCATTACTTATATGGATTACAAAAGAAATATTGTTGTAGAAAATGGTCTACTGGGAACTGCTACTAAACTTCAGACATCTTAACTACACCATGAATCTTGCACACAAAATACTGCAGGACATAAAACAAGCACACCATCTTGTAATTCTTCAGTTGGAGAGGTGCATGCATGATTACCCAGCATATATAAAGTCTGCAGGCCATTAAATGTAATGAATTGTGCTCAATGGTGAAGAATCTTGCAGCAAAGTGTTTCCTAATCGTACTAAATGACCTATCAAATTCAATGTTGGTAGTTCCGCTCGACTAAGGTGTGCTATGTCAATTACAAAATATACTTGTTTTATCCGTGGCAATCATCAAAGGTAAACTGATTTTTTTGCGGGCAAAAGGTGAACTGATTTTCAAATATAAGTTAATCTAAAGATTATGTCGTGTTCTCAACTTCTCCCTTATGGCTCCTTTCTCTTTCTTCCCTTCGGTCCATTGAGTCCCTTCTTCAAAATCACAATGAGTAGCAAGAAAAATTAGTACATTGCAGAAGCTTATCTTGAGAGAAAATTTATACAAGTCAAAATTTAGCAGCTTGAGAAAAACTTGCAATCGATATAAAACACTGCGATTTCTGCATAAGAACAATACAAATTGTAAATTTTCTTAAAAAACTGACGAAAACACCTTTATTCTATCTCAATGCCGGATGTAAGTCTAAAAGAGTGACAGCAAAGAGGTTGATCACTTCATGAACTGAAAGCTCATAACTAAGGCAATATATCCTTTCTCAATATCATAATAATTCCAGCGCTCATCTCCTAAATTCTCAAGCAAGCATTTTCTCCTAAAGAAAAATTGGTGACGAATTTCATACTACAAGTAAATTAGAGAATAGATGAAAGTATCATATGAGAATTACATGTGTGTTTTTACTCGACAAACCCAACTCTAGATGGTTTATGCCTGCTGCTGCTCCTTCGATGCCAGCAGCAGCTAAAACATTTAACTTCCTTTGATGTAGATATATCAAAGACCCCAGGGCTAATTTTCCTTGTAAAATTTGTACACAGACATAAGCTAAAAACACATGTCGGAGCAAAGAGAGATAATAGAGAGAGGACAGAAAAACAGAATGCAAAGGACTGTTTGCAGGGGTATGAAAAGGCTAATAATTCTGCCGTGGCAGATCTCGAATAGCTTTGCTTGTACATCCGTACAAGCCCTAAATAAAGCAGAATGCTTACAATTTTGAGCATACAACCAAATTACAACAATTCAGTATCATTATCATAATATAGTTGTGGTTGGTTCAATCAGCAATTCATATCATTATGTATTAGTGAAGGTGAGAGTACATACAAATTTCCTTTGTAAAATTCTCAATATCTGCACTAATTCAGTTGCACTACTCGTCATCCATTGGTTCTGCAAACAGGGTAGTATTTCTTGCATCCAACAGCAGCCGGTTGCCATGAACTCCTGGACTGTTCTAAAAGCCCCTTTGTGCTTCCTCTGCAGAATTCAATGGGGCAACAACAATTAAAATAAAAAGGCACAGAACAAAAGGAAAATCATGTCCGCTGGCCACTGAAGAAAGTGGACGGCTCTAGGAGACCTCCTGCAGAAGATTAGGGTTTTCGCTAGCCCGCGGAGAAAAACGGAGATGTGATGGGGCTGCTGGCGGAGGTCGTGGTCGGACTGATGGGGTTAGGTTTGAGGGAGGTGGCATGGCCTGATGCAGTGCTCACACGCGCGCTGCTTAAGGGCTCGCAGCGCACACTGACTTGGACCCCGGCAGCCATGGCCTGGCCTCTGTCAAGAGAAGTCACAAAGTTGCTTCTCGTGATGTAGGCAGCGGTTCAATCAGGGGATGACTGAAAGGAGAGCTGCGATCCCAATCTGGCCAGTCTCGGTGGTGCTCGGCAGATCCGGTCCGTCACATCGGGGGAGAGAGCAGGCACTGGTGGACGACTTGGGTGCCCCTTTCCTTGTCGTGGTTGTGGATCCCTTCAGATCGGGGTCTCCGTCGTCGATCTAGGAAGGATCGCAGGTAGGGGCTGGACGACTGCGCCCCGTGCCGGGAGCTGTTGCTGGTGGTGTTTGGCGGGGGCTGCCACAACTAGGCGATAGGAATGGCGTAGGGGCGAGGCCACAGATGGGGGAGGGCGACGCCGGATTCGGTGGTGACGACACAGGATCGGTGGCGACGACCATGGGAGGGGTAGCGCCAGGGGAAGGGGAACCGATTGGGGGAGATCGTGGGTTCGGCAGCGAGAGGGAGAGAGAGAGGGTTGTGGATTCTTTTTGAGTTTTTTTTCCAGTGGAAAACCAACGTGGGAAGACGCGATCGAGTGGGAGGAGGGATCGACGAAAGGTACGACGTAAGAGGGAGACGGAACCTTACGTTTCTTTTATATATATATATATATATATATATATATATATATATATATATATATATATATATATCTGTGTGTGTGTGTGTGTAATCAGTCAATCGTTGACACTCCAAGCAGCTTCAGAGTTGGGATCGATCGATGAGCTTCAGAGTTGGCAAACCTGGTTCACGTCCGGCGGCCGTTCTCTCGCTTCTCCCCGGAGACAGACCTCGCGCCGCCGCCGGTCCTCCCCGGAGATAGAGTTAGGGTTTATAGCTTTTTTCTTGAGGAAAAGTTAGGGTTAATAACTAATAACTCACCACGTTGGATGGGCTTTAAGGCCTTAAGGGTTCACGAGCTGCAAAGCCCATCGCTGAATTTTTCAGGATGCGAGAATTCGTGCTATATCCCCCCATTCCAGTTTGTTTATGGAATGCTAAATACTACATTTAGGCGGAACTTTTATTGCCAAACAATAAAATATTTGTAATTTAATACGTACATAAAAAGGTTTCACCTCTCTAATTTTAAAGCTCATGATTTTTGCCAGACAATATAATTTTCACTCGCCTCTTCCCTCCTCTCGCATCGCCGCCTGGCATCCGCCTCCTATCCTCTCATGCGTCAATGCCTTCACTTCATCTCATCATGTCGTTGTGCCAAGGACCCATGTCCAGAGCTATACCTTAAGTCAAAAGCAGTGGCCTATGAAAGAACTCAGATGAGGTACTATGTACTATGAGAGAAGCGTTTTGGATCTGGGCCTCCATGGGGGCCGAATTTTAAAAATAATAAATATTCAAAACTTTTTGTTTCATAAAAATCTGAATTTTTGTGTACAAATAAACAAGAATGTGAGGTGTATTTGTGTAAAATTTCAGGATAAAATACGTTGAAATACCACCTGTACAAAAAAGATAAACCCATGGTCTACGAGAATGAATAGCATCATGTATTAAAAAGCCCTAAATTTGTTTTTTTTTTGCACGTCCTCATTTCAATGTATTTTGTCCTGAAATTTTTCACACTTGTACATTATACCTTCATATATATCTGTATTTTTTCAGAATTTTTTGAAATGTAAAAATATGAATTTTCATGATTTTTTTATTTTACATTTGGAGGCCTTCATGGAGTTCGGCCTCCAAAAGCAATTTTTTCTATACTACTTACTAATAAAGTCACTAGTGTTTCTGCCCCGTCCATCCAAAAATTACCTAAGATATTACCATAAATTACTCACTATGCCACCCATAAGTGAAGAAAACGATTCGATTTTTTTCAAAGTCTCTGTCATGTCCGGTTTTTATATAGTAAAACCCTCATATGCCAAAGTGGAGATCCGGGTTCGATCCCAGGGTCTTCCCTTTTTCTCTCTTAATAGCGAGCACGTCTCCTCCTCACTGCACGTGTTCATGGCCGGCCCATGTGCGGGTCTTGAAGCGATTATTTTTTTCATTTCGGTTTTTTTATTTTGTTTAATTTGTGTTTTTTTTTTTCCTTTTTAAAAATGATTTGGTATTTCCAAAAAATCCAAATTTTAAAAAAATTGTGACTTGTGATTTTGTAAAAAAATCATAAAATATTCATGAATTCAAAAAATGTTTGAAAAATCACAAAATATTCATGATTTTTAAAAACTGTCCATAATTTTTAAAAAATGATCGTGTATTCAAAACATATTTGGGAATTTCTTTAGAAATGTCCATGAAATTTTAGAAAATGTTCACAAAAATTCAAAGAGATCCATTGAAACATATATGTAAATAGCAAACAAAATAATCGGCGCTTACATAAAGGTTTCTTTAGGTGATTTGTAGAGGTTGTTTTATGATGCTATTTAGTCCATGGCGCATAGGGTTTCCGTGTTCTGTACAATGGTGAGCCCCCAAAGAATTAACACAAGTTGTTATGCGTTAGTTTTTGTAAGCTACATGAAAATGACTAAATTTCTAATTTACCTCAATATGTTTATTCTGGTACCAAAGTTTTACTGGTGATGGAAAACAGTTTAGGTGGGCGAGATCGCCCCCGTTGACAACCAAAAAAATAATATAGAAGAGGAACCAACGTCGTTTTATTTGTTGGCACTTTACTAAGTCTGGTTGTTTCACGGAGCGATTGACTTGCTATGTTGGATGACGAGAAGAAATAGCCCGTTTAAATGATGTTGAGGGGAGAACGGATTGTCATCTCTCCTTCCCTGGGCGCGAATCTGGCTCGAGCTCACCGGGAAAGCAGCCGGAGGCGAAGGACTCGACCGCCGCTGGCATGTTTCCTGTGAAGAGAAGTTGATGGAGGGGAGAGAGAGGGGGGAGGTCATGGGAGGGGAGAGGCGCGGCGCGCCGGGGAAAGGGCTCGCCGGCGGGCAGCGCAGAAGCTTCAGGCACGAGCCCTCCTGGTGTTGTGGCGCCATCTTATCTCCGCAACAGAATGGTGGCAGATTGCGTAAGTACGCGAGCGGCCGGGGATGTTGTTGCAAATTTTGCAACATGTGTCATGTTGCAGAAAATTAGATGCGGCGGAGATGTTGTTTTAATTTTTTGCAACAAGGGTCTTGTTGCAAAAAATTAGACGCAGCGGTTGCAATTTTTACAACAATGATCTTGTTGCAGAAAATTAGACGCATGAAAAATGTTGTTGCAAACGCGTGAAAAATATTGTTCAGGTGTGACATAATGTTGCTCACTCAGGTTTCAGACCAAATGCTTCGTCCCACATCCACATGTGTACCCCCTCCGTTTCAAATTACTCGTCGTGGTTTTAGTTCAAATTTCTGGCAGTCTGGCTGTTCGGCAGCAAACTGACTGTAATCAACTGTTGGACGGCTACCACTGAATTCACCATCCAAAACTACTCTGCCGTCGACCGATTTCCCCCCAAAACACCAAACCAAAACAGTGCGCAAGAAATTATACTGCATCTGCATGGTTAGGTTAGAACCAATAAAACTGCAGGCTTTGCGCTAGCTGTTAATTAACCATACTGCATCGGCATCGTGTCGAGCGCTCCATCTCCTCGTGGTTTATGGCTCTAACCCCACGTGATTATGTTTTTCTGCATCCTTCTGTTTCTTCAGAGCAATCATTTGATGCTAGAGGCTCCCCTCTCGCGACTAGGCGGCTAGGGTTCCCCCTTCTCCCCTCATGCCGCCGCCGGCCGCCGGCCTCACGCCCCGCCTCCGTCCCTTTCCGCCCTCCCCCTTCCCCTGTCCAGATCCGTCTCGCGCCGCCTCCCCGGGAGGTGGCCGGGGCGGAGTTCGAGCTTCTCACCCGCAGGCCCCCTCCTCCCCCGTCTCCCCTCCCCCCGCCGACGCTGGCCCGGGTGGTGCTTAGGCAGTGGGACCTCTCGTCCCCATGGTGCTCCCTTCAAAATTTGGGAGGCGGCGGCAGCGGCCTGGCCTTGGGCTGGCCCCGGTCAAAGGCCCAGCTGGCGGCCGGCCAGCAACGCCGTGGTGTCGGCGCCCGCTCCTTCGCGAAGCGATGTGGTGTGCTGGGTGGCCGACGTCGCGCTCCCGGCCCAGATCTGGGCTCGGCGTGCCCCATCTAGGTCCTAGCGGGCCGGCCCCCCGACGTGGCCTCGTTGTCTGCGGCGTGGTGAGGAGGAGGAGCGGCTCGGATATGGGGCGGCGGCAAGGACAACGTGCCGGCAGCTGCGCGATGGCGGAAGCTTTACGGGCCCACGAGGGCTCGGCCGGGCACAATGGGCCCACGGCCCTGGTGTGCTCCTCGCTATTGCGTCTCGACGAACCGTCAGCCGACGGTGGAGGTGGGGCCCCTACCGTCTTGGCGATCGCGATGCCCTAGTCCCGGCTCCGATTCTCCGCCGTGATGTCCTCACTTCGCGATGCCGTGGTGAGACGGCGTGGGGGCCTCATGACCACGTTGGCGTAGGGTGGTGGTTGGTTTGGTGGCAGGCTCCAAAGCGCCCAAGGTGCGGGTTGGGATCGGGGGAAACCCTGGCGGCATGGCTATAATGCCATTCTTTCTGTTGTATACCACAGGTTGGTTTCTGTTGTGCTGCTGTTCCTTGATGGATATAACGCCATTCTTTCTTTCCTTCAACAAGACTACACTTTCTTAAGTCTCCCCAGCTCTCCTCCAACGGCCTGCGTTTCTCCTCGTCCGGATTCTAAAATGTTGTTGATTTTGAAAAAAATGTTCGCGTATTTAGCAAAAAATGTTCAGGATTTTGGGGCGGGAAATCAAAAAATGTTCATGATTATGAAAAAAGTTTTGCGTATTCTAAATCATGTTCACGAATTTCTTAAAAATGTTCGCAAAAATCAAATAAATGTTCGTGAATTATAAAAAAAGAATTCACTGATTAAAAAAAAGTTCATGCGTTTAAAAAAACAGCAGAACAAAAAAATGTTTGTGAATTTACAAAATTGATCACAATTTTCATAAAACGTTCCCGATTCATAACATGTTCCCAAGTATCAAAAATGTTCATAAATTTCAAAAGAAAATCATGAATTTAGAAAAAAAAGTTCATGAATTCATAAAATGCTCACAATTTAGATAAATGTTTGCAAATCTGTCAAAAATGTTTATGAGTTTGAAAATGTTCGTCAAGTTGTACAAAAATGTTTATGAATTTGAAAATTCTCATGATTTCAAAAAATATCCTCAAAATTCAAAAAATGTGCATGTATACAAAAATATTAACAAACTTGAAATATGTTCACAAAAAATAAAATTAAAAAGAAATAGAGATGATAAGGAAAAAGATATAAGAAAAATAAAATGAAGCATAAAAGGAAAAAAAATAAAAAATAAGGATCACCTTACCATAATATATCTGTTTTAGGGAAATCATGGTCTCTTTATTGCATGATTCTAAAATGTTCCCTCCAACGTCCTGTGTTTCTCCTCGTCGGGATTCTAAAATGTTCTTGATTTTGAAAAAAATGTTCGCGTATTTAGCAAAAAATGTTCAGGATTTTGGGAAAAAATGTTCGGGAAATCAAAAAATAGTACAATTGTAGTGTCATTCGGCTGCAACAGCCAGTTATATCAACCATGAGCTAATGATACAATGCTTTTTACAAAACTGTGAGCTTCCATAATGGACATCCTGCATTCATGAATAATCCAGACCTCTTCGAACTCCTGAAGACGGATGTTGATCTCATATAGAATTTGGCCGTGGATACCTTTACTTCCTTCACTAGATGATACCCCGCGCGTTGCCGCGGAAATTCTTGGCAACTTTTAGTGATGTGATGAATTAAGAAAGAAAAAGTTCAACTAATAATGTGAGTGTAATAGCTGGTATATATGAAATAATATTTCACCGACATCAATAAGTACTAATGTGTAGAGACTACTCCATATTGTTCAGAGAAGAAAGCATAGATAACTGTGGGTCGTGACATGTCATGAAAATTATTACACATAATTATGCTGATGGCTGTAGTTAGCTAGGTGGCTAAGGACAACAAACATCAGTTACCCACTGTCCCAGTTGAGAAGGGGACGTTGTGTCACACAACAGGAGCATAAAAAAAACATTATCAAGTGCGGTGGAAATAAACTGCTGTATTTTTTGACATGAAATAAACTGCTATCTGCTGCCACATATCATTTGGTACCGTAAGGATGACTAAATTATTGCAACAGTGGCTTGACATCAAAGCAGCCATATCAAGCAGCCGATGTGATGCATAATCATCGAGTGTAGGGCATGGGAACAATAAAAAGGCAACGATTACTGCTTCCATTTCTGCATGTTGAGGCGTCAGTTACTGCATGCATTGCATGCATGCCGGCATGCACTTGGTGCAGCGGCTCTCCAGTGTTAATCGGACGACTATGGTAGACTGATTTAGGATATCCAATGGCTAAATTAATTTAGGTGATGTGGCTCAAGGAGAAGGCAGAGAATTCGTTGTAGTGGGGGCTAGCTATTTAGATATAGTAGATTAATCTGTTTAACTAACGCTTCTGCGTTGCTGCAATAATTAATAAGCCTTCGAAGGTTCAGATCGGCTGCGAAGGAAAGAGCCTCCAAACATGACATTGCTTCAAGTGTTCCGGGGTTATCATAGGGGGTTGCACCCTTGCAACTATTCTTAGCTATTGATTCCTCCATCTACATTAATTTTGACAATACCTTTCATTGGAGGGATCCACTTTGGCACCTGCACTGACCGCGGCATAGTTGTACCTTGCTTCTGTCAAGCGTCTGCGATGATGTCCAGGTCTGAAACTATGAATTGCCTCTGGGCTCTCGAAGATCGATTCGTTGATTGTTTTCCGCCTTGCGCTCCAAATTGCTCACAAAGTAATGATGAGCTTTGTAAATTCTGCATGTGGCAGCGTTTCAAAAATGTGAAATAGCCATTCCTTTGCTTTCGAGCAAGTTGTCATGCTCACATATGCTCCGTAAGTATGTCGTCGACGAGTGCCCACATGCATCTCACCATATGGTGCATTCGAGTAATGGGTGTCGCCATGTGTCGTTCTCTGCACCACATAGTTCACACCTTGCTGAAGTAGCCATCTTCCGGTGGTGCAGCACTGCTCCTGACGGCATGGATCGCTGGCTAGCCGCCACACAAACACACAAATTTTTGATGGAACTTTGATCTTCCATAAGGTTGTCCACGCCTTCTCTGAGCGGCTTGAGCTTGAACTTGGCCTACCTTTTAGCCAATCCTCCCACACTTCTTTCATTGTAACCAACATATGGTAACATGGTCTTACCGAAAATACTCCTGTTTTCTCGTGATGCCATGCCCAAAAATTCTCCTACTGAACCGAACTGATGGGAATGCGTAGTATCGCTTCAACGTCCATGGGAAGGAAGTGCCTGGCAAGCTGCGTCCTGACCCACCATCCCGATGTTGCATCAATTAACTCAAACAGGAGCTTGGGTGGGGTAGTCGAAATTGCTGCAACTGGAGTCAAGCGTTTCGTATGCGGGATCCAATTCTATTGCCATACATATGTTCTGTCGCCATCCATATGTGGAGTTTCTGTTTCCAATTCTCCTGATGAGGCCCAACTTGAGAATGTCTCGGCCCTCCACCAGATTTTATAAGTACATCTTTTCTCCCTGCCGACATGAGCTATTCAATCCAGCCATGTATCTTGTTCCACACCCTGTCTCCCACGTATTTGAAAGTGCCATTTGTATTCCTTTCTACTTCAGACGATAGGCACAAGTAGGGATCATTGAGAGCCTCTGTTGGTACCTCAAGTGTTATTTTCGTAGCCTCCCTTATATTATTCGAGCACCCTTTACTGAGCTCTCTGCCAAATTAACCCATTGACATGATGCCTGACAATAAACATCCAGAACTTGTCTGATCTTTGCCGCTTCTGCCGTACTGGCCTTTGCAAAAAACAAGCTATTGTCTGCAAATAAGAGACAATTGATGGGGGGGTTCAGTGGGCGACACTACGATGCCCGATAAGTTTTATGAATCGCCCCTGCTCCTTAATAGGCAAGGCAGACCTTCAGCTGCTAGCAAAAGCAAATACGGTGGTGATGCGGTCACCCTGGCGGATTCCCCTGGGGGCTTAAACGTCTATTGAAAAAAGTAGCGAGAAAGATAGAGTTCAAGGTTAGACGGGTCGGGCCCTGTAGAGAGAAGAAAGGGCCGATGATGATGCTGGGCTATACGGTGCGGGCCCCGCCAGGCCCATGGGACATGGGTGGCCCAGTACGCGCGGTTTGGCCGGGCCCCTAACAAAAAAAAAAATATTCCCCATTTCCTCTGCCCTCGCAGCCGTCCCGATCGATCCATCGACCCACCCCCAACCCCAACCCCAGAGCGACCGACCGCCTAGGGTTTCGATCGCCGCCGTCCCGTCCGCCGCGCCTCCGGCCATCTCCGTCGCCTCAGCGCCCCCGCCGCTCCGCCGCCCCGTCGCCCTCGCCGCCCTCGCCGCTCCGCCCCAACCAAGGTGCTCCCTCCCTCCCTCCAGGCCCATGGGACAACCCCCCCCCCGGCCCACCCCAACCAAGGTGTTGCTCTACAATTGCTTCTTCCCTTCCATCTGCCACCAGAGTAGTGGTGAAATGGTGCTAGGGATTCTGTCTCTCATTATCTGCGGATTTCCTTGTTTATTACTAGATTAGATTAGATTAGATTAGATTAGATTAGATGCAAATCTGTCTGCCACATTCAGGCACTGAATTCCCTTGAGACATTTCCTGAATGCGCTAAATTCACTTTACTTCCATTTCACCATCTCTTTGTTACTCTCGCCTTTTGGAACTAGACTAGAGTAATATCCAGCGGCAGCTAGTGATGAATCAATCTATGAATGTACCCTTTCCTTTGTACGTATAAGCATTAAGCAACACCTCACCTGACAATGGATGTATCCGTTTCTGTTTCAGACTGGCGGCAATCACTGTTTCATGCATTTTTGGTGGACAATCTTCAGTTGAACCTGAGTGCTGACTTGCTGTCCCGTTGCCAACAATGTCCGGCTTGCTGAATGTACTTGCTTATCCTTGTAACTGGAGGACTACCATGCATTCACTATATATTTATATACGCTTTCCAATTCTGTCTGTCTACTAGGTTCTGTTATTACTTGTTTTGATAACTTGGTGCTTTCTTCCTTGGCAGTCAAATCTTAACAGTTCCACATCGAACCTTCCAGACTCATCTGGACGGCCATTCACAACATCCTTTTCTGGTCAATCTGGCTCAGTTCAAGGTTTCCATCACTCTGGTGAGCATACAATACATACACTAGCTCGGTTAGTGCATTGACATAGTGCAACGTCCATTGAGTACACCTTCTTAACTCTTGTCGTTTTCTGCATTTTTCAGGTCTGCACAACATTCATGGAAATTATAGTCTTCCAAATATGCCTGGATCACTTGCACAAAGGAATGCTGCCATGAGTGGCCTTCCATCCTCTGGGGTTCAACAACCTGGAGGGAGCATTTCTGGGAGATTTGCTTCAAACAACCTTCCTGTTGCCATGTCTCAGGTTCGAATGCCCACCTTTCTGGAGGTTTGCGGCATTATTATTTATATATGTTGAACACCATGAACATTGCATGTTAATGGGTTTGCAACCTAACCAACAATTTTGTTGGCTTAATTATGACATACTTCTTGCTGTGGTTTCATGTGGACGCTGATGATTTTTACTGTCTTGGTATTATTGTCTCTTTTGCAGATTCCTCATGCACATTCAGGTGTCAGTGGTAGAGGACTGAATGTTGGTGGAGGTCAAGCATTCAGCAGTGGAATGAACATGGGCGGTAACATTCAAGGTTTATCCTCAAACTTGGGCACCAGTGGCAGTCGAAATTCTGTTCCGGGCAATCCAGCTTTAGGAAACCTGGGCCCACGTATTACAAGCTCTGCGGGAAACATTGTGGGTGGAAGTAACATTGGAAGAAACATAAGCTCTGGTGGATTATCGGTGCCGAGTATCTCATCGCGCATTGATTTTAGTGGCAATGCTGCAAGTGGAAGACTAAATGTGCAAGGATCCAACAGGATGATGAATGGCCTTATTCCGCAAGGTAGTTTACTTAACCGTAGCTTGATTTTTTTACTCCATAGATTTATGTTAAGCTTGAAATACTATTTTTAAGCATGTTTAACCATTGCTATGTTAATGCTCTGTTCCTTGACTTCTTATGAGAAAAAGTTGGGTATATGAAATAAATGTTTAACATCCTGTATGATATAGGTTTCATTGGACCTTCTTTTTGGAAAACACAGTAGGTAGCTTTAATGTTCATGCTTCATAAATTATGAACCATGTGATGCTATAGTGTATTGCAGACTTAAATTTTGGAAGTGACACTATCTGGGTAAATAGGCAATTTGTTACCTCTGTACAATGGGAGCCAACTTTAAGAATTTAGAATTTTACCTTAAATATTGAAGTCCAACTTTCTTTTGCAGGCATATGTTGGCTGTTGGAAACTTTTTAATAATTAGACATAGAATCCTGTAAACAAAGGCACACATATTAAAATAAGTAGAAATCAATGCTATTTTCTTAGTATTATTTGAGAATATCCATTCTACAGTTGGTTATTCCATAGTATATCTGTTCTTGCTTTTTTAGTGACTGTTACTGTACCTATTTCTTAATGTTGGTCTATTCTGTGATATTACCAATTTATATTTATGATAGTAGCTGGGTTATGATAAAAGCTTGTTTTTATATTTTATACAACCGTGATAGTCTCATGAGGGTGAATGATAAAGAAGCATACAGTGTGTTATTTTCTTTTGTTGAACTGCGTGTTCTCATCCAACTTGTTCTTTTTTCTATCTCTAACACCAGGATCGTCGCAACTGATGAATATGATTGGAAGTTCATACCCAACGTCTGGTGCTTCATTGTCCCAGAACCAAATGCAACCAGGAAATAGTTCTCTGGGTTCTATGGGGATGCTACATGACGCCAGTGACAGCGCTCCATTCGACATCAATGATTTCCCCCAATTGACTGGTCGACCTAATTCAGCTGGTGGTCCACAGGGACAATATGGTAAAATTGCTGGAAAACCGTAAATATTTCCCCCTATTTTTGGAGGATTCTTTGCCAATCTCTCTTAATTGCAGGATCACTACGGAAGCAAGGAGTTGGTGTTAACTCCATTGTTCAACAAAACCAGGAGTTCAGTATTCAGAACGAAGATTTCCCCGCTTTGCCAGGATTTAAAGGTTGTTACAATTGAATTTATTCTAGAACCTAACTGTTGATTCAGTGAGATTGTTCTCATTATGTTTTCGGTGTAGTGGAGCATGATTATTTAGTTGTGTTACTTTGTGATCTTGAAGTTCTAATATCGGCTTCATGCCTGTTATTATACAGCCCGCTTACTCTGTACTTATTGAACCTCAGTATTTGAACAGCTTAGTTACCAACATAATTACTCCGTCATAAAATGTTCTATCTGTGATAAAGCCCATTGGTTTTTTAGTCCTGTAGTATGAATGCCGTGATCTTCTCCTCAAGTCAACGAATGCTTACTACCTTTCTATATGCTTGAAAGGTATTGTTGTGTTCTCTACTTCTCTTGACACCTTGCACTGACCTAACTAGAAGGTGCCGCGACCGTTGCAGCAAAATTTATGGCACACCATTTTTGTGAATACAATCATAGAGAGATGTGAGAAGACGAGGATGCAAAGATTTCGTGATAGGGCCAGCGGGGGCAAGACCCCATGCAGCTGACGTGGCCTCACGGGAATGCAGAAAAATATTATGTGATGCTTTAACTGAAATTACCATGAATCATCATTAGAATATATGGTGGCCACCTAGGAAAAATGCCGAACGACAGTTGGATAAAAGGGCCTCTCTGCAACATTCCTACGTGTGTCGCAATTCAGATGCCTATAAGTAATAAGTACCCCTAATTTTTAAGTAGAAATGGAAGTATGAACTATTTGTGACATATGTAGGACAATGTTAATGCATGATATGGGTATAGGGCTCTTAGTTAGTTACCTTAGGGAAGATAATCAATTTGTCTTTCCTCAAGTAGAACTCAGATAGAGAATTTATTGTAAGCTTCTCATATCATGACTTATGATTATAGATGGAAGGGCATCCTAAACCCTTCGTGTTTTCCATTGGTCCAACTCTTCATATAAAACATGAGCTAAATATTACTCCCTCTGTCCCACAATATAAGACGTTTTTAGAAGCTAACAGTAGGTATGATTTGAGGCATAGCAGCTAAGCCATTGGGAGGTGGTTAAGCCAATTTAATTCTGTTGCTTACTATGGTTATAATTCATTTAAGCTTACTTTGGTAGTAAGTTAACTCTGAGCCTCATGACCTACCGCCGTGTGGACCAATGTGGATCAAAATAACATCCTGAAAATTAATTAGCTGCAGCATTTTATAGTAATTTCTGCCGAAGTTACCAATTTGGCCATCAATGAGCATACGTTGAGTCGTCAACTTTGTAAAGTGTCGCGGACAATTTGTATTCTTGTGCCCGCTTCGGGGCATCAAGACAGCCATACGGATGAATACAAATAGTTGCACTTGCGCCTTTAGGCCCAAATGTAACTATACCGTCTTTTATTTTTAATAGTATTATTATTACAGTTTAGGTCGACGAACCATCTTCTTACTAAATGTAGTTTGTCGTTTTTCTGGTCAACTCTGGTGTCATTCTCCTTTAATGGTGCCACGTGTTCTGCATGGTTTTAATCTTTCAATTTTAGACCTATTATTTCCACGCGCGACATGCTCAAGCTTTAATGCTTTATAAATGTGCGCGGAATAAAATAAGACCTTTGTAGTATTTCTTGAGGCTTTAAAATTCTTTCCTAAAGTATATCTTTTGGTTGATCATTGCGCTACCTTAATACATTCCTCCTTTACTCCATTTTCGGTGAGTTATACAGAATACTGACAGTTTGAATTATCAGGTGGCAGTTCAGATTATCCTATGGAGTTACATCACAAGGAACAACTTCACGAGAATGTACCTGTAATGCAAGCACAACAATATCCTGTGGGTTCATGTCTCCGAACTTTGAATCCTTGTTTCTCCCGCTCAGCATTTATTTTGACATGTTATGAACACGTACGCAGATGTCAAGGTCAGTTGGGTTTAATTTGGGGAGTAGCTATCAACCAAATCGTCAGCAACATCAGCAGGGTGCTGCTAATTCAGTAAGTTATATTGGAAATCCATTCCTTGAAATGATCATCAGACATTCAACATCTCCCTCGCTGTCGTCATGGTTCTGACATATTTTCTATTTTGACAATTCTTCATCTAAATAAAACTATGATGCATCATGATCAGGTTTACTGCTCATATTTATTTACCCGTAAATACATACACAGAGTAATAATCCTCATTATGTTTTGTCAGATTCAGAGCGGTGGGCCCCAAAATATTGGACTAAGACCACTAAACTCTCAGAGTCAAACTTCTAGTTTGGGATCATACGAGCAACTGCTACAGCAATACCAGCAGCCGCAGACTCAGAGTCCTTTCAGGTTGCAGCAGATGTCTTCTTCAGCTGCACAGACATATGCGGATCATGGTCTAAAGCCCATTCTGGGAGGCCGAACCCCACCTGATCCATACGGCTTGTTAGGATTGCTGGGAGTTATAAGGATGAATGATCCTGATTTGTCATCTCTTGCTTTGGGAATAGATTTGACAACGTTGGGTTTGAATTTGAATTCACCAGACAATCTGTACAAGACATTTGGCTCTCCATTTTCAAATGAACCAGCAAAAGGAGAACCTGAATATACTACTCCAGCTTGTTATGTGGCTGAGCAACCCCCAGCACTACAGGTAAGCTCCCGCCAGTTACTACTGTTGCCCATTTCTGTCTAATGGGATCGATGTTTTAAACCAATTAATTTTTGAGAAAGGCCCAGAATCTTTCTTTGATGCAGCCGGTTCATTTTATGATAATTATATTGTAACAAGTTCTGTCTTGCTGCGTGCAGCCTATGCATTTTCAGAAGTTCCAGACACTCATACTGTTATACATATTCTACAGGTACTTGTGCTAGTTGAATGTATTATTGGCTTCGGCCATTAGTTTTGGTAAAATTTAAGGTTTTATCTTTTGTCTTCTGTTTTCAGCATGCCGAAGGATGAAGCTCAAATATGTGCTGCCAATGAACTGTGAGTACATGGGTTCACTGCTTATCTCATTTAAATATCTTGTTGTCAGATGTAATAATTAGATCATCATGCATGCACCTTTTTCATGTTATGATCTTTTACCAAGAAATGTGATTTATTTGCGTTAACATTTGATAAGGGAACATACTGCTATGTCCTGATCAAAGGTATAATGCTAATGAATATTAACTTGTAACCTGTGAGATACGCCCATTGACTGTCAGGGATCTATCAGAAAAAATTTAGTAGCCTTGTGGATTTATTTATCTTTCTGGTGAATACTGTAACTCAGCAACATTTGAATGTATTCATGATCCGCTTAGCTACCTGAAGCTACGGGAATGTTCCATTTTCGTTTTCCTGCTTTTCTCTATCAAATATCAACATTTTCTATTATTAATTTTTGATGATTTTTTTTGGTGCTGTTGTTCATTTTTGCTAAGTTGCACAGCTTATGTTTACCATTTGCTATGCATCCTTCAAACTTCCTTGTAAGCTATCCATTTTTGCTATCACATGTTTTCCCTAAAAAATATGGCAATAATATCTTACTCATCTTAACCTTTGCCCACGACCTAGTTTAACACATCACAACTGAGCAGAGCTTCAGCAAGTTAATTTTGGTATGATATGTAATGCATGTGTATTGTTTTCGTCAGATATAATCGTGGATGGTATTACCATAAAGAAGCACGGCAATGGTTCACAAGAATTCTAACATGGAGCCTCTTGTCAAAACTCCTACATATGAGCGGGGGTCTTATGTCTTCTTTGATCAAGGCAATTGGGAGACAGTCCGTAAGGTACTTGCATCCATCTCGTGAATGAATATCCAGCATATCTACGCGCACACTTGTTGCATTGCATATGATAGTTGAGCATGTGTGTTGGTTTGCTGCAGGATAACTTTGTTCTCCATTATGAGCTAGTAGAGAAAAGGCCAAGTCTCCCTCCCGCATCCCAAATTGTTAGGTGAAAATTTTCTGGGTAAGGTCTTCCTTCCTGGCTACAAATATATTTTAGTTCTTTTTTTCTGTGTATAGAGCAAACATCTCACTGTTGTATGTAATTTTTTTTCAGGTACCTCCTGACTCTAGCTTTCTTGTACATGAATAGGGAGCTTTCTTTACAAACATAGTGATGCGACATTACCCTAATTTGTCAAGGTAGGTACTCTCTTCTGCAGTGAAACACTTAGATTAATATCGGTTGAACAGTGCTTTGGTTTATTTATTTAGGCAAGTATTAGGTAGGAAGAAATATTCCATGTGGCCATTGTAGGAAAGAAGATGCCTCTATATAATTAAATAAAAGAAGCGGGCACCTGTGGAGGCGGGGCCTCGAACGCGGGTGGGCGAGCACTGGACTCATGCTGCTAGCCAACCGAGCAACTGCTGTGCTTGGTTCTCATTAGGAAAGGAAATATGTTAACATTGCAGTAGTGGTAAACCACTTCTGAGCCCAGGATCAGCTGCACCCGCCCTGACGAAAAAAAATAAATCAAAACAAATACTAGAAAAAATCAAACCGCTTTCTTTTGAGAAAACTGGGTACCGTCTTTTGCAGTGAAGATGTGTATATAAATGTAGTTTAAACAGCACTCTGACTGAGTTATTTACTTATTGGCTATTGTAGCCAGGAAGAAATGTTGCATATGGCCATTTTAGGAAAGATTCATTTCTTGTCGAACACAAAAAGCTGACACATATAAACAGTAGCACCAGGGCATTTATTTATTTATTTAGAAAGCGAGTAGTTGCGAGGCTGGGCTTGGACTCGTGCCGCCAGTCAACTGAGCACTTGTGGTTGTCGTTGGGAAAGATAGTATGTTAACGTTGTAGTTTCTATTTTTGCTGGAAAGTGAGAAGCCTCGAGGGTCCCTGTTGCTTTTATGCACTTGACAATTATTAATCCCTGATACCACCTGTGGCTCTTATTTGATTCAGCATGATGTTTCTTTGAAAGATGGCATGTTATTTTGGCAGAAGCAAATGTTTCTGCTTAATTATGTTTCAAGTATATTGTAATCGCCGCTTTGCTTATAATGATAGTACAAAAATTGAGTTTTCTAGTGTTGAGCCTGGGATCCTATTCGATTCAATTCGATTCGATTCGATTGATTGACTGACTAGGTTGACTTTTCTTGTCAGCAGGAGCAGGCCAGGCTATATATGTAGTGAATGAATGAGGAAGTATCTTGTCAGTCATGTCGATATGCGGAGAGGAGGAGGAGTCTAGAGCAGGAAGAGAGAGAGAGAGAAAAAGGTGGTGTTTGTAATTATAGTTGTTAGGAGGAGGAAAATTAAAGGATGGATGGATGGATGATAGCGTTGGTTGGGCATTAAACATTACATTTACATTTACATTTACATAGCTGCTGCTGCTGCTTCTTTTTACAATCAATGATGGTTCAGGGAGTCTACAGTACACCCTGTAGGTATGTATGGCTCTATTGCTGTCTCCTTTACAAAACAGTTTAGGAGTAGTCACTCAGTCGGCCGTGTACATGGCATTGGCATTGCATGCATATATGGATCATGGATGGATGGATGGATTGTTTATATTTAAACTCAATCAACCAAACAAAACAAAACAAATTGGTTTATGTTGTCTCTGTTTTCTTGCAATTGGTGACTCGTCGAGTTATGCATCTGCTGTGTTGCTCGCCGTGTGTGATTCCCAATTTCTTGAAAGAATTGCAGAATGGCGCGGTGGTGGTGAAATGTAACCGCTGTTGAGTTGCGGTGGCGGGTTAGAGGACCATGGTGCGCAGCACTAGTTGTGGTGCTCATCTTGATATATATATGACAAGATGAAGGGAGGTTAGGGTTTAGGTTGAATAAGATAGAAAAAGGGGAGCCTCATCAAAACCGTCTCCCGTGACTCGTGCAACTCTGATCCTGCAAAGGGAGTCTGAGCGCAGCAGCTCTAGTAGATCATCAAAGAGGAACAATCCTCACGACAAATCCACGCATGCCTCCTTTCAAAGCCAGAAAATCTCATTTGGTTTCCACTCTTCCAATTCTTGAATTGCAAGGTCACAAACGTCATATTGAACACTAGACACTTTTGACCTCAAGAAGATTCTTTCCCTCCTTCCCCTCCCTCCCTCCCTCTAGGTGCCACCAAATCAACATAACCAACGTGTTATGTTGAACAGTAGAAGATTTTCTTGTTTCTTTCCCCTCTCCGTATGTGCCACCAAATCAACATAATTAAGCAACCGCCTGGAATAAGCTTCTCAAGAAAAGAAAAAGGAAAGGACGCGTCTAGGGAGCAGCCGGCTGCTCCCTAGCGTTCCCTAACAGCCTCCTAGAAAAGGTAAGTTCCTGCCCCCCCCTCTCCCGGTCGCAAAATAGAAAGGAATCATCCGGTGGAAAACCTCGCCCCCCGCCAACCCTCTCACGTGATTACTGAGCCCTGCCACCCCCACCCCCGCTTTCCCGCGGCCCGGAGGCGCCTGCAGCCAGACCCACTCCACCCCAACATATTTTCCCCAAGCAAGAAAGCAAGAAAAATGGGACCGTTACACCATCCCAGATCTAAAAACCTTTATAGCCCTGCAATGGCGGCCACAAAAAGCTAGAAAATCAGAGAAGAAACCAGAGAAACGCAGGAAGGGCTGTTGGAGAAGAAGCACAGAGGTAATCCATCATAAAATTGCTCACCTTTTCCTTTATGCTATCCTCCTGTACATAGTTACTCTTGTTGATCCAACATGTCTTTGGTTAACTGCATCTCTGATGCTTCCTGATGCATAAGAACATAAGAACACATTGTAAAAACCCCTGAAATCAAAATAAAAAACCCTAGAAAAATATGATGGATAGTTCTGTTGTTTCTCTGCTAATGTTAAAGTTGGCAATCTGATCATCCTGTTTGGGCAAAAATAGTGTTATTATCAGGCATTTGAGATAGTTATATAAGATACACACAATCAAAAGAAGATGCTGTTGTGGGGCAAAAAACCAGACTGATGAAAGCAACTTGCATAACAAATCTATACTCTTATAACAACTCTTGTAGAAAAAAAACTGCAAGCTATTCTTGGCAATTTGTACACCCTGTTCAAGCAAAAACAGTGTGGTCGTTGAGCAACTATTGGGCTTATATAAGATACACACAAAACCTTTAGCAAAAAATGTGACATGTGTGACACTAATAAGATACATACAAAACATGAACCTTTTGCAACTTACAAAATGATAAAACTCTATGCTTAGTAGGCAACAATAACAAAAAGTTTTTGTTCTAGCTAAAACATGGCTAATGATGTCAAGTTGTGTTGCAAAAAAATAAATAAAAAAAATCTGCTGTGAAAGACTGGAGAGGATATCTTGGGGGTTCTATTTACCTTCAGTTATAACTGGTGTTTCTGCAAAAAGTGTTGTCTTCCCACGCTTGCGTAGATAGATAAAAACTTGATATTTTGATCCTGCAAAAATAATGGACAAAAGAAAATTTCCTATATAGAGAAAACCCCCATGAAAACTATTTTATCTCAGCTCGTACGTCGTTTGAAACACGAATACGCGGGTACGGAATACATTGAACATAAAAAAAGCACACTAGTTTTGTTGCTAGTGCAGAAGATAGGTGAAACACAAGTACTGGGCATAAAGGCACAACATTGTTGCCCCTAATTGCTGCTATTTTAAAGTTCTAACATAAAAATGCTGCTGCTCTATCCGATTTTGGTGTGAATTCCATGCTCGTACTTAATGACTCTGAAGGGACACTAAACCTTGGATGGCATGCAGATAGAAAAAAGAGTTGCCTGCATTTAAAAGAGAGAAGAAAAAAAAATGATACACACAAAAAGCCTATGTAATTATGCTCAAAATGTTTCCTTAAAAACAAATGGATATTATTCTCCCGATTCTGGTGTGCTTTGGTGGTTCTGTTATTGGCTTGCCTGTATTTACTGTGCTACTTGCTTCATCATTCAGCTGACTTGCTTTACCTTTTTTCATGTTGAAAAATAAGCAGGTTGACAATGATTGACCTGAATGAGGAACCAGATGAAAATAATGATGATCCTACGTACTGTACACAACATGTTGCTGGAAATGCAGAATTTGTGGCGGAATCACCTAATCCCCCTATCATGCAAAAAGTCGGTGCTGCAGCAGCAGAAGCAATGGAGACAGATGGGCACTCAAGTCGTGGGATAGGGGCTCCAGGCAATTCAATGTTTTGGAGGTGCTCATATGATAGGGTGCATACAATGCGTTCACAGTGTAAGTGACAAGTATGCCAGATATAAACGCCGCATTTACTGATGCTAAAAAAATATCATCTTCCCTTGACAAGAATTTCAATCGGTAGGCCAACTTGCCCATCACATATGTACTGTGTGGCTCTTGTTCATCTTTCGATACGCGTGTTCCGACAACGACGAAGGAGAGGTCGGCAGCTACTAGATGTGAGTAGTGGCTGCCGTGGGTCAATCTGATCGAGAAGCAAGCAAAGCAAGTAGCTAGCATTATTTATATATATATATATATATATATATATATATATATATATATATATATATATATATATATATATATATATATTACACGTTCGTTATTGTGGTGCTCAACAAGTGAAGCCACTTTCTTTCTTTCTTTCTTTCTTTCTTTCTTTCTATTCCGTTTTAGCTCCCATGAGCTAGCTAGCAGCATCACCTTCATCGTCTTCTTCTCCTTCTTCATTGCCATCAGCTTTGGTTCCAACAAGACGATGCAGATCGGAAGCACCTCTACGTGCATCTACGGTCCGTGCCCCAAGCCCAAGGGATTGCTTTCCCACGGTAATAATAACAACCAACTCATTGGTACTTTATTTTAAAATAAATGACTCAACTTTGTATTAATTTTATACTCTTAAATCTTGATTGGATGATAGAACTATATAAATTCTGCTAGCTGGTTTCTTTTTTTATCTCGCGCGCGCGCATGCAGGGTCACTAGTCGTCCTGCCGCTCAGCCTGCTCATCGCCATGGTGGTCCGCTACAGATGCATCAAGCGGCGTATCGCCATTGAATCCGCCGCGGACCAGCACTACACGGTGGTGTCGGACCAAGTGATGATGAACGCCACGGTCGAGAGGTTCGTGCTGGAGATGGCCGACGAGAAGCCCATTCGCTTCACGCCGGAGCAGCTCGCCGGATACACCAGCAACTACTCCGCGCGCCTCGGCGCCGGCGGCTTCGGCACCGTCTACCGCGGCGAGCTCCCCAACGGCCTCGCCGTGGCCGTCAAGCTGCTCCACCCTGGCCTGGACACCAAGACGTCCGAGGAGCAGTTCATGGCGGAGATGGGCACCATCGGCAGGACGCACCACATCAACCTTGTCAGACTCGGAGTGCCAGCACAAGATCGTGCACCAAGACATCAAGCCCGGCAATGTCCTCCTTGGCGGCGCCGCCCTCACGCCCAAGCTGACCGACTTCGGCCTCGCGCGCCTCGTCAACCGTGCTGACACACACGTCTCCCTGTCCCACGGGGGCGGTACGGTACCCCCGGCTACGCCGCGCCGGAGGTGTGGTTGGAACTACGCATCACGGACAAGTGCGACGTCTACAGCTTCGGCATGCTCCTGCTCAAGATCCTCGAGCATGCTAGTAACCATGACGCAGATGCCGCGCCGGAGAGCAGCCGACAATGGTTCCCAATGGCCGCGTGGACCAGGTACGAGGCCGGTGAGCTGATGGAGCTTGTCGTGTCAACGATCCACCAAGATCCACATTGCAGGGAGCTGGCAGAGATGATGTGCAAGGTGGCCTTCTGGTGTGCGCAGCAGCGGCCATCGGAGAGGCCGTCCATGAGCACGGTGGTGAAGATGCTGGAGGGAGAGACGGAGATTGCCCGGCCGCCCAACCCGTTCCAGTACCTCATGGGGATGGAGCCGCCGGCGGTTAACCTGCGGACGACAATGGCGAGCAGCTCTGTAACCACGAGCAACCACATCATCTCGTTTTAAACACGCGTTGAGTACTGTATTACATTTAAAGTTAAGTCTCAGTCGATACTATATCCACGAGATCTTACATTAAGATCTGTGCATTTTTTGTTATCTTTTGCATGTTATGTCACTTGACTGAGACTTTATTAAATCTACTAATATCTAGCCACACCAAAGAAGAACGACCCGGAATAAATTTAAGAAGAAAAGAATTATAGCAATTCACTGCCCACATGAGACACCACCAGAAGCCATGCTTACCTACATCAGCAACATTGACTACGTGGCGGCGTCTCGGTGCATGCTGGAGAAGGATGTGTTCCACGTGGAACCCTCCCTAGTCTTCTTCTACCTCTCCACACTCTCCTTTACTATTAGTGCACTTTTAATATAGAGCATTATAGAGAGAAAATTCTGAGTGCTGTATTTCAGTGCGCAGTCTCATCTGCACATGCTTAGAAAAAAAATCAAAATAAATACTAAATTTAAAAAAAAAAATCTATGATAGATAATTTGATGCGTAAGGTTCTCTCCGATTTTTAGCTTATTTGGACATTTGGGCAGCTCTCAGTAAAAAAAAAAACAAATCGAGTCAGAACAGTGCATGAACAGTAAACATTTTTTCGACCCCGAATTTGTCTTTTTTGCCAAGAGCTGTTCAGATGTCTAAATTATATGAATGGGTTTTCAGTGGTCTTCTGATGCTACGAATGGGTTTTCCGTATTTGCCTTGTCATCAAATAGTGCTCATGATTATTATTGTATTACCATTGCCTTGCTAAAGTCCTGCTTTGAGGATAGTGAGCAATGCAAACAGATGGCAATACATGTTCTTGTGCTTAGAGCATCTTCACTCGTTTGGCCCCCCCAGCGAATAGGCCGACGCATTTTCAAGCGCTCATCTGACGATTTTTAGGCCCTAGGGGCGATCAAGGCCCCAGCCACGCCCCCAGGCGCCGCCCCCAAGGCCCCATCCACGCCGCCATATTCAAACTTGATCCATTCCCGCTCCAAAAGCGCCATAATCTGGCGATCGGCGCAACAGTTCGGCGATCATCACCGTGCCACAGTTCGGCGATCAAATGAATAGTTCGGCGCACAAAAAGAAAGGACACGCAAGGAATGCATCAAACGTCGGGGTCGGCCTCCGGCGTCAGCGTCGGCGGCGTAGAGGCCGGGAGGCGCTGGGCGGCTTCGGATCGCTGGCCAAGCTGCTTCAGGTTGCCGGGCGCCGCGAGGCATCATCACTCGGGCTAGGCTGTGGCGTTGGCGTCGGCGTGGGAGTTGGCGAGGCGTCGCCACCGGTATCTGGCAGTTCAGATGAGGCCGCTTCGCCAGGTACCACGCCTTGAGCTACTCGTCGCCGCTCTGGAGCATGTCAGCACCGCCCATCAAGAAAGGCAGGTCGGTGTTCCACTTCTTCGCGGCGACATTGGTCTGGAGCAAGTCAAGTTTGACGGCGCTGTTCGTTATCAACGCCGTTCACCGCGCCTCAGTTTTCTCTTCTTGTTGGGCGGCCCTGGTCTTGGTGTCGACGAGGCAATGCTCGATGGACTCTTGCACACATGCGGCAGCCGACTCGGCGTGTTTCACCTTCTTGGCCCCTTTGTTGCCGTCCGTACACCCGTCGGCTGCGCCCGGGGTCGGCGCATCCGACTTGTACGTCTCCTTGGCCTAGGTGAGGGTGCGCAGTACATCCGCCCACTTCTCGCACTTGTCGATACGCTTGAAGAAGTGGAGGTACTTGAACTCTTGGTTGCTGTTGTCATCGCGGCACATGGCAAACATGCGCAGCAGCTGTGTCGAGGAACGAACATTAGTCGGGGCGGGCGCGCACATGGGCGCGCACACGGCAAAAATAATAGGGTGAGGGCGGCGTGCGATACCTGATCCTCGACGCTGGTGCCGCTCTCCGGGCAAGCCGCGACCTCCTCGACGATTCCAGGCCATTTGTTGCACGCCGTTTGGATGAGCCCCCAATGGTTCGACATCGCCTTCGACCCACGTTGCATGTGGACGCCTTTGAAGTAAAGTCGGCGAGCTTGCGCTGGTCGAACTTCGGCCTTGATGCGGTCTGTCGTGTCGATGTTCTGGGTTCGTGCGTTGATC
Source organism: Aegilops bicornis (assembly GCA_021605145.1). NCBI lineage: Eukaryota > Viridiplantae > Streptophyta > Magnoliopsida > Poales > Poaceae > Aegilops > Aegilops bicornis. The sequence continues at coordinate 320,023 of JAHIAL010000140.1, forward strand.
GGGTCAAGGCGCAGACGACTTTTCCACGCTTGGCGAGGCACTCGTCTTCCTTGGACGCCCACTTGATGCGCGGCTTGCCGGTCTTGGCCGCTCGTTTTTCTTCTTCTTGCCTTTCCTCATCGGAGCAGGCGCCCGATCCTCCTCCTCCTCCTCCTCCGGCTCTTCCTCGCCATAGTCGAGCTCGCCATCCATGGCGCCGAGGTCAATTGAGTCGTCTTGGGCAGTGAACCCGGGGGAAGCGGCGGCGGCAGCCGAGCCGGCTGCGATGATGTCTTCCATGTCGGCCTCCGTCGCGTCGGCGTCGCCAAGAAGCGACGAGAAGGAGGCTTTTGAGAAGAGCAGCTGGCCGCGGCGGAGAGGAGGCGTCGGGGAGGCTGCATAGTCCGGTGGGGCGAGTACGTGTATGGAGGGTACTGCACGCCGGCGAATGTTGGCGAGGGCGCGTCTGTTGGATCGGCGACCATGGGGAAGGTGGCGTTGGGGTTGAAACCCGCCGTGTCTGGCGCCGTCGGCATAGCCCGTGACGCGTGCAACCCCATGGATGTGGCGACGATGAGAAGCCGGCCGGAGATCCGACGCTTTGCTGGCTCCAGGTCGCGTGTGGGCCGTGGCTGCCGGGTGGATTCATCATCCCCGCGCGAGCCGCCTCGGCTTGTTTGGCAGAGCGCTCCGCCTGCTCCGCCGCCGCCGCGGCCACGAGCGCCACCCTCTTGGCCCTATTGCATCTATCGGCGGTGACGGCCTCCCGACAGACTTCCGCTTTTCCAAATATGGCGTTGGACATGCCTGGCTTCGTGCGGCGCCCTCTCGCTTCTGCTTGGTCAAGCGGCGACAACGGCTGTGGTATCCGTCGTGGCGCGGGAGAACACATACTTCTTCGGCGGCATGGCGCCCGGCTTGGAAGGAAGGAGGAGGAGATTGGCGGGAGGAATGGAGAATGAGAGGGAAGCCGAGGGGGGAAGCGGGAGGAAACGGCGGGAAAAGGGCCTGCACTCGCCGACAGAGCGGCCCCACGCCCTTTTTCGCTTCTGCCGACACCCGGGCGCTTGGGTTCGGCTCGGGACCGCCGACTGTTAATTTGGCCTAAACTGGCGCTAAATGAGGTCCTCGAGGCGCGACTGGTCCGATTTTCGACAGCCGGTGCTAAAAATTTGACTGGCTGCGGCTGGAGATGCTCTTATACCTACTGTGCAACTCATTCTGAAAAAGGAATAGCATGCCTGCACTCAATCTGTACTCTGCATTCCACTGAAGAATTCTGTTGCAGAAAATGAATTAAATATGTACGTGTACGCAAATGTCCCCCTCAATATATAATCTGGTGTAAATTTGCTTAATCTGCTCCTCTTTATTGACACTGGATGTTGGCAGGAGTAACCGAGCCACTCCTTTTTTTGTACTACATAATCTGTTGTTGAAACGTTGAGATCTGTTGTGATTTTGCAAGGCCTTACACGGGGGCAACATGCAAATATACCAAGGGTGTGTATGTAAACATTAATAAGAGAGTTGATCCTATCCCTACATGCAGATCCAACGCACCATGAGGCCCTGGAGCATGGTATCATGGCCTGGGAGGCACCGTAGCACTGGATATTTTTCCGTACCCTGCATGCCGGTTTCCTGCTGAAAAATATGGAACTGGGCGCAAAGCAATGAAGAATATGTGACCAACGAACCAGCCATGCATTTTGCCAGTATGATGCTGCTGCTTCTCAGTTGATTGACTAAATCCGCCATCACATCATAATTAACTGAATGGTGGGTTAATTACTCTGCGACGACTATAGGACCGTCTACTAAGATTACCTACAGTGAAAGTAATATAAATGATAACATCACATATATATAGACAAAATGAAGAAGATTGGTGACGGGGCTAGCACGGAATCCAAGGTAAACCAACCATGCACGCTTCACTTTTTCAACGCCACAACAAAAGCCAGCCATGCATTTTGTGCCAGTATGCTGCTGCTGCTTCTCAGTTGACTGACTAAATCCGCCGTCACATCATAATTAACAGAATGGTGGGTTACTCTGTGACTATGGGACCGTCTAACAGCTAGCCCAGGGTAATACCCTAATTAATGCTTGTCCATCCTTACTAGTTTATTTTTGCATCATCATGACATCATGCTTAAACTTGGTATGAAGGTTGCTAAAACCAACATTTTTAATCAAATCCAAAAAAAGTTCAGATGCCCAAAAAAGAAACCAACAGAGCTAAAAACTGCTCCACACAGAGGCTACGCAAATCAACTTAATTAAACATAGCACAAGCAGTTGCCAAAATGAAAGGAACCATATGACCAGGGCCTCTCAAATAATTTGTGCAGGCCTGACATTCAGGAACCGTATGCCAAGGATAAGGGTGGAAGAACGGACCAAACATCCAACAACCACTAGTGCAGAACCGGCCTTTAGTGCTTGGGTTTAGGACGGCTTTAGTGCTTGGGTTAAGCCAACCGCACTAAAGAGTGAATAAAGCCCCCTCGCTAAAGTGCCACCACGTGTACGAGCCAAATCCCGAGTCCGTAGCGTGAATTAGTACCGGTTGGTAACACCAACCGGTACTAAATATTTGAGGGGGAGGGGGGTCGATTTATTTTCCATTCAATTTTTTTTGTTTGCTGGTATTTCATGATACTACAAATTGTACACGTTATGCATATATATAAATAGATTTTCTCGTACGTAGAACCGCATATATATATATATATCTATATATATATATATATATATATATATATATATATATATATATATATATATATCATCTAATGTCTCACAAACCAACACCATTAATTATTCACACATACACATGTATATACATATACAATTTCTCCTACATATGTTGCCTTTGGTGCCTCCGGAGCACGATGAAAAGTGGTTCATGGAGGCGGTAGCGGGTAATAGTATTCTCCTTTGGGATCTATGACCTGGTCGAGCAAAAATCCGGCTATTTCCTCTTGAAGTGCTAGTATGCGGTCCGATGGTAGGAGCTTATCTCGCACCGATCTGAACTGTTAAAAAGGAGATCAATATGCATGTGTGTTAGTTGTGTGACTAGATATCGATAATGGTGTGAATAGTGTTCTGACAAACGTACCCAGTCCTGTCTATCAGATCTGCTCCTTTCGCACATCATCATGCGAATGTTCTCGCAAACGTAGAATGCACACAGATTATTCACCGGCGCCTGCTTCAGGGCCTCATCAGATAATGATTAATCAAGCATGATAATTAATTAATAATATTGAAACAAGAATTAAAGAGATGGTAGCTAGCTAGTACAACTTAATTACTTACCTTGGGTCGATGCCAAAACAACTTTTTTGCCCACTTGCCTGGAGTCACCTTGATGAACTTTGTCCATGCCCTGCCCGCCGGCAAAGAAAATTAATAAAGGGGTTATTAAATAGTTCATATTAGGAAATGACGAACTAATAATTAATAGGCCAAGATATAGTTAATAATGATTGAAATTACCTGTTGACTATCCCTTCACGATGGTGTAGTCTTTATCTTCTTTAGTTAGTGAGTCCAGTAATTCAACTTTTCCTTCCTCAACTTTAATGTCTAACAAGACCCAGTGCCAACTGCATACGCACACGTTTGCATGTTTTAATTAAGCGGGCATGTGCATAAAATTAATTAACTACCGTAAACCGTATACACTTAATTAGTAACATCTAGCTAGCTAGTAAGCAAAAAAACAGAATTTGTAGTACAAGACAGTGTGACTCACGGGAAGTTGTAAGGAAGTACTATATCTTCATTGCTATTGAGGCGCTTCAAAAACTCTAGCATGCTTTGCTCTACAGCATCTTGACAATATTCAATCTGCCATATGTCCTCATTAATGGTATTTGGGTCAATGAACCCAACGCCATAGCGTCCAGCTTTTTTCATTTCATACATCTTCATCCTGCATATAATACCATAGAAAAAGAATATAGTGAGGATAATTACATGTAATGATTGCTCAAAATTATCACTACATAACTAGCTTGAGACTTAAATTACGTAAAGAAATCACTTACAGACAATAGCAACTCGGCGATTTATAGACTTGTCGAGTGCGTCTTGATTGTATAACTAAAATAGTTCTGGATACCCAACGGCCAGAGCTTTCTCATGGTAATAATGCTCATGCTTGACATTCACCATGAGGGACTCTCGATTGGAAATCTTGGTAATGTTCATGTACCATTGATGCAATTGATACATTCTCGTTGGGAGGTCCTTGACCTTATGCGGATGGACCAAAGGTTGGCCCCGGACATATTTCCATGCTATTTCCGATTCTCTAAGCGTAGGCATGGGCTCGATTTCGAGGAGTTGTCCAACAGAGATATTGAGCATTTGAGCCTGCATTATGATCCTCCGTTATTACCACATCACCATGCTGGGGAACGCTAACGGTTTGCCCACAATAATATTTGGCGCACGTACTACCCCTCTCATATGTTGTTGGCACAACAAGCGGGGGGATCGCTTACTTTACTGCCCTCCTAAGCGGGAATGGTTTTCCCGCATTTTTTGCCACCGCTTGTTGGCTCGAGCTCGAGCTCGCTTCCTTCTTTAGCCGTTCTCGATGTAGTTTCCTGATTTGGCACTCATAGTCCGAGTCAACAGGCTTGGGAGCTGGTTCTCTAGCCATACGAATGAAGTGGTCAATTACTTTCTCAGGCACTTTCTCCTTTGGCGTCTATGCCGGTTTCGGTCCAAAATGGGCGTCCACTTGGGCTTGCACTATGGCTGCGTTTTGCTCCTTAGTCATGTCGTAAGGCCTCTGAGGAAGAGGAGCGAGGCTTGGACCATATTTATATCGCTTGTGTCACTTTGCATTTCCTGAACTACCTCGACTCGTATCACTACGCACCAAAGCTGTGGCATGTCTCTTCTGCGATTCTTTGAGGCCAGGCGGAGACGGCTGACGTGGAGTTGGACCAGGAGAAGTGGCTGACGATGTGCTTGGACTTGAAGCGGGAGGTGTGGCACGACCACGGTGCCGGACTTGAAACCGGAGAAGTGGCATGACGCTGTGCCGGACTTGAAACTGGAGGAGTCAGCTCACGCGTTCGGGGACTTGGAGAAGGTGGCGGACTTCGAGGAGGAGTTGTCTCACGCGTTCGTGGACTTGGAGGAGCGGGAGTCTGCTAACTCGGTGGCGGACTTCGAGGAGGAGTCGGCAGACGACGTGGTGTCGGTGGACTTCGAAAGATGATGCAATCCTTTCTCCATAGGATGATATGATGTATGGCCTCTCCCAGTGTGCACTCGTCTTCACCTCCAGGAATGTCAAGCGTTAGCCCAGAATATGGGTGCACTACCTCATCAACCATGACACGAGCATAGCCCTCTGGACTCGGGATGCAATGGTAGGTTGCTTCGGGGTAATCGGAAAAAAGCAACGCCGTCCGCCACCTTCATGGATATGTTCTTCATTTTGGAGTGTAGCTCACGCTTAGTGTTCTCTATGATGTCATCCACGAGGGTATGTATCTAGCGATTGTCGCCTGGGCAGAACCAACGCTGCTTCTCGGCATGGATGGGATGGTGCTATCCAATGCGGGCGATCATCTGCTTCCCGCTGCCGCCGCCGAGACCCCTTTCTGGCTAAGTGAGTCGATCTGCTGCTGCTGCTGGAATTTGAGTGCCAGTCCACGTGCCTTGCTTCTAGGCCTTGAAGGCGTTCTGCGTCCTGCTTCCTCTGCTCCTCCTCCAGCTTCCTCTTCTTCTCCTCCTCCATCTTCTTTCTTGCACGGGACCTATAGTCGTCATTCCAGTCCGAAAAGCCCTCATACCAGGGAATAACGCCCATGCCTCGTGTTCTTCCCGGGTGTTCAGGATTTCCCAGGGCGCGCGTAAGCTCGTCGTTCTCTCTGTTGGGCGTGAACACCCCCGCTCGAGCTTCTTCTATTGCGTCAAGTATCTTTTGTTCGGCTCCTTTTAGACTTGCCTTCTTCGAAACCAGGCCTGTCTTTGGGTCCAACTCCCCCATGCGCATAGAACCAAGTTACTCGCACTGGGGGCCAGCTCCTAGTAATCGGAGTGACCCCTGCACCCTCCATCTCTTGCTCAGACTTATCCCACTTAGGCATTCCCACCGCGTAGCCACCTGGACCCAGCCTATGGAACTGCGTCTTTCTTGCGGCATTTGCCTTGTTTTTCATCGACCGTTCCTTAGATAATTCTGAATCCTTAAAGGTCACGAAATCGTCCCAGTGTTCTCTTTGCTTCTCCAGTGTTCCCTTGAAATCTGGAGTCTTCCTTTCATTAGCGAGGTATACAGTTTTCTTGTGGGTGTTGAATGCAATTGCCATCTTCTTAAGAGCAGCGGCCTTGACTTTCTCCACATTTGCTTTAGTGAAATGATCTGGTAGGATGAAATGTTCCATCAGAGATTTCACCAGGTCTTTTGGCTCTGTAAATGACCCAAGTGACACACAGACGCTTAGTCTTTGGCTCTTTCCATTCTTGAATTAATGGAGATCGAGTTTGTCCTTCATAAGAACTCCGCACCGACGAGTCCACTTGTCCGCAACGTTCTTAGGCGTGAGGGTTCGCCACTAAGTTTGAGTGGATTCGATGTTGTACTTTACACCATCCTTCAACAATCTACCTGGGCCTCGCTTTGTCTTGCTGTCTGTAGAAGCAGATTTGCTTGATCCGGAGGGCTGAAAGAAGAAAGATCGATTCGTTAATATATCTTCAATAAAAACATGTGATGATCACCAGGATGCATGCTTATATAAATATACCTCGCCGGTAGTCTTTGTTATTTGAAGATCAGCATTGTCTGTGTCATCACAAACATTGTCTGTGTCATCATAATCATAGTTCATGACTTCATCAGCTCGGTCGTCGAGATTGAATATCTTTTCATCACCCTCTCCGGTATTGTTCAGATATTGGGAGCCGTCATCTTCATTCAGATCATCTAGCCTGTGAGGGATGCGTATGATGTCGAACAATTCCTCTTCTCTCTCTCTGCCGGTATTGTCCGCCATAGCTTTTACTTTACTAATTAATACATAAGAAATATAAAACAATTTAGTATTCAAATTACAATGCATGGATGCAATTAATCAATAAGGAAAAACTGAATCTCGAATACATCGTCTCGAATATATAATCTGAATACATCATCGTCTTAATATATATAATCTAGAATACATCGTCTGATATTATATATCGAATACATCACTGGCTAGGTACCTAATAAAGATCGAGTACTACGAAGAATCTAGGGCGCCACTCGCGGTTCACGGGTGCGGCGGTGCACACCCAAAGAGAAGGAACCATCACAGGATCATATCTCCGGTCATCTGCCCAAAGAACCCGCCAAGTAGTGGAGAACCTGACGTCGTCCATAGCAGCCATGTAGCGATGGACGTGCTCATCTTCCTCCCTGACACGACGACGCACCACCTCCGGCGGGGCCGGCTGCCTCTGCACCGAATGTGGCCCACGCGAACGCCACCAAAGAAGACCAGGGTCGATGATGGGACCCGAGGTCGGGTTCCTCACCAAGTGGGCGCCCCTCCAGATAGCGCCTCCCAGTGCCAGCCCGACAGAGCCCAGTCCCGGACATGGGTCCTCTAAAACAGGGCGATAAATGCAAAGCGAATTGACAGCGAGGATCTGAGGGGGCATATCGTCGAGAACAAATACTATATGCCCATAAAAAGTAACATTTTTAAATGATTGGATTGTGATAACTGAAATTCTATATATATGCAAATTCTAACAATTTTACATTAATCTAATTCATCTAACTAAAACTAATTCTAAAATTTCATGATTATATAACTAACATTTCTATAACAATTCTAATATTTTTATAACTAAAAAACAGAAAAATTGCTAACATTTCTATAAATATTTCTATAACTAAAAAACAGAAAACATTTATAACATTTCTATATAACTAACATTTCTAATATTTATATAACTAAAAATAGAATAATTTCTAACATTTCTATAACTAAAAACAGAAAAATTATAACAAACAAACTAATGTGTGTGTGTGTGTAGTGTGTGTGTGTGTGTGTGTGTGTTGTGTGTGTGTGTGTAGTGTGTGTGTGTGTGTGTGTGTGTGTGTGTGTGGACATGGCGGCGGGCGAGCTCATCACGAGGCTGACGACGGGCGGCGACGATGGGGGCGATGGGACAGCGGCGACGACGGCGGGCGGCGACGGATGACGGTCTTGGGCGATTAATGGGCGGGCGCTGGCGCAAGGACGGGGCTGCAACGGGACGACGGGACGGGATGGGCGACATCGACGTGGCGAGGAAGGACGAGGGATCGGGACGGCCGGGTCGGCGTGAAGCGAAGTATGGCGATGTCGACGGGACTCGGCTGATCGCAAGGTGGTAGCGACGGAGGAGGAAGCAGAGGGAAGAAACAGAGAGAACTGAATTTTTTCAAGTGTTGTATATATGATGGACCTTTAGTATCGGTTGGAGCCACCAACCGGTACTAAAAATCTACTGTTTTGGCCAAGCGGCGGGAAGCGCCCCTTTAAATCTGGGTGGTGGCTCCAACCCCGGTACTAAAGAGTCTTTAGTACCGGTTGGAGCCACGACCAGTACTAAAGGGGGTGCGCTCCGGTGGTGCGCAAGTTTAGTCCCACCTCGCTACCGAGGGGCTACCGCCTTTGGTTTATAAGCCCCAGTCTTGGTAGCTCTCTTGAGCTCCTCTCCCTAAGCAGGCCTCTTGGGCCTACATCCTCTTCTCGCCTGTGGGCCCTCAAGCCTTTGCGGGCTGCATCCCAGCCCAACTAAAGGTTGTGTTCCTAGTCGTATGCAGGCCGCTTTGGCCCAAGAGAGGTAGCGGGCTTTTATTTTCTTAATTTTTTTTTGCTTTATTTATTTTTGTTTTATTTATTTTTGAGTTGTTTTTGCTGTATTTAGAGTTTCTTTGTGAATATTTTTGCTTTAGGTACAAAAATTACAAACTTTCTGTTAGTGCGGTAGTTTTCAAATTTGAATAGTTTAAATTTTGAATTATTTGAAATTTGTGTGAATCACTAGTTTGTGAATAACTTAACTTTGAATTTTTTTTTTCAGTGATTCTTTTTTCTTATGTTTAATATTAGTGTGTTTTATCATTATATTCAATTTGGTAATGCTTAGGTTATTTAAAAAATGAAATGCCTTTGTAACAGTTCAATTTTTGTCGGAAACCCTGATACTTCGAAAGAGATTGTCCATTTTGTACACGAAGTGTATTCAGTTTTTGCTGTAACCCTCTCTACTTTTTTGCACATGCTATTTGTATGAAATTATGATACCATGCCAACTTTCAACCTTTTCTGAGTTCATTTGAAATGCTTTTCAATTTCAGGGTCATTTAATTTGGAAAAAAATCAAGTAAATGCATGAAAAGAATTTGTTTGCACATAAAATTTCTTCGCGTTTCAAATGCCAAAACACATAACTACCCTAACTATTACAGACATTCCCTCATGGGTGTGAAACACAGAAGAAAGTGATTATAGTGAAGCCGATCACATCCCAGATCTTTGGGTGTGAAACTTTTTCTTCGCGTGTGTCCCTTTGCGCCGTAGCCATGGAAAATCTTTATCATTTAACTGGATGCTCGGGTCAATATTCACTGTGAATGAAGCAATTTCATCAAGCATTTCATAATCTTGACATATGTCCTGCCTTGTCATCCACTCCCATGATGTTTCTTTTTCCGGAAAAGAACTATGTGGTGCTTTGGCTCGTCAGTATGATCCATTAAGCTTCCTTATCTTTTCTTTTTCTCGGCCTGGTAGACATGTCTTTCACATAAAAACCTCAAGCGCCACATCATTGGCTAGGACGAATGGTTAGATACTGCATACACAAGATTGTTGAGATCCTTTGTTGTCATTCCGTCTTTGCGGGTCTTCCGTTACCACCTGCCTCGTGTCATATTGACCCATTTGCAATCAAAACAAAGGGACCTTCAAATCACCTGATCCATAGTTAAGTTCCCATATGTCCTCTATGTAACCATAATATGTTTCCTTTCCCGTGTTGGTTGTTGCATCAAAGCGGACACCACTGTTTTGGTTGGTCCTCTTCTTATCTTGGGCGATCGTGTAAAATGTATTTCCATTTATCTGGTACCCTTTGAAAGTCATTATATTCGAAGATGGTAACTGGGACAGCGAGTACAGGTCATTTTGAATATCGCCATCATTCAGGGCACGTTTCTGCAACCAACCGGCGAAAGTCCTTGTTTGTTCGCGTGTAATCCAGTCGTCAGACTTCTCCGGGTGTTTGGACTGTAGAAAATTCTTGTGTTCCTCCATATACGGAGCCACCAAGGCGGAATTCTGTAGAACTGTAGTGTGCTTCAAAGTGAGAGAATGCCCGTCCATACATATTATTTGATGCCCTCCTAGCGTGCCTTTTCCTTCCAAGTCTGCCCTTATGCCATGATTCAAGAACACCAATCGGCTTAAGGTCAGGAATAAAGTCAATACAAAACTCGATGACCTCCTCATTTTCATGGCCCTTCGAGATGCTTCCTTCCGCCTAGCACGGTTATGAACATATTTCTTCAAGACTCCCATGAACCTTTCAAAGGGGAACATATTGTGTAGAAATACAGGACCCAAAACGTTAATCTCTTCAAGAAGGTGAACTAGGACGCGTGCGTCATGATGTTGAAGAAGGATGGTGGGAACACCAACTTCAAACCGACAAGACATTGCACCAAATCATTCTCAGAACCTTGGTATGATTTCTGGATCGACATTACTCCGAGAGATTGCATTGAGGAATGCACATAGCTTCACAATGGCTAATCGAACGCTTTTCCGTAGAAGCCCCTCAATGCAACCGGAAGGAGTTGCATCATAATCACGTGGCGATCATGAGACTTTAGGTTCCGGAACTTTTTCTGCCATATTTATTATTCCTTTTATATTCGATGAGAAGCCGACGGTACCTTCATGCTTTGAAAGGCATTCAAGAAGATTTCCTTCTCTTCTTTGGTAAGAGCGTAGCTGGCCCGACCTCGATGTATGTCGCCTTTTCCGTGCATACGTTGCTTTGGTCCTCCGTGCCTCTGGTGTATCTTTTGTCTTCCCATACACGCCCAAAAAGCCAAGCAGGGTCACGCAAAGATTCTTCGTCACGTGCATCACGCCGATTCAAGGAGCGGACCTCTAGGTCTTTCCAATATGGTAGGTCCCAAAATATAGATTTCTTCTTCCACATGGGTGCGCGTCCGTCAGCGTCCTTCGGAATAGGTTGTCCGCCAGGACCCTTTCCAAAGATTACCTTCAAATCCTTGACCATATCATGTACATCAGCACCAGTACGGTGGCGAGGCTTTGTCCGGTGATCCTCCTCACCTTTAAAATGCTTGCCTTCCTTTCTTACGGGATGCCTTGTCGGAAGAAATCGACGATGTCCCAGGTACACATTCTTCCTACAACTATCCAAATATATACTGTCGGTATCATCCAAACAGTGCATGCATCCGCGGTATCCCTTGTTTGTCTGTCCTGAAAGGTTACTAAGAGCAGGCCAATCATTGATGGTCACGAACAACAACGCCTTTAGGTCAAATTCTTCATGTTGGTGCTCATCCCACGCACGCATACACTGCTCCATTCCACAGTTGTAATAGTTCTTCAACTAATGGCCTTAGGTACACATCAATGTCGTTCTTGGGTTGCTTAGGGCCTTGGATGAGCACCTTGGCATCATAATGAACTTCCGCTTCATGCACAACCAAGGAGGAAGGTTATACAAACATAGAGTCACAGGTCACGTGCTATGGTTCTTTGCTCTGCTTCCCCAAAAGGATTAATGCCATCCGCGCTTAGACCAAACCATACATTCCTTGGGTCACCTACAAACTCCTCCCAAGATTTTCTCTCGATTTTTCTCCACTGCGAACCGCTCACCGGTACTCTCAACTTTCCGTCTTTCTTACGGTCTTCTGCGTGCCACCGCCATCGCTTTCGCATGCTCTTTTGTTTTGGAACAAAAGCGTTTCAAGCTGTGGTATTATAGGAGCATACCACATCACCTTGGCAGGAATCTTCTTCCGGGCGCTCGCCCTCGACATCACCAGTGGTCATCGATGATCTTATAACGCAATGCACCGCATACCGGGCAAGCGTTCAAATCCTCATACTCACCGCGGTAGATGATGCAATCATTAGGGCATGCATGTATCTTTTGCACCTCTAACCCTAGAGGACAGACAGCCTTCTTTGCTTCATACGTACTCTCGGGCAATTCGTTGTCCTTTGGAAGCATATTCTTTATCATTACCAGCAACTTTCCAAATCCCTTGTCAGATACACCATTCTTTGCCTTCCATTGCAGCAATTCAAGTGTGGTGCCCAACTTTTTTTGTCAGCTTCGCAATTCGGTTACAACAATTTCTTGTGATCCTCTAACATGCACCGCAACTTCGTCCTCTCCATCACTTGCGCAGTTTCTCTTTGCATCGGCAATGGCCCGACCTAGATCATCGGCCGGGCTCATCCGATGGCTCTTCTTCACTTCTTCCTGCATTGCCGCTCAGCTTCTTCCCCCATTGTTGTATCATCGTATTCAGGGAACCCATGGCCAGGATAGCCGTAAATGCGTCCTCTTCTTCTTCATTGTCTTCCATCATAACCCCTATTTCTCCGTGCTTGGTCCAAACATTATAGTGGGGCATCAAACCGGACTTAAATAGGTGGACGTGAATGGTTTTTGACGTAGAGTAACTGTGACCATTCTTACAGCCAGCACATGGACAAGGCATAAAACCGTCCACCCGCTTGTTTGCCTCAGCGGCCCGCAGAAAAGTATGCATGCCATTAATGAACTCGGGAGAGCATCGGTCATCATACATCCATTGTCGGCTCATCTTCATTACACAACACCAAATAGACCAAATTAATACAAGTTTATACGTAAAGTTCATACATAAAGTTCATACATAAAGTTCATATACAGCACTTAATTAAATGCAACATACAAATAACTCTCTAGCTAAAGAATTTAAATGCAACAACAAATGCGATGAAGACCGCAACTAAGGTAACAATTGATCCAACAACATAATGATACCAAGCCACATTATCAATGGCATATTTTCTAATCTTTCTAATCTTCAACCTCATTTTCTCCATCTTGATCTTGTGATCATCGACGACATCGGCAACATGCAACTCCAATTCCATCTTCTCCCACTTAATTCTTTTCAATTTTTCTTTCAAATACTTGTTTTCTCTTTCAACTAAATTTAACCTCTCGACAATAGGGTCAGGTTGAATTTCCTTCACATACCTCCTAGATAAAAATATCTATGTCAACTTGATGGGCATAATTTGTCATAAACACGAAATGCAACAACTAGTTTTAAAAGAGAATATACCACATCCGAATCATAACAAGGACGAGGGCCAACGGGGACGGATATCAAAACCATGGCACTATGTATAACAAACAATGTACGGGTAAGATAATTATAACAAATAATCTCCGAAAGTGTCTGTTGGGTTGGCACGAATCGAGACTGGGATTTGTCACTCCGTGTGACGGAGAGGTATCTTCAGGCCCACTCATGAGGACATCATCATAATGTGCACAATGTGACCAAGGGGTTGATCACGGGATGATGTGTTACGTAATCAGTAAAGAGACTTGCCGGTAACTAGATTGAACAAGGTATCGGATACCTATGATGGAATCTCGGGCAAGTACTATACCGCTAGACAAAGGGAATTGTATTCGGGATCGATTGAGTCCTTGACATCGTGGTTCATCCGATGAGATCATCATGGAACATGTAGGAGCCAACATGGGTATCCAGATCCCGCTGTTGGTTATTGACCGGAGAACGTCTCGGTCATGTACGCATGGTTCCCGAACTCATAGGGTCTACACACTTAAGGTTCGATGGCGCTTAGGGTTATAAAGGAAGTTTGTATGTGGTTACCGAATGTTGTTTGGAGTCCGGATGAGATCCCGGATGTCACGAGGAGTTCCGGAATGGTTCGAGGTAAAGAATTATATATGGGAAGTCCTGTTTGGTCATCGGAAAAGTTTCGGTTTTATCGGTAATGTCTGGGACCACCGGGAGGGTCCCGGGGTCCACCAAGTGGGGCCACCATCCTCGGAGGGCTGCATGGGCCAAGTGTGGGAGGGACCAGCCCTGTGGGCTGGTCGCGCCCAAGAGGCCCATGCGCCAAGAGATAAGATAAAGGGAGAGTCCTAAAGGGGAAGGCACCTCCTAGGTGCCTTAGGGAGGATGGACTCCTCCCGGCCGCACCCTTCCTTGGAGGAAGGGCCAAGGCTGCGCCTCCCCTCTCCTTTGCCCCTATATATAGTGGAGGGAGGAAGGGCAGCCGCACCTGAGTCCTCGGGCGCCTCCTCCCTCCCGTGACACCTCCTCCTCTCCCAAGCAGTGCTTGGCGGCCTGCAGGATTGCCACGCCTCCACCACCACCACGCCGTTGTCAGCTGCTTTGGATGGAGTCTTCCTCAACCTCTCCCTCTCTCCTTGCTGGATCAAGGCATGGGAGACATCACCCGGGCTGTACGTGTGTTGAGCGCAGAGGTGCCGTCTGCTCGCACTAGGATCATCGGTGATTCGAATCACGACGAGTACGACTACATCAACCCCGTTCACTTGAACGCTTCCGCTTAGCGATCTACAAGGGTATGTAGATGCACTCTCCTTCCACTCGTTGCTAGTCTCTCCATGGATAGATCTTGGTGACACGTAGGAAAATTTTGAATTTCTGCTACGTTCCCCAACAGTGGTATCAGAGCTAGGTCTATTGCATACTTTCTATGCACGAGTAGAACACAAGTTGTTGTGGGCGTTGATTTTGTTCAATATGCTTGCCGTTACTAGTCCAATCTTGTTTCGACGGTATTGTGGGATGAAGCGGCCCGGACCGACCTTACACGCATTTTACGTGAGACAAAGTTCCACCGATCGACATGCACTTGGTGCATAAGGTGGCTAGCGGGTGCCGCTCTCCCACTTTAGTCGGAACGGATTCGATGGAAAGGGTCCTTATGAAGGGTAAATAGCAATTGACATATCACGTTATGGTTTTGCGTAGGTAAGAAAGCGTTCTTGCTAGAAACCCATAGCAGCCACATAAAACATGCAAACAACAATTAGAGGACGCCTAACTTGTTTTTGCGAGGGTATGCTATGTGATGTGATATGGCCAAGAAGAATGTGATGAATGATATGTGATGTATGAGATTGATCATGTTCTTGTAATAGGAATCACGACTTGCATGTCGATGAGTATGACAACCGGCGAGCCATAGGAGTTGTCTTTATTTATTGTATGACCTGCGTGTCGTTAAACAACGCCATGTAATTACTTTACTTTATTGCTAACCGTAGCCATAGTAGTAGAAGTAATAGTTGGCGAGACAACTTCATGGAGACACGATGATGGAGATCATGATGATGGAGATCATGGTGTCATGCCGGTGACGATGATGATCATGGAGCCCGAAGATGGAGATCAAAAGGAGCAAAATGATATTGGCCATATCATGTCACTATTTGATTGCATGTGATGTTTATCATGTTTATGCATCTTATTTGCTTAGAACGACGGTAGTAAATAAGATGATCCCTCATTAAAATTTCAAGAAGGTGTTCCCCCTAGCGTGTGCACCGTTAAAGTTAAATGGTTTCAAAGCACCACGTGATGATCGGGTGTGATAGATTCTTACATTCACATACAACGGGTGTAAGCCAGATTTACACACGCAGTAACACTTAGGTTAACTTGACGAGCCTAGCATGTACGGACATGGCCTCGTAACACAAGAGACCGAAAAGGTCGAGCATGAGTCGGTATGGTGGATACGATCAACATGAAGATGTTCACCGATGATGACTAGTCCGTCTCACGTGATGATCGGACACGGCCTAGTTGACTCGGATCATGTAATCACTTAGATGACTGGGAGGGATGTCTATACGAGTGGGAGTTCATTAGATGAACTTAATTATCCCGAACATAGTCAAAAGCCCTTTGCTAATTACGTCATAGCTCGCGCTTTAGTTCTCTTTGTTTAGATATGTTCCTAGAGAAAATATAGTTGAAAGTTGACAAAGAGCAATTATGCGGTCGAGAAAGCTTATGTCCTTAATGCACCGCTCGGTGTCTTTGGACCTCGAGCGTGGTCTGTGGATGTTGCAAACATCTCGACACACACGTTTTGATGACTACGTGATAGTTCGGTAATGTTAAACGGCTTAGAATTGAGGCACCAAAGACGTTTTTGAAACGTCAGGAACATATGAGATGTTACGAGGGCTGAAATTGGGATTTCAGGCTCGTGCCCACGTCAAGAGGTATGAGACCTCCGATGAGTTTTCTAGCCTACAAACTAAGGGAGAAGATCTCAATCGTTGAGCTTGTACTCAGATTGTGCAGGTACAACAATCACTTGAATCGAATGGGAGTTAATCTTCCAGATGAGATAGTGATGTTTCTCCAAAGAGATTGCCACCAAGCTACTAGAGCTTCGTGATGAACTATAACATATCAGGGATAGATATGATGATCCTTGAAGTGTTCGCGATGTTTGACACCGCGAAAGTAGAAGTCAAGTAGGAGCATCAATTGTTGATGGTTGGTAAAACCACTAGTTTCAAGAAGGGCAAGGGCAACAAGAGATACTTCATGAAAGCGGCGAGCGATTCTGCTGCTCTAGTGAAGAAACCCAAGGTTGAACCCAAACCCGAGACTAAGCGCTTCTATAATGAGAGGAACGGACACAGAAGCGGAACCACCCTAGATACTTGGTAGATGAGAAGGCTGGCAAGGTCGATAGAAGTATATTGGATATACATTATGTTAATGTGTACTTTACTAGTACTCCTAGTAGCACCAGGGTATTAGATACCGGTTCGGTTGCTAAGTGTTAGTAACTCGAAATAAAAGCTACGGAATAAACGGAGACTAGCTAAAAGTGAGCCTGACGATATGTGTTGGAAGTGTTTCCAAGGTTGATGTGATCAAGCATCGCACGCTCCCTCTACCATCGAGATTGGTGTTAAACCTAAATAATTGTTATTTGGTGTTTGCGTTGAGCATAGACATGATTGGATTATGTCTATCGCAGTACGGTTATTCATTTAAGGAGAATAATGGTTACTCTGTTTATTTGAATAATACCTACAATGGTCTTGCGCCTAAAATGAATGGTTTATTGAAATCTCGATCGTAGTGATACACATTTTCATGCCAAAGGTATAAGATAGTAATGATAGTACCACTGCTTGTGGCACCGCCATTTGAGTCATATTGGTATAAACGCATGAAGAAGCTCCATGTTGATGGATCTTTGGACTCACTCGTTTTTGAAAAGTTTGAGACATGTGAACCATGTCTATTGGTGTATACGCATGAAGAAACTCCATGCAGATGGATCGCTTTGGACTCACTTGATTTTGAATCACTTGAGATATGCAAATCATACCACATGGGCAAGATGACCAAAAGCCTCGGTTTCAGTAGAAGATGGAACAAGATAGCAACTTGTTGGAAGAAACACATTTTGATGTGTGCAGTCCAATGAGTGCTTTGAGGCATGCGATGAATATCGTTATGTTCTTACTTCACGGATGATTTAAGTAGATATCGAGTGTATTTACTTGATGAAACACAAGTCTGAATTATTGAATGGTTCAAGTAGTTTCAGAGTGAAGTTAAAGATCATCGTGACAAGAGGATAAAATGTCTATGATATGATCATAGAGATGAGTATCTGAGTTACGAGCTTTGGCATGCTATTAAGACATTGTGTAAATTGTTTCACAATTAATACCACCTGGAACACCATAGTGTGATGGTGTGTCCGAACATCATAGTTGCACCCTATTGAATATGGTGCGTACCACTATCGTTCATGGGTTAGGCATTAGAGACAACCGCACTCACTATAATAGGGCACCACGTAATTCCGTTGAGACGACACTGTTTGAACTATGGTTTGGAGAAACCTAAGTTGTCGTTTCTTAAAAGGTTTGGGGCTGCGACGCTTATGTGAAAAAGTTTCATCGTGATAAGCTCGAACCCAAAACGGATAAATACATCTTCATAGGACACCCAAAACAGTTGGGTATACCTCCTACCTCAAGATCCGGAAGCAAAAGTAATTGTTTCTAGAAACGGGTCCTTTCTCGAGGAAAAGTTTCTCTCGAAAGAATTGAGTGGGAGGATGGTGGAGACTTGATGAGGTTATTGAACCATCACTTCAACTAGTGTGCAGCAGGCACATGAAGTTGTTCCTGTGGCGCCTACACCAATTGAAGTAGAAGCTTATGATAGTGATCATGAAGTTTTCGGATCAAGTCACCGCCGTACCTCGTGAGGTGACAAGGATGCGTACTACTTGAGTGGTACAGTAATCCTGTCTTGAAGGTCATATTGCTAGATGAACCTACGAGCTATGGAGAAGAGATGATGGGCCCATATTCCGACAAATGGTTGGAAGCCATGAAATCCGAGATAGGATCCATGTATTAGAACAAAGCATGGACTTTGGTGGACTTGCCCGATAGGCAAGCCATTGAGATAAATGGATCTTTAAGAAAAAGACGGGCGTGGGACGGTAATGTCACCGCCTATGAAGCTCAACTTGTGGCGAAGAGTTTTTAACAAGTTCAAGGAGTTGACTACGATGAGATTTTCTCATCCGTAGCGATGCTTAAGTCCGTCGGAATCATGTTAGCATTAGCTGCATTTATGAAATCTGGCGGATGGATGTCAAAACGAAGTTTCCTTACCGGTCTTCGTAAGGAAAGGTTGTATGTGATACAATTAGAAAGTTTTTGTCGATCCTAAGGATGCTAAAAGGTATGTTGGCTCCAATGATCCTTCTAAGGACTGGAGTAAGCATCTCGGAGTTGGAATGTGCGCTTTGATGAGATGATCAAGGATTTTGGGTTTATACAAAGTTTATGAGAAACTTGTATTTCCAAAGAAGTGAGTGGGAGCACTATAGAATTTCTGATGAGTATATGTTGTTGACATATTGTTGATCGTAAATGATGTAGAATTCTGGAAAGCATCTGAGGTTATTTGAAAGGTGTTTTTCAATAGAAAACCTGGATTAAGCTACTTGAACATTGAGCATCAAGATCTATAAGGATAGATCAAAAACGCTTAATGGTACTTTCAAATGAGCACATACCTTGACATAATCTTGAAGGTGTTCAAGATGGATCGGTCAAAGAAGGAGTTCTTGCCTGAGTTGTAAGGTATGAAGTTAAGAGTTAAAGCTCTACCACGGCAGAAAAGAGAGAAAGGACGGTCGCCCCTATATGCTTCAGACGTAGGCTCTATAGTATGCTATGCTGTGTACCGCACCGGAAGTGTGCCTTGCCATGAGTCAGTAAAGGGGTATAAGAATGATCCAGGAATGGGTCATTGGACAGCGGTCAAAATTGTCCTTGAAGTAAATAAAGGACATGTTTCTCGTTTATGGAGGTGATAAAGAGTTTGGCGTAAAGGGTTACGTCGATGCAAGCTTTAACACCTATCCGAATGACTCTGAGTAGCAAACCGGATACGTATAGTGGAGCAACCATTTGGAATAGCTTCAAGTGGAGCGTGGAAGCAGCATTTACAATATGACATAGAAATTGCGAAGTACATACGGATCTGAAATGTTGCGCACCCGTTGACTAAAACCTCTCTCACAAGCAAAACATGATCAAACCTCGTAACTCATTGAGTCTTAATCACATGATGATGTGAACTAGTTTATTGACACTAGTAAACTCTTTGGATGTTGGTCACATGGCGATGTGACCTATCAATGTTAATCACATGGCGATGTGAACTAGATTATTGACTCTAGTGCAAGTGGGAGACTGTTGGAAATATGCCCTAGAGGCAATAATAAATTATTTATTATTATATTTCCTTGTTCATGATAATCGTTTATTATTCATGCTATAATTGTATTGACCGGAAACCGCAATACATGTGTGGATACATAGACAACACCATGTCCCTAGTAAGCCTCTAGTTGACTAGCTCGTTGATCAATAGATGGTTACGGTTTCCTGTCCATGGACACTGGATGTCATTGATAATGGGATCACATCATTAGGAGAATGATGTGATGGACAAGACCCAATCCTAAGCCTAGCATGCATCGTAGTTCGTATGCTAAAGCTTTTCTAAATGTCAAGTATCATTTCCTTAGACCATGAGATTGTGCAACTCCCGGATACCGTAGGGAATGCTTTGGGTGTACCAAACGTCACAACGTAATCGGGTGGCTATAAAGGTGCACTGTGTATCTCCGAAGTGTCTATTGGGTTGGTACTGAATCGAGACTGGATTTGTCACTACGTGTGACGGAGAGGTATCTCTGGGCCCACTCGGTAGGACATCATCATAATGTGCACAATGTGACCAAGGGGTTGATCACGGGATGATGTGTTACAGAGCGAGTAAAGAGACTTGCCGGTAACGAGATTGAACAAGGTATCGGATACCGACGATCGAATCTCGGGCAAGTACAATACCGCTAGACAAAGGGAATTGTATACGGGATCGATTGAGTCCTTGACATCGTGGTTCATCCGATGAGATCATCGTGGAACATGTGGGAGCCAACATGGGTATCCAGATCACGCTGTTGGTTATTGACCGGAGAACGTCTCGGTCATGTCTACATGGTTCCCGAACACGTAGGGTCTACACAATTAAGGTTCGATGGCGCTAGGGTTATAAAGAAAGTTTGTATGTGGTTACCGAATGTTGTTCGAGTCCGGATGAGATCCCGGACGTCACGAGGAGTTCGGAATGGTCCGGAGGTAAAGAATTATATACGGGAAGTCCTGTTTTGGTCACCGGAAAAGTTTCGGGTTTTATCGGTAATGTCAGGACCACCGGGAGGGTCCCGGGTCCACCAAGTGGGGCCACCATCCTCGGAGGGCTGCATGGGCCAAGTGTGGGAGGGACCAGCCCCCAGGTGGGCTGGTGCGCCCCCAAGAGGCCCATGCGCCAAAGAGATAAGATAAAGGAAGAGTCCTAAAGGGAAGGCACCTCCTAGGTGCCTTAGGAGGATGGACTCCTCCTGGCCGCACCCTTCCTTGGAGGAAGGGCCAAGGCTGCGCCTCCCTCTCCCCTTACCCCTATATATAGTGGAGGGAGGGAGGGCAGCCACTGAGTCCCTGGCGCCTCCCTCCCTCTGTGACACCTCCTCCTCTCCCAGTGCTTGGCGAAGCCCTGCAGGATTGCCACGCTCCTCCACCACCACCACGCCGTTGTGCTGCTGCTGGATGGAGTCTTCCTCAACCTCTCCCTCTCTCCTTGCTGGATCAAGGCATGGGAGACGTCACCGGACTGTACGTGTGTTGAACGCGGAGGTGCCGTCCGTTCGGCACTAGGATCATCGGTGATTTGAATCACGACGAGTATGACTCCATCAACCCCGTTCACTTGAACGCTTCCGCTTAGTGATCTACAAGGGTATGTAGATGCACTCTCCTTCCCTCGTTGCTAGTCTCTCCATGGATAGATCTTGGTGACACGTAGGAAAATTTTGAATTTCTGCTACGTTCCCCAACAGTTGCTAACCTTCGTGATCATTTGAATGGATGGGGGCCTTCAAATCTTGACAAATTTTGGGCAAAATTTGTGAGAACCTCGAGGAAGAGAGGGGAAGAACAGAGGAAGTGAGAGGAAAGGGGAAGAACAGAGTGGCTCGGGTGGGCCGAAGGGTTTATAGACGTCGACCTTTAGTACCGGTTCGTGTCACGAACCGGTACTAAAGGTGCCGGAGGGGCCCCAGATCGACAACACCCTGCCACCTCTCTCTTTAGTACCGGTTCGTGGCACGAACCGGTGCTAAAGGTTCTCCACGAACCGGTACTAATGAGAACGGCCGGCTAGCCGTTGGAACCGGCACTAATGGACACATTAGTGCCGGCTCAAAATCAAACCGGCACTAATGTGTCTCATATTAGGTCCTTTTTCTACTAGTGAACAATGGCGGTACAAGTTCAAGCAAAAAGTAAAATAAGGTTCGAGACAACGAAAGTAGAGGTTCAGCTGGGGGCACAACACAACAAGCCCATAGAAATGACAAAGAGTGATGCGCTAATCAGGTTCCAGAGGTGGTGGTGGAGACGGAGGCGTCATACTGCTGGCGGTGGAGCGAAGACCCGCGATGATGAAGTCAATGTTGTCCCGATCGCGCCGCTTGCTAAGCGGTCTCAATAGCTGTAAGAAACCACACATTTTGTAAATTGCATCAGTCACACAACAAGGAATGATGTGTTCCATGACCAACTTATTGCGAGTGTTCCATAGGGTCCACGCGAGGGTACCCATAGCCACCCAAAGAGAAGGGCGCATCATGACTGGAAAGCCAAGGATCTCCCGAAACATATCCGGGATGTTACTATGGCACGACACCCCCTCCCACTATTCACTTTGTGCATTCGGTTTATTCGGTTTACATGGTTTGGTTTATACGTTTTTCTGGTTTGTATGGTATTAATACTTCGGTAAATACGGTATGAAATTAAAATACGGTTTGGTTTCGGTATATACAAAATTATTTCGGTATGGTTTCGGTATATACCATAATAACCAAAGTTGACGCGAATTTGAAAATGACGTAATAATAATATACAAATTTATGACTCAAAACACATACCATTTTACTGAAATAGTATGTAAGTATATATATAAGTATATATGCATGCATTGATTCATCTGTTGATGGTTATGGACGTGCTTAGCATTGTAAAAAGATAAAAATGACTATGTTAAGAAAAAATTACGTGCTTAGTAGTGAATTTGACTCATGTACAAGAAAAATGACAACTTGTATGGTTGTTCATCTCAAGAAATATAAAATTATTTTTACTTCAGTTTATTCGGTTAACCTTTTGGTTTTTCGGTATAGACCATAAAAACCAAAGTTCAAATCGGGATGAAAAGTCCATACCATACCGAAACCAAAAACCACAAAAACCATATAATTAGAACCGCTCGGTTTATTTTTGGTATGATTTTTCGGTTCGGTTTTCAAATGCACAGAGTGACCCACTACATCCTGGAAGCAACTCCATAGGAATATCGTCGTCGGGCAATGGAAGAAAATGTGGTTGGAGTCCTCCGGAACTCCACACAATGGGCAAAGCTCATCACCGGGGCCATTCCGCTTGAGTACTTATGTGCCCGAGGGCAAATGGCCACGTACCCATTGCCAAAGGAAGATGCGAATCTTCATTGGCAACTTAATCTGCCAAAAGACCGTAAGCTCGAGCGGGCCTGGCGCGGCCAAGATGGTGTGGTACAAGGACTTCGTGGAGAATGCGTCACTCGGTTCTTGATGCCATGACAGCGTGTTCGGCTCAAGTGTGGGGGAGTGTAGAGCTATACACTCCAACAACTCCTCCCACTGCTCACGTTCTAGCGTGCCAAAGGTGCGGCGGAAGGCATTCATCCATGCATTTCCCAACAAGGAAGAGTCATTTATAGCAAGTATTCGAGTTTAAAATCCACCACGAACAAATAATCTATTGTGTTTAGACATAACTCAAGTAGTCATTATTATGATTAGTTGCATATTAGAGCGTGTATAATGATGCTATCTTAATTAGGAGTGTCGCATAGGATAAATATTGAGGCGGATGAGTAAAACGGAGTCATCAAAAAATGACGCAGCCACACCCGTCCTCCATTCTTCATGGTTTCAATGACCTCCAAGTTATCAGAGTTTTTCTTTAACTGCTGAGTTAATCACGACGCAGTTGCACCCCACTCTTTGTGCGAGAGAAAGCCCAAATCTTAAGAGTCACAGATTCAGTCGTTAAGACATCCGTAGACCAGTGGATCCTCCCATTACCTCCCGCAATGAGCTTGCCTTTGTCATCCCGCGGGACTGCCCCAACACTACCTCTAAGCATGCCTCCATCAAATGATGCATTCATATATAGTTCGAAGAAACCCTCTTTTTTCGTGGAAGCATTAGGGGAAGAACCAATGACAAAACTGGCCGTAAGCGCATGAATCCCCATAGATATCTGCGTAGCACTTTGAACTTTCTCGCCATGGACCAAATTTACGTCTTTCTCACCACAAGTAGTATCCTGCAATGGCAATCATCTTCAGGACATTCTGATCGAGTTCCCATCATAGATAAACCCTGGGCTGGCAAAAGTAGTAGGTATTCCAGAATCGCCTCCCCAGCACGATCGGTTTTTGCAAGTTGTCTTAATTATTTCGTCCAACCACAACCTCCTCCAAACTTGTCTATCTTGTTTGCAAAGAAAAAGCACGTGCTTTGTGTCTCGTGGACCCGAGCAGCATGACGAGCAATTGAGGGTGAGGCGCAGTCAGCAGAGTGGAAGTGGAGCGGAGGCTGAGGGAGGCGTTAGAGTTTGATTGAGGGCATCTCCAGCCGTTGGCCCCGAGCGTCAAAAAGCGCCTTTGAGGGTGAGCAGCGCAAAAAATGTCCTCATGAAGTCGGCCTCAGTCAGTCGGCCCTAGGCGCGCATTAAAAAAAAAAGATGAGACGTTCGGTGAAGTTATGATAAAAACTAGTTAAATTTCGGCCAAACATGGCAAATTTCGTCTAAACATGGCAAATTTCGGCGAAATTCGCCATTTTCATGACATTAACCTAATCTAAAAAAGAAAGGCGCTGAAGTCGCCGCCATCGCCGTCGTCGTCGGCCTTCTTCTTCCTTGGCGCCCTACTGACCTTGCGTCGCCATGGCGGGCGGCGGCGGCGTTGTCGTCGTCGTCGTCGGCCGCTTAGGACGACGACCCGTCTTCATCGCGGCAGCGTCGGCGCTCTTCGAAGCGAGCGGCGTTACCGCTCCTTCACCTTCTCCGGCGCCTTCTCCATCGCCATAATGGAGTCTGGCGCGCCCATTCTAGGGCCGCGTCGTCGTTGCCGAACTCCGCCTTTCACCGGAAGCCCCAGCTCCGTCTTCACCGGCGCCAGCCCGGCTCCGTCTTCACCGGCGCCTCGCTCCGTCTTTGGCTTGACGAAGCGCGAGGAGCCGACGAGATGAGGCGCCGCCGCTTCTCGTTGATAGCGATCTTGCGGCGCTGCGAAAAGGCTGCCGGCCGAGCGGCGACTTCCGCCGCTGGCTCGGCTTTTGACGCTGGCAGGTACGGAGTGCGGAGGAGGCGACGAGATCGGGAGGAAGAAGAGAGGAGGAGAGCCGAACCTCCTTGGCGCCCGCATGGCCCGGCAGCGTTGGTGCAGCGCTGGGGTACGCAACGGCGAGTCGTTACCGCCTCGAGGTACGTGAGAGCACGCCGGTGTGCGGCGAGGACGCCACTGAAGGTGGCGCCATCGTTTCGCTGCCGCCGACCACCGGCGCGCCGTTGGTGGACGCCATCGCTGCTTGGCGGCGCTCGAAATACGCTGCCTGTGCCGCGCGTGGTTGTCGGCGGCGTCTTTGGGGAGGAGAGTTGGGCATTGGTGAGGGACGCGCGACGATCTCGACCTCCTCGGCGAAATGCCCGGCTTCTCCTGGCGTCCAGGCGGGGGAATGGGTACTTCCCGGCCGAGCCTCCACCCGATGGCGGCGGCGCATGTCCGTGGCGGCGCCGAGATATTCGCTCGAACAGAGTTGGGGACTCACTGCTCATGAGCGAACGGCGGCCGGTTGCCGTCCGCCGCCTCCGGAAGCGTTTCGCCATGGCAACGGGCGGCGGGCTCGGAGAGAAGTAGAGGGAGGGGGCGGCGCCGGGAGAGGCAGTGGAGAGGAGGGTTGGACGGCGGCGAGGGGGGACTGGTCTCGGCACAGGCGAGTGGAGGCCGCTGGCTTTTATAGCCGGGCCGCGCCCGTGTGTACGCGTGCGCGGGAAGGGAGGCGTCGGCGCGCCGCCCCGTGAAGCTCCGCCCGTGAGGAATCAATGACAAGGCTGACCGGCGGCAGCCTTGCCATTGATTCCCCGCGGGAAACCGAGGCTGTTGGGGGAAGACGAGGCGCCGAAGTTGACACGACCGCCCGCGTCTTTTTCGCGCCAAAACAGCTCGCTCCGGTGCCCCCGGGCGCCACCCAGCGTGCCGGGTTCGGGCTGGGTCCGCCGGCGCTGTTTTCGGCCCAAGCCGGCGAAAATCGGGCTCACCAGGGAGCCTTGTTGGCGTTTTTTTGGCCGGTGAAAAGAACGCCGTGAGGCCTTCCTGGGACGCTGGAGATGCCCTGAGCTCTCCCACGACCACGAGGAGTCCTGATGATGATGGAGGCCAAGAGTTGGACGCCTTTTGGCCGGTGATGGAGGAGAGGGTGCACGTCAACCTCCTCAACGGATGATGGAGGCACGTCAACAGGAGCATCGTATGAGGCGCTGCTTCTTCGGCGAGCTGCATGCGCGCGCTACCACGACTGCTCTGCCTCCCTTCGCCCCGCCCACCGTACAAGCTTGGCCCATCATCAGTAATGTCTATGTGTTGCACTAAATGAGCGACAAGTACTACACAACGGAGGGAGTAGTAGTATGTTGATTATGCTTTGCTTGCTTTTGGTTTTATAATTTTGATTAGCAGTAAAGTTAATAATGCTCCTGCATATTTATATTATGCAGAGGAAGCGTTCAACCAGGTCGAGCTGCGGGATCTGCCGCGCCGACAGCGCCATTCTTCACCCCGCTGTTTGGACGACACCGCACGTTTGCCTGTGCGCGGTTGTAACTTTTTTGCTTTTCAAAAAGGAGGTTGAAACCACCGGCCTCTGCATCATTATGATGCACACAACCAAAATTTATTATAATTGATGAAAGCAACAAGGCTTTAAAAGAATGGTTTTAAAAGTTATTCGTAATTTGCAAAATGTTCACGAGTTTGAAAGAATGTCAATGAATTAAAAAAAATGTTCACACATTTAGAAAGTATTTTTTTAAACGTACAGGAATTCAAAAAAAATCTTTTCTAAACATTCAAAATGTGTTCACAAATTGAGAAACTATTTTAAATTCATAAAACTTTCATAAATTCAAAATATATTCATGATTTTTAAAAAATGTTCAAAAGATGAAAAAAAATCTTGAATTAAAAAATGTTTACAAATCTTGAAAAAGTATGTGTTTAGAAAAAATAATCATGATTTAAAAAATGTTTACAAATAAAAAAATTATCATGAAACTGGAAAGATATTCACGAAGTTGAATAATGATGTTCACGAATTTGAAAACTCTTCACTAATTTCAAAAGGAAAAATAAGAATAGAAAAAAGGAAGAAAACCGATGAAAATGCCTAGTATTTTAGAAGACCCTAATGCTTTTTATGTTTGTTCGAGAATGCTTTTATGTCTTTTTTTTTTTTGAGAGAGGAGAATGCTTTTATGTAGGTGGGTCCATCCTACTACCTACACTGACTGGGTGGTTATGGCATCATTAATTCGTTACTGGGCTATGTTTGGCCGGACCACTCGGCGGCATTTATTCTTGGGCCAGCCCAGTCACTGGATTGGATTGGATTGGAGGGAGAGAGACGAGATGGGCGGCCCATACGTGCGGTGCGGTGCGTTTCGTCGCCGTCATCATCTCCCATTATCCATCCCCTCTCTCTCTCTGTTTCTCTTCTTCTTGTTCCTCCTCCCCCGCCATCGCCGGCCAGCCGGCGCTCTGTACTGTACAAATAGAGAGAGAGAGAGAGAGAGAGAGAGAGAGAGAGAGAGGGGTTGAGTGGATGGGGATGAGGGCGCTCGTCTCCGGCCAGCCGGCGCTTCTATGCCCCTCTGCCTCTGCCTCTGGATGGCCGTCGTCTCTGAGCAGCAGCAGCAGCAGGGCTAGGAGAGCACCTTCTGCTTCTGCTTCTTCCTCCTCCTCCCCAAACAGATGGCCATCCCTATCCCTATCCAGCAGCAGGGCTTGGGGAGCCACCATACCCAAGCACGCCGAGCGCCTGCTTCCTCTTCCTCTTCCTCTTGCTGGGCTCTTGGATTTCACAAGGCGGCGCACCCTTCCCACTAGCCTCCACGCGCTGCCTCTTGACGATGCTGATGCTCTTTCCAAGAACAAAAAGGAGGAGGAGGAGGAGGACAATGCTCTCTTGTAAGATTCATTCACTAATTCCCCATCCCACTTTCCCCTTCCCTTCCCTTCCCTTCCCTAGTATTACTACTCTTTGGCTTTCACTGCTAAGTACACACTTAGGAGTTAGGAGGGAAGTAGTACTCTGTTTCCATCTTCACATTCTTCCCACTTCTTCTTATTCTTACTAGACTACACACTTAGGACTTTCTAATAACATACTTACTACTTACTACTCTACTAGGAGTAGTTGTAGTAGGAGGGACCCAATTTTATTTATCTTTCTTGCAACATGCATGGATGCTTAACTCATTCATTCATTCATTCATTATTATATTATATATGCTCAAAGGAACTAACTGAATATCATCATCATCATCATCATCATCATCATCATCTACTCTCCAGTTTCCTTCCTGACTTCCTTCCTTACTTCTCTAAATTACATTATTAGTCTTTACATTTTCTTTCTTTTTGCAACATAACAATGTATGTTTCTGCCTTTTGTAACCTAACAATAACAATAACAATCCAACAACCAATACGCAGCGGCAGCGGCCTTTATCCTGGGACTGTCGGCATCGACCTCATTCTCCTAGCCCTGCCTGCAGTCTTAGGCCAGGCCATCGACCCCATGGCGCAGCTCATGGAGACCGCGTATATCGGCAAATTAGGTTGGTACGCACCTCCTTTCCTTTCCTTTCCTTTCCTTGCGCATCACAATATCGATCATGGCAGTTTAACAGTAAAGTGCTAAAACCTTTATTTATCTATCACCATAAGGCTGTTATACTACAGTGAAACACACACTACAACATTCAGATTGGTATTAGCTCATATGGGAAGGGAAGCTGTAGGAATGTTACTGCCTACATTGTTAATGTGTCTTGCAGATATCCCTGCTGCCTACATTGAAAAAAGAAGCAAGTTGTTAGTTATTCTCTGTCTCAATCTTGGCATTCTCTTCTCAAGGGGCTCTGGAGCTAAGCGTCTGCTGGTATTGGTGTCGCTATTTTCAACATCCTATCCAAGATTTTCAACATCCCCTTGTTGAGCATAGCAACCTCATTTGTGGCCGAGGATATTTCCAAGAATGCTACCAAGCATTCTACTTCAGGTAACAGGAAGATCATCTGATTGATGAATACATATTTAAGTTACTGTGCAGCCCTGCTTCTTCAGACAATGGAACTTAAATAAACTCTCTGCGCCCGTTGCAGGCAAACTGGAGCTGCCATCCGTGTCGTCGGCTTTGGTTTTAGCTGCTGCGATTGGTACAATCGAAGCATTGGCATTGTTCCTAGGATCAGGATTGTTTCTTAAACTAATGGGCGTCTCACCTGTATGTATGTTTAATTGTTTATATCATGATGATGACTGCCTGTTATCATCTTTGAGTTTTTCTTTTTATGGAGTACTGTCTTCTCCTTCCCCTCTTTTTTTTTGCGCATTATTAGGATCCTTAACTGGATTCAGATCAGTGAATTATCTCCACTTGTGCCTGTCAGCAGAAAGCCTAAGTTTACTTACACAGGTCTCTCCGATGTATACATCTGCGCTGGCTCTTTCTTTCGCTGAGAGCCTTAGGAGCACCTGCAAATGTGATTATGTTAGCAGTGCAGGGTATCTTTCGTGGATTCAAGGATACCAAGACTCCCGTACTTTTTATAGGTAATAACTACCTCATCGTTTGCTTATTATTGCCATTGTGTTCTCACCAATTGTGAGTGCAAAAGCTACCCCTTGATGCACATAATGGTGGTGCCCCCCTAAGTTGATGATATTTTCCTCTTATATTCCTGTCAAATATTTTGCAGTAACACACCAGTACTGCCTTTTTTGTGTTTATGTTCCACTTTCCAATGCCAAAGCCCATGAATAGTTTATCATTCACGCATTTGCACATTGATGCTGTTTGTAACCAAGTCTCGTTTGAATTGGAAGTGTTCCATACAGTTATCTGATGTAAAAAAAAAGTCTCCTTTCTTGCAGACTTACTGATTATTTAAAACACCTGTAGGTTTGGGGAATCTTTCAGCTGTAGTCCTTCTTCCGCTACTTATATATGGTTTTAAGCTTGGTATAACAGGAGCCGCAATTTCTACAGTCGCATCCCAGTAAGATTTCTATTAGCTGGGTGTAATCTGAGTTCAAAGAGAATTATGGAAGTCAATTCGACATATACCAGCAAATGTCTCTCCCAGTTTGCTTCCTATATGTTGCTGAAATAATCAAAGGAAATAACTCTTGCTGTTAAACTTGCAACTTACCTTTTTTTTTTCTCATTATCTCGATACGTTTAAATTGCGGCAAACATATGCAGTACTATGAGATTATTGGCTGTTAGCAGACCTACTGATATTGTGGCATGCAGTTTATTAGTTATATGATTACACATGTCATATTTACCATCAAAACATGAAGTGCAGTACTCACAATACTGGGCTGTTGGGTGCCTCACCTTTTTTTGTAGTTTTAATTGGAACAAAAATAGGATGGACCAGTTAGAGCTGTTGGAAATCTCACCTGTTATATGGTTTACAATGCAGGTACATTATTGCCATTTTGCTTATGTGGTCTCTAAGTAAAAGAGCTGTTCTGCTTCCTCCAAGGATGGACCAGTTAGAGTTCGGTGGATATTTAAAATCCGGTGAGTCTATGATCCTACTTGTTCATTGGTCAGTTGTGGACTCATGGTGTAGGCTACTGTAAAAGTTCAGTTCTTCAGATATGTTTCTGTTGGCCTTCAGAGTATGGGTTTTGTACATTCAGATTGCAGTTTACAGCAATCTGATTTTTTTTTCAGTGAATTCCGAGTTTTTCTTAGGCAAAACCTGCAGGCTGTTTTGGCCCTTCTATAGAAGTTTGTCCTCCCGAAATTTCTGTTTATGGCTTCATTTTGCATTTAGTTGGGCCCAGCTCTAGTCAAAGTGCATTCATGTTGGAATGTACACTTGAGCACTTCAAAAACACTTAATTATTTTTGGATACTTAAAGGCCATCCCATGCCCCGACATATGATATGTACTTGAGCAGGCAATAACAGAAATCATTCTACTCATTAAGTAGCTAATGACAGCACACAGTACTCCTGACAATTCAAAAGAAAGAAGATATAGCCACTGATCCGGTATGTTTGTCAGATAAGAAGGCCAACTTGTTATTGATAAAGCTCTCGTACTGTATCTTCTCATGATACATAATCTGACCGCTGGGCAATGGGCAATCATAGATCTTTTTGTCCTTGTTACGCCGATATTATTTGGAGATTGCATGCCATCTTTGCTTGCACTGATGTGCCTGTGCTATTTTTCTCTGTTTTCTTTTTTCTTCCCTTTTTTTCTTTCTCTGTTCACCTGCAGCCTTAATTTTACAATCTCTGTTTTATTGAAATGCTAAGGTGGCATGCTATTGGGAAGAACCCTCTCAATTCTGTTAACTATGACCATCGGTACATCGATGGCTGCTCGACAAGGCCCAACAGCTATGGCTGCTCATCAGATTTGTTTGCAAGTATGGCTTGCTGTATCTCTGCTTGCAGACGCCTTAGCAGTTTCTGCCCAGGTATGTATTTTCAGTTACAGAAATCATCCCTACTGTTAGATCGGCTTCCTTTTGCAGCTGTCCTTCTGTATCAAAATTTCTACAGAAATCATCCCTACTAAATGCATCCTCATAATTTGAACTATTAAATACAAATATCCATAAGTGCATAAGCGCAGGCTAACTTTGCTTGCATTTCTTAGGCTCTGATTGCAAGCTCTTACGCAATACTGGACTACAAAAGGGTCCAGAAGGTTGCGATGTTTGCTCTGCAGGTGATACATACTTCTCCTCTGCATTGTGAAGTTCAATTTATTTGCATGCCCCATTTATATTCTTGGGGATGCAATTGCTGTCTCTTGTGTTGATAGAAAACACCAATTAAATTATTGTCCATTGCAGATAGGACTAGCTAGCGGGTTAGCTTTGGCAGTTGGCCTGTATATCTCATTTGGCAGTATAGCAAAGCTATTTACCAATGACCCTCAGGTCCTAGCGGTTGTGACCTCCTGTGCATTGGTACGCCTTTCCTACTTTGCTGCTTAATTGTTACGTACACGGCACACCATATCTAGCCTTATTCTGAAAAAAAAAGAAAACTTTCGTTTCAGTTTGTCTGTGCCAGTCAACCAGTTAATGCCTTGGCATTCATCTTTGATGGCCTCCATTATGGCGTCTCAGATTTTGACTATGTCGCTCAAGCTACGGTATGGGAACCAGTTCCGACCAGCTTCATATATAGATGTTCTTTCTTCCTATTGGTCATGGATTTCTTGATTTTGTCTGGATTCCACAGATTGTGATTGGGGTGATATCATCGTTGGTCTTGCTATATGCTCCACGTGTGTTTGGCCTGGCCGGAGTTTGGGCTGGTTTGACAACACTCATGGGATTGCGCATGGCTGCAGGCATCCTGAGGTGATCAATTATGCTTCTTGTTTCTTGTTCCGTTACATTAGTCACATCACACCTGTGCAAAGCCGTTACATGCAGCAATATGTTTACTTTTCCTGTAGCCATCATGCAACTGCTTTCTCTTATTTGTTTGTGTTTCTGTTAGTATTAACAATGACATTGGTAATTATAGTTGTTGTAGACTAGGATATTAGCCTTTGGCTTTCAGGGCGGGTGGTCTTTTCTGGGCAGAAATTGTTGTACTTTGCACTTAATAACAATATGATTGCTATATTTTTCTTCTCGTGAAGTACTAATATGTAATGGTATAGTGGTGCCAACACGTTGCTACAGAAATAGTGCCAGATTCTAACTCAACTATACCAGAATTAGTAGAAAATAGACAATTCCCCCAAAGGGCTAGCATATGTTTTTTTCCTACTGCCTCCGTTCCTGAATATAAGTCTTTTAAGAGATTACACTACGGACTACATACGGAGCAAAATGTCTGTATACATCCGTATGTAGTTTGTAGTGGAATCTATAAAAAGACTTATATTTAGGAACGGAGAGGAGTAATCTTGATTAGAGCCTCCACCTGTCATCGCGACTTGATTTGTGTGAAAGTGTTTGTATGGCGTCTTGAATCAAGGGCTTATTTCAGAGCGCCTTGCATCTTCCTTCGGCCAGGATCCGTCAGATAGCATGTGAAGTATTTCATTGTTTCACCATGCTGCCTGATAAGAGAAATTACTGCCATATGAAAAATTCTTCACTTCATTTTCTTGAATATGATCGGTACTTCCCTGCAAAAAAAAACATTGATGTGATGCTCTCATGACATCTCACTGCAAACCGCTGGACAAATGTCAGGTTGCTATGGAAATCAGGACCTTGGTCATTTTTGCATGAGGAACCTGCAGAAACCAAGGTTTGTTAACTATTATTAGTTGTCGTCTTTCATACAACATTATTTTGCAAAAGGAGTTTGATGCAGTACTACTGGCTTATAAGAATGTGAATCAAACTTGGGTTTTTTCTTCTTCTTCACATCACATTATTGTTATGATCCCCTGCGTGGGGCGGGCGGGCCGGGTGTGTTTGAATCGAATATTACAGTTGCAGGCGCAGCCCTTGCATCATAAGAATTCGTGGCGAGCCAGCACAGGTCAGGTCGTAGGGAGAGGTGCAGTTGAGGAATGAAGAAGCACAAGCTAAATCAACAAGCTGCTAAGCTAATTAAGAGGATTGTCATTAGTTTTGTCACTTTTTTTTTGCGTGTGTGTATGTATGTAAATGTAAAGAAGAGGAGGAGGATTATTTCATTTGATGTTGCCAGCATGCAGTTTATTCATTCATTTGTTTGTTCTATCTATAAAACTATGCATTTCTAATGATATGTAAAGTATGGAAGAAATGTGAGTTGTTGGTTCCCCTATGGCTATTCATTTCATTTCACGGAGAAGCTCCATATTGTCTTGGTTTTTATGGTCTCTCCTATTTAGGCTACAGCACCACTCAAAACGAGTCAGACCGCCGGTTCACCGGTTCGATTGTTAGTTTTTTAAGAAATAAAATAATATATGTTAATTAATATATGTTCTAATATAGTGTGAAATAATGGTCAAGTAAAATTATATCCATGTAGTGAACAACAAAATAGCACAACCAACTTGGTTATTGGGCCATGTACAGGCCACACGTACTGCTTACACGACCTTGGATCGAATCCCAATTTCTATCAAAACATTTTTTCTGGTTTTTCCGGTTCAATGACCCGGTTTTCCGATGTAATCTGTACCCCCATGAACTTTGACATTAATAAAGGGTCATGTTTTCTCAAAAAAAAAGGACCATATCCACGCCAACCATCACATGCTCCATCCACTCCTCCAAAGTTATTTGCCGCAACAGAAATGGTACATACATGGGCTCGTCTATACAGGTCATTCAGGGACTTATTTCACCGACAGTACTTGAAGCCATAACATGCAGAGAAGATTTAGGGAGGTATCTAGGAGTTTATGATTCATGACAGACATGTCGTGAACAAGTGGACGGTCATAAGAACAACCGCTATAAAAGGTTTAAGAGTAGGGAGGAGGCAGAGGATGATTACTCCAAGCTCGTGCTAAGAGAGAAGAGCAATCATGAAGTAGGCAAAGGTGCAGGTCTGGTTGGGTTGAGTGGGCCAAAGAACTTGATAATATATATTCGTCCAATTCGTCATCATTGTGGAGTTCAGGTCATCCCGTGCCATGTTAGTACATTGGGTCGATTGTTAGTTCTTTCCAAGATCATTATCTAACACTTATCTGGTTTATCTCCTCTGTAAAATGCAAAGTAGTTCCACTTCATTGGAGAGTGGTAATGTATACCCGCTACATATATGGATTTAGCTCGCATTGCATTTTCAATAACCTGCTCATTTTTCTGACATGCAACGGTAATTTAGCTGCATTGCATAGGAAAAATAGATGCTTAGTTGTGTGCGTTAGAGATATAAATCACACCATCTAGTGACGACTTCAATTGCCAGGCGGGGTGTATGATCTTCTCTAATACATTGCAGTATGGCTTAAGATAGCTGGAAGGTCAATTGTGTATATTATTTGCATCCATTGATCGATGATCTTTGTGTATCATGCAGATGATGTACGGTCACTAGTAGAAAACAAGGCTTTCGTCACAGCCGGATCGGAGCAATAGTCCCGGTTGCGTTACGAACCGGGATTAATGTGAGCATTAGTCCCGGTTCAAGCGGCTAGGGCGTCGGGAAAGCATTAGTCCCGATTCAAATGAGACCTGTAGTCCCGGTTTGAGATACGAACCGGGACTAAAGGGAGGGTGCGATGCCCTTTAGTCCCGGTTCGTATCTCAAACCGGGACTAAAGATTAGACTTTTAGTCCCAGTTTGAGACATGAACCGGGACTAAAGGGTGCGATGCCTTTTAGTCCTGGTTCGTGTCTCAAACCAGGACTAAAGGGGTTCGTGTCTTAAACTCTACCCCCCTGGTGTATTGCCATTTTAGTTTTGAAAAAACAAAATGAAAATGATAAAAACTTAAAAAAAATCCTTCAAGATGTAGTTATATTAATATATCTACTAGTTAGGAAAATAAAAAAGAAATTAAATTTGGACATGTTTTGCAAAAAAATGTTATGAAAAAGTAAAACGGCAATAACTTTTGCATACGATGTCAAAAAAACCGTATAATATATCAAAATTTTCAGCACGAAAATCCGTTTTGCAAATTTTAGAATCCTCAAATTCTAAATGGAAAAAAAGATATGCTCAAATTTCAGTTTTTTTTTAATTTTGGTCAAACTACTTATTCAAGAAATATTAGTGTTACGAAATAATTATTCAAGAATATTAGTGTTACTAAATAATTATTTTAGTTTTTTTAATTTTGGTGAAATCTAGTCAAATTGTGGTCAAACTATTTATTCAAGAAATATTAGTGCTACTAAATAATTATTGGTTTTAAGAATAATAGTTTCAAACTCAAACAGTGTAACGTGTGATTTCATGCTCAACTTCAACTCCTAAGGGTTAATAGGATTGACAGTTTACTATTATCAGGAAAATAACAAATGCAGACTTGGAAACCAGCACACTAGGAGCCTTTGTTTCGTCTCGACTTTTTTTGTTCCATTCAACCGCATTATATCATGATGATAGATATTGTAACGATTACCTCGAACTTGTGTTTGAATAAAGAAAGAATCGTCACACGTACCCCTAAAAACAAACAGCCTGCTCTCTCTAAAAAAAACAAACACCCTGCACGGGAGATCTAACTTAACTTGCACGGGCCGATCCCTCAAAAAAAAAAAGACTTGCGCGGGCCGATGATGGATAGATTTTCTAGGCCCATAAGGCCGCAAACCCGGCCAGCTGAAAGGCACTTGAAATACTCGGGCTTGGCGCCCGAAGGTAACCGTCTCAAGTCAACCAACAGAAGAGCCTTCCTCTTTCTCCCCGTACGTCGCCGGTCGGAGCCGGAGCGCCAAGAAAGAAACCAAGAACCCTCACCCCGTCCGCCCGGCCCCTTCTCTTTCCATCCAAACCCTTATCCTAACTAGAAAGGCAGCAGCATACAAGAGCGCAGCCATGGCGGTGGTCGTAGGGGTCCAATGTATTTTTGGGCCCAGGGCGATGTAAAATAACTCTTTTTCATATTAAACTTTTATACTTATTTTAAACTAAGTGTACCATATTACAATTGTAATTCATATTTTTTATTACTTATCCACATAAAATGTTTTCAAATAAAATTTATATTATTAATTGATATGCCTCTGTAATGTATATAATTGAAAATTTTAATTCTACAAAATGAAAACTTTATGATGTACCAAAACTTTTCTTTATTGTTAAGACAATATTTCATATTTCTATTTCTAATATTGTATAAACGATGTAGTGTATACACATTTGCATATACATGCATGTGTCATATATCTTTTAATATTATATTGTATATTATGATAGAGATTTATAAATTATAAACATACTAACAAATATTTTTATAGCAATTTCTAGTGTATATTAGGCGGTCATATTCATGGAAACTTCTAGGGCACAGAAAATGTGGCTTGCATGATAGGTTCAATAATTCGAAGAACCAAAAATGTTGTTGATTATACTTTTACCCATGATTTGATTACCTAACATGCTTGTTCAGATTCACTTGGTTTGGTTTGGTGCAAATGAGATGCCTAGACGTTTATCAAATTAAAAATTGTGCGTTGGTTTAAACATTGAAATCGAGATATCATAATTTTCATTATGATACTAAGACATGCATCGTAAAGAGAGACTAATGTATTTGAACTCAACTCCGCCAGTCGGATCGGTTTGCTTAAGCATGGTATAACTTATCAGTACGTGGTGTGAACTTATACTTCTGCAAATTGAGGCTCTATTTTATTCATTTAATTATCTTTCAGATGTAATGTATACTCAATAGATCTTACTAGTGTAAGTTTTAGTTGGGCCCCTCCCCTCTTGGGGCCCGGGGCGGTCGCCCCTTTTGCCCGGCCTATGGGCCAGCCCTAGTCCTGGTCTTGGAGACAGGAAAGCTCGAGAGAAATGAAGTCGGGATAGTCCGAGTCTTCACCGTTGGGGTAGTAGTTGATGATCCAACAATGGCCTCCCACCATGAAAGGACGGGAGCAGAGGCTCTCACCGGTGGGCGCCTCTTGCTTGGTGCGCGAGTAGTCATGGACCATCAGCAGGTGGTACCCGCAGACCGCGCTGGTGCCGACGGTCGACGCGGTGGCGGGGCACAGCTCGCCGTCGGCCAAGAAATAAACCAAGAACACTCACCCCGTCCGCCCGGCCCCTTCTCTTTCCATCCAAACCCTTACCCTAACTAGAAGCTGACCCGCGCGCGCAGGCGCAGCCATGGCGGGCGGCCCGCCTCCTTCTCCGTATGGTGGTCCACCGTGGCCGCCTGAGGACCAGTGGTACTGCTACCAGGAGCCGCCGCCGGCACCCTTCTCTATGGTGCCGCGCAACAGCTCTGTGGTGCCCGTGGTGGTACGAGCAGCGCCAGAGTCCTCGTACATCGCCAGGAATAGGAGGCGGGGGAGGAGGGCCACACCTGCAGAGGGGCCGGCTTGTCCCGCCAAGGCCAGCCATCGGCGACCTGCCCTATGAGCTAGCTTATGGGAGATCCTCCCTTCATCGTGGGACAGATCCACGAATGCAACAACATTCTGCATCAGCACACGGATTTACGGCCAGACGACCACATGGTATGTATGTATTGCCTGATCTCTCATCTCTGCTCTCTGCTCTCTCTCTCTCAGATTGCTGGATCAGAATGCATTCTGTTGGATCGAGTTTTGCTAGCTTATATATCAGCTAGCTGATTCTTGTAGCTAACTGCTGAAAAAAAAGAATGTAGGAAGCATGTAAATCGATCTGATTATATGCGGGAGGATTCCATGATGATCCGAATGGTTGACCGACCCTCTTCTGAAAGGTCCCATCGGATCCTTTGGTGG
This sequence comes from Aegilops bicornis, assembly GCA_021605145.1. Classification (NCBI taxonomy): domain Eukaryota; kingdom Viridiplantae; phylum Streptophyta; class Magnoliopsida; order Poales; family Poaceae; genus Aegilops; species Aegilops bicornis. The sequence continues at coordinate 358,502 of JAHIAL010000140.1, forward strand.
GAAGCTACACATGTAGCATGCATATACTGGTCCACGGCACCGAGTGCACGCTCCTCCTGCGCCCGACCGAGTTTGGAACGGAACAGCCCACAACGTTGGTCTCGACTTGTCTCGTGTCCATGCTTGGCACTTGCAGGCCCTTGCAGGCCTCCCCTCCTCGACCACCTGCTCTCTAAATCTTCTACTGCATATTCCCCACGAGTTTGACACCTCACCCACTGTCTCTTTTCTTTTCTTTTCTTTTCTTTTCTTTTGTCGGCCACTCGGTAAACAACGTACCTACTTACTAGCCAGCCCCAAACTGAGTAACATGCGAAGACCCCTGCAGGATTTCATGTGCACGTGCTGCCGCAAACCAAACGATTCTGCCTCGATCTCAACCTAGCTCGTCCATGAAACTAAAGCTCAACTTGCTGGCTCATCTCATGGATTCCGATTTTCCATCATATTCACTTCCTTCTGCAATCTTGAATTTACATTGGAATTTTTCTTCCAACTACTTCTTGACGACCTTGTCAGGGCATGCAAAGGGGTACACTGTACACCTCGCGGGGGCCGGTATTTTAGTGGTGTAAAAACCAATGCACAGTCACATCAGCATGGCCGGTGTGGTTGGTGCCTCGTCTTGGCTAGACGTGGCGGTCTGCCTAGACAAGGACACCCCCTCACGGGCTCGTGGAAAGGTAGCCTCGATCGTAGAGGCCACGACGACTTAGGCTAGTGTTACGCCGAAAATGGTGACCTGTATGCCGGCGACGCCATGGACCTCTCCACCGTGTTCGGTGTTCTGCCAAGACAAGGGCGCCGCCTGACGATGCTGAGAGAAGGTGACTGTTCGCACACCAACACCTCACCGTGTACCCTCGAGGCCGGAGGTGATGCACGGCAGCTCACGTCGAAGGAGATCCGGCCGGAAGCGCGGTACGCAAGCAATCCGGCGGGCGCTTTTGCAGACCCGAAACCTCACATGCCAGGGAGGGACCCCGTCAGGGCGCGTGGCGGCTATGGGATGCTCTAGGCCGGCTTGACCGCCCCTAGGGCCTCGTGGTTCCTTGCCCTGTAAACGAAGAACGAACGAAGAACGAGGAAGAAGAAGAACTAGGGTTAAGGAGAAAAGTTAAAAGATAAAAAGTGGTATATGATTTGATCGATTGTGTGTTGTTCAATCGTCCATCACCCCTTAGGTATATAAGAGGCGGATGGAATTCCCGTACAAGAAAAGGACTCCAAATCACGTTCATATCTTTCCAAAATTAACCGAACTCGGATTTAGGTAAGTCTGAAACATCAGTTTGGTTTTTAGACCCCACAGGCTACAAACGACCTCGGATGATGATGAGCCCAAAAGCAAATTTGACTTTTTCGACGAGACGAACAACTTTCGTGTTGAATGTTTTTCGTTTAAAAGCCATCTTCTATGCCAAAACAATCACGCAAAAACATCTATTTGCTCGCGCTACCCATCAGACATGTGTCTGGTTAGGCACGCCATATTTCGCCTCCTTACAGGGCTGCATTCTGATATCTCTAACTTTCGCATACAAACTCGGATTTGAACGATTTTTATATCAAAATCAACCTTGAAAGTGCTAGTTATCGACTAGAGGAGGGGGGGGGGTGAATAGGCGATTTTTACGGAAGTCTTCAAAACATGGATGATTCAAAGACAAACACTAGAAATGACCTAATGGATATGCAGCGGAAGATAAACTACAACAAGCAAACCATAGTCAAGTATGCAATAATGTGAAAGTACAATGACAAATAGCAGCTTGGTAGTAAGGGTCAAGATGGAAGATAGTATGAAGCCAACCAACGATAGTAGTCAAGCTATGAAATCAAACAGGTATGAAAAATAGGAAATGACTTCACGAAGACAAACTCTAAGTAAAGGGAGGGAGAGGATAGAACCAGTCACTTGTTGAAGACACATGATTTGTTGGACCAGTTCCAGTTGCTGTGACAACTGTACGTCTGGTTAGGGAGGCTGAGATTCAACTCAGAAGACCGCGTCTTCACCTTATTCCCCTTGAGCTAAGGACACACAGTCCTCGCCCAATCACTCTGGTAAGTCTTCAAGGTAGACTCCCGAACCTTCACAAACTGCGTTCACCGGCGATCCACAATGACTCTTGGATGCTCAAAACGCGACGCCTAACCGGCTGGAGGATTCACCGTCCTCAAGTGTAATAAGTCTTGAGGTCACACAGACGTAAAGACTTCTGATGCCTAACACTCTTTGGCTCTGGGTGTTTGGGCTTTGTCCTCGCAAGGATTCCTCTCTCAAAGGCTTCGAGGTGGGTTGCTCTCAAGCGACAAAAGCCGTGCACTAACTCCGAGCAGCCACCAATTTATGGTGTAGGGGTGGACTATTTATAGCCACTAGGCAACCCGACCTGTTATGTCGAAATGACCCTGGGTCACTAAGGAACCGACACGTGTTCCAACGGTCAGATTTCAAACACACACGGTAACTTTTACTTGGGCTACAAGCAAAGCTGACTCATCCAGCTCTGGATAAGATTTGCTCTCATTATCTTCGCTCAAAGACATAGGATTTGGGTTGAGCATCACTTCAGTCATTCTGACTTAGTTCACTTGGACCCCACTTAACAGTGCGGTGGTTCCTATGACTCAACAAAGAAGAAAAAGGAAAAAAAGAAACTACACACAGTCTTGGCTCCATAGTCTTCACTCAATGTCTTCTCATGTCATAGTCTTCAATGTGAATATCTTCGCATGCCACCATGGTCGTCAATGTCTTCATACATTTTTAGGGGTCATCTCCGGTAGGGACACTACCTGCGTTATCCTGCAATTCTCACAAACGCATTAGTCCCTCAACCAAATTTGTCGTCAATACTCCAAAACCAACTAGGGGTGGTACTAGATGCACTTACAAACCTTTTTGACAAGAAAGTTTTCTCATTTGAGGCTTCTCTTAAGGCGTAACCGGCCGAACAGTGCTCTGGATATAAAATCCCAGTGCTTTGGGCATAGTTTCGGCCCTCGAGATGAGATCGGATGGCGATGACCCAAACTTCGAAGATGTTCACCTCGACAATAAGAAACTTTTTTTATGTAGATCACTTCTTCATTTGAAGCCACTTTAATTTAGTTTTTGCATTTGCCAAAATCTGGTGTCAACACATGCCCCCCTGTTTTTCGGCAAAGCTTGCATGCCGAAAAATAATTTGTACGAAGCTTATTCTAAGGACGATGTCAACACTCCATCGGCAATTTATATTCTTAGGACAATAATTATATATCGGCCATATGAGATTAGCAACAAAAGTTAAGCTAATCGAACGTATGATGATTTGGTATAACCTTTCATGATGTAAGAAATTATATTGCATTCATGGATTAAAATAAGCCCATTGAGGGTAACCAATCATACCTAATGACAAATTCCATGGCATAGGCATTAATGGCATAGTTGAAAAATATTGATAATGTGTGAACCGAAAATGTTGAAACGTTCGCTTGGTCCTTCATTGTTTTCACTCTTTTCCTTCTTCACCTCCGCCGCACTTCTGGGAATGGAAGCTTGCACATAATTCTTATTTTGAGTACTTCCTGTTGGAACCCATGGCATATTCCTTTCTTCAAGTTCTTGTGCACTAAGTTTTTGTAATTTCTTCTTTTGCCAATATGATAAGCCAGTGGGCACCCGGCTGTGATTTTGTTTGAAGCAATGACAATTCCTGTTTTACCTTGTGCACTCTCAACTTCTTCTTTTCAGATTTGGCACCTTATTGACTTGCCTCATTGCCATTAGTAGCCAATGTCAATACTTTAATTGGCTCTTTCTCATTTGAGATTAAATCTGAAGTATCACTCTTACAACCATCTTTTTAACGCGATAAACTTGTTTGACCACATGTTTCTTGTTCCTTGAGCTCCGGACTGATTCCTTATGATTGAAACAGTCTTTGACATGTGATTGTTCATCAAATGTTGATCTTCTTGGAGCTGCATAATATTGGCGAGATGGCCTACAATAACATGGAGAATGTGCCCTTGTATCATACCCGTCCCATGATGGATATGGATCTACATGAGCATAGGGAGGCATCCACGGCATTGGCATTGACGGCCCAAAATAAGGATATGAACATGTTGCATTAAAATTCTCACTTTGCCAATACCGATCTTCATACTTGCGCCTTGGGGGTGTTCTTGGTTTCTTTGCATGATTTGACCGATAAGCATTCTTCTCTTCACTCTTCTTTTGATATTTATTCAATACTTCAAATGAAGGTGATTTTGATCTCTTACACTTGTGTTGATTTGACCTTTGTTTTCTTTTGATTTGCTTTCATCGATCATTGGATTTCCTTGCTGCCCCCTAGTCCTTGGCGTCTTCGTTGTAGCTTCGATGGAATTCTTGCCCTCAAGATTGTCTTCATTATGCTCTTCAACAATTTTTTTACTTAAAAGCTTGATCCTGTCACCTCAATTTTTACCTCCTCTTTAAATGGATCGGCTTGAAGCAGCCGATGCAAAAAGTTTTGGCCATCAGGACCAATCGGAATAGACTGGTCATCTCTTGGTGCTCCAACAAATCTCAATCGTCCTTTATCAATGGCCGGTTTGACTATTTGACGAAACATATTGCAATCCTCAAAATTATGCTTGAACGAATGATGTAACCTACAATACATTCGTCCTTGGATTGATAACTTGACATGGTGTAACACCCCGGTAGTCAAGCTATAGTAATCACACACTAATGGTGCCATGTCATCACAATTAATAGTGCTAAACCTCACTTTGATCCAAACCCAATTCAAATTCAAATTTAAAGTAAAGTCAAATAATTAAAAATTTCAAAAGGTAAAATAATAATGTAGGTTGGGTTGAAAATATTTGCTAGCTAATTGTTATGTAAGATTTAACCTTTAAAAAAATACAAGTGCCCCTAAAACATTTTTAAAACTGACCCATAAGGTTTTTATTGAAACAATCTAATTTAAATAGATATGAAAAATATTCAAGTAGTTGAAACTTGTTGGACTAGCCAAAACATAATGTCTAGAATTTAGGTGATACTTTGCACATTTAAGTAAAATCATTTAGTACCGAAACTAACTACAAAACAGTAGCTAAAGAAGAAAACAGAGTAAAAAAAGGGAAAATACTAATAAAAATAAAAGAAACCTAATCTCCTGGGCCACTTGGCCCATTTAGCAAAATGGCCCAGCCACTCCCACTCGTCCCCTTCCTCTCGCTACAGGAGGCATGGGGCCGTGGTAGCCATTCACGGCGCCATGGCCGCGGTGGCAGCTGCTGCTCTCTGCCGCTGCTGCTGCTCCCTATTATTGCTGCTGCTGTTGGGCATGGCCGCCGTGGCTTGTGCCTCGTGCGTGCTAGCCATGGCAAGCACAGCCGAGGCCTGGCATAGCCGCTGCCTCTGTACCAATGGCCGGCCCAGTTAAATTAGTTTTTTGCGTCTCAAAAAAAAGTTAAATTAGTTGCTACTCTATGACATGTAGGTCCCATTTAATTAGGTTAGTTTTAATTATTTGTTTAGATATACAACCTATGACATGCGGGCCACCCTTTCTCTATTTGACCAGTCAAATTGACTTAGTCAAACTCGTATTAAACAATTTCAGAAATTTCAGAAAATCGAATAAACTTCGGAAAATCATAACTAATTCATACTAACTCGGATGAAAATAATTTATATATAAAAAATGATCAGAAAAATATGACGATTCCAAATATGCCTTCCGTTCGTCTGGCACATGTCCTTAGCATAGCGAACATGCAACCGCCCCTCCGTTTCATCAGACCAAAAAAAGGTCAAACATCGAAAATACTTTCCCGGATGTTTCCCCCCTTCGCGAGTATCACAAGTGTGGAACTAGCATGCCCCTTCTCTCTTATTTTTTTTCTTTTTTTCTTTCCTTTCTTATTTTTTTTCTTTTTCTTCTTTTTTATTTTTTTCTCTCATTGTCCGGAGTCTCATCCCGACTTGTGGAGGAATCATAGTCTCCATCATCCTTTCCTCACTTGGACATACTCTAATAATGGATAATGATGATCATTATACTTCTTTTACTTATAACTCAAAAGAAATAAAAATTACAACTCGATACCTATAACATAGTATGATTCTAACTGAATGCCTCTGGCAGTGTATCAGGATGTGCAATGATCTAGCAGAGCAACGATATCAAAAAATGGAAAAGCCATGAAAATATCGTGCTAGCTGTCTTACGATCATGCAAAGCAATATGAAAATGGATGCTCAAGTCAACTATGTGATGGAAGTGTATGGCAATATATCTCAGAATGGCTATGGAAATGCCATAATAGGTAGGTATGGTGGCTGTTTTGAAAAAGGGTATAATAAAGTTTATGCACCAGCGAAAGTTGCGCTGCACAATAGAGGCTAGCAATTATGAAAGTGTGAGAGTGCGTATAATCCATGAACTCGCATTAGTCATAAAGAACTCATGTACTTATTGCAACGATGGCTGAGATTACCCCATATAACTCACTTCTGCTTCGGTACACCCCCCCTTAAACACATCAATGGCTGAGATTACCCCATATCCCTTCATAATAAAGGGCAGTATGGTCTTTTCTTCAAAATACGTAGTCCATGCTAAGAACTCCGTAGAGGCAGGAGGTCAATGTTTTGCGCTGGGCGGCTCACCTGGGCCGCCCATTTGTGGGTCTTGCCCGCTTTCAATGAGAGAAAATCGCAAGGAAAAAAAGAGGGTTATGGGAATCAAACCTGCAAGTTCCAGTTTATGTGCACGCTATGCTAACCACTGCGACTGGAAATCAGTTGTGTTATACTTCTAAGCGCAAATCGTAAATTATGAAACTAAAGGTTGCGGCAAAATTTAAAGAGGATCAAACCGGAGACATCACAACAGTCAACCACGTCAAGAGCCACTATACTAACTGGGATTTGGTGTCCATAAGGGTAGCCTAGTCTATATGAACCATAAGCCGTGAAATTATTTAAAAAACTCAGACCTCATTTTCTTATTGGAAAAGGTAAATATTTTTAGAAACGCGGTAATTTAAAATTTGTGATATTTTAAAGAACTAGAACATTTTGTGAGAAGGTGAACGTGTTTTGGGAATCATAAAGGAACAAAACCGAAAACGATACATTTTTGGAATAGCAAATAATGTTTTGAGAAATACGAACATTTCCAAATTTGCGATTTAAAAAAACTAAAACATTTTGTGAAAACACAAGACTCTCAAACATTTGCTTTACAAAGGAAAAAAACATTGAAAACGAGAAGATTTGTTGTAACAAGGAACTAAACTGAAAACACGAACATTTTTCAAAATTACGAAGAGTCGTTTCAAAGTCCGAACATTTTTTGAAATTCCCCAAATATTTATTTAATCTGCGAACAACTGTTGAAATCAAGAACATTTTTTGAATTTGGGAACAAATTTCCAGCTGTTGGGCATGCCCAACGTTGTCCCCCATACAAAATATGAACAAATTCAAACACCAAACGCACGTTGCATCACGTCTGGCCTGTGTTTTAGAGTTTTCCATCGGGAAAACCCTAGAAAAAGCATATAATGTCTGATACCAACGAAACATGGCATGCATGATGTCCATGGTAATGCCAATGTGAGAAAAAAATTGGGTGCCTTTGGGGGAGGTTGGAAAAAATGGTTCAAGAGTTGCACTTTCAGCCTACCCGAACGTACCAGGCTGTACACGCTATGTTTTGGTTGCAAGCATGAAATGACATCAAATTTTACCAGCAATTGGGCATGCCCAAGGTTTTCCCCCAAACAAAATTTGAACGATTTCGAATACCGAATGCACGTTGCATCATGTCAGGCCTATGTTTTAGGGGTTTTCACCGGAAAACCCTATTAAAAACATAGAATCTCTGAAACCAATGAAACTTGGCATGCATGTTGTCCATGGTGATGGCAATGTGAGGAAAATTTTGGGTGTGTTCGGAGGAGCTAAAAAGAAATGGTTCGACACTTGCCCTTCCGGCCTACCCAAACGTACAAGGTTGTACACTGTGTGTTTGGTTGCAAGCATGATATGACACCAAATTTTGCCAGTGGTTGGGCATGCCCAAAGTTGTCCCCCATGCAAAATTTGCACGAATTTGGACACCAAACAAACGTTGCACCTTGTCTGGCCTGTGTTTTAGAGTTTTTTCACCGGAAAAACCTAGAAAAAACATAGAACGCTAGAAACCAACAAAACTTGGCATGCATTCTAGCCATAGTGATGCCAAGGTGTGGAAACAATTTGGGCGCGTTCGGGGGAGGTGAAAAGAAAAGTGGTTGGAGACTTGCCCTTCCGCAAAATTTGAACAAACTCGGACACGAGCATGAAGTTGGGTCACGTCAGGCCAGTGTTTACGGATTTTCCAATGGGAAAACCTAGAAAATGCATGAAATATCGGAGACCAACGAAACTTGGCATGCATGTTGGGCATGGTGATGCCAAGGTGTGGAAAAAAATTGGGTGCATTTGAAGGAGGTGCAAAAAGTTTTCGAAACATGTCCTTCCGGCCTAACCGAACGCGTGCAGATTGTGAAGCGGTGTGTTTGGTTACAAGCATGAAACCACTGAAAAGTTCCATGTGCTCATGATTTTTCCTAAGAAAATCACAAATTTGAAATAAAATCGCAGACCCAAAGAAGTTCATGAATTTGAAATAAAATCATGGACTCAAAAAAATAATGAATTTGGAAAAAAGTCATGAGTTTGGGAAAAGTTCATTAAAAGAACAAAGCATAATTAATTAAATTTAAAAAAATTCAAAAAGTTCTTGAATTAAGAAAACAAAAAAAATAAATAAAGAAATAACAAAAAATGAAAATGAAATAAAAAACAAAGAACAAGGGCTAAATTGAAGAACATCAGGTTGGAAATGTATGCTTTTTATTAGCATTATATTCGATAAGTGGTAGGAAAGAAGTTGTCTGCCACAAGAGTTGAATTATCCCAGTGGATAGCGGCTTCACTACTGCTCCCTCCGTTCCCGAATACAAGTCTTTCTAGATATTCCAACAAGTGAATATGTCTATATACATCCGTATGTTGTAATCCATTTGAAATACTAAAAAGACTTATATTTAGAAACGGAGGGAGTAGAAGCAGACAGTCTGGGTTCGAATCCCACATAGCACAGCTTCTAATTTTTGTAGTTTAATACTGAAAATAATAAGAAGAAAACGTTAATGGGCCAGGCCCGCCTAAGAAGCAACTAACACAGTATTAACGCTTGGGCTAAGGTACGGCCGTATATATCTCGGCGGTGTACAATACGTCAAAGATCCATATTGCCCTTTATATGTTTTGTGAGGGAGATGTACCTTTATAGGGAAAATCCTATATGCCGCTCGTTGCGTCAAACTGCCGGCGCTTCGCACAGGCGAGCGACCGAGCAGCGACGCAACGGGCCGGCCCGTTTAACCGTCCAGCGCTCCCGGTTTTGGGAACCTTCTAGAAGGTTCCTGAACCGGTTTTTTATTTTCCTTTCTTTTTCTATTTCTGTTTCTTTTACTTTTCTTTTTTTCTTTTTTGTCTTTCAAGTTTATGTTTTCTCTTTCAAAAAAATGTTCGCGCTTTTTTCAAAAAAGTTCGTGAACAAGTTTGTTCAAAAAATGTTCTTTTCATTCATAAATTTGTTCTCCGATTCAAAAATGTTCATGCTTTAAGAAATTGTCCAAATTTGTTCTTCGTTTCAAAATTTGTTCTCAAGATTCAAAAATGTTCGTACTTTTAGAAAATATTTATGTTCAAATTTTGTTCTCAATTTGAAAATTTTTTTCTCTAAATTCTAAAAATGTTCGGTATTTTAAATTTTTGTTCAAAAAATGTTCTTTTCATTCATAAATATGTTCTCAAGACTCAAAAAATGTTCATGCTTTAAGAAATTGTCCAAATTTGTTCTTTGTTTCAAAATTTGTTCTAAAGATTCAAAAAATGTTTGTGCTTTCAAAAATTGTTCGCGCTTCCAAATTTGTTCTCCATTTCAAAATTTGTTCTCAAGATTCAAAAAAATGTTTGCACTTGAAAAAATTGTTCGCGCTTCCAAATTTGTTTTCCGTTTCAAGTTTGTTCTCAAGATTCAAAAAATCTTTGTCAATTAGAAAAATGTTCAGGGAATTTTATAAAATTTTCTTGTTTTGAAAATTTGTTCATAATTTTGAAAAAAATTCGAGTTTTCAAAATATGTTCTTTGTTTCCTTTTGGTTTTTCCTTTACTTTTCATGTTTCTTTTGTTTGAAATTTTCAAATATTTGTTCTCAATATTAACAAATGTTCCAATGTTCAAAATTTGAAAAAATGTTTCATGTTTCAGAAAATGTTTCTGGAATTTGAAAATGTACTTGTTTACAATTTCAGAAAATGTCCAGTAATTTTAAAAAATGTTATAGGTTGCAAAATATATTCACGATTTCAAATAAATATTTCATGGATTTCAAATTAGTCATTCCAGGTCCACGCATGTTGAAGATAGTTGTTATAAAATTGATAGAACCTAAAATTGATGAAATACGATAGATGAAGACTAAAATTGCTAAATCAACTGCTCCTCCGTAATGGCTGGTAATACCACTTAAGGGCGGATAGATCGTCCACCCAAAGGTTGCTGCCCACTTCTACTAAGGCTGAGCTTAATAGGAGCAAGAGACTTGGTGGCAACAACCGTAATGATATATTATTTAATCGTGGAAATGCCATGTCGGTGCACCTATCGAATCGGAACAAACCAATTACCAAATCCACCTATCATCGCCGCATAACCATAAAAAGATCATTAAAAAGCATGAGCCGTTATTAAAACATTATAAAGTTGATGATTCCCACCAAGAATTTGATCGCCGGGTCGGGCTAATTCCATACGAATCAAGACGGAGAAGCATGTGCCCATCACTCCTGCAATGGCAATCAAGATGAAATAGAGAGTCCCAATATCCTTGTGGTTAGTAGAGAAGAGCCATCGAACCATATTTGTCATTTTGTATTTGAGAAATGCAAACTTTCCTTATCAAAGAGGGGCCGGGGGGCTGGAAGAGAAAAGAAAGAGGGGCCCGCCCGGGGGCTGGAAGAGAAAAGAATCGAATTCTTGAGCTACCCCGCTCTTTTTTTTTCTAATTCCCTTCTAAGATCCTCCGACTTAAACAAGTCGAGAGCATGCTCGTGCTCAGCTCTTTCGAGACTTGCCTTGCTCTTGGGGATTTCTTCCCATCGGATCCTCTGTTCCACTTCCAGGCACCTCCTTGCGGAGCTTTCCGCCTAAAGGAGATCCCGGTTGTGGGAAACAGCATCTCTAAAGAAAACAGATCCTCCCTCATTCTCCCGCAGATCTTGATAAGGCGCTTGGAGAACAAAGGAAAGAATCGATTCGCGTGAATATGGTCCAGATAGGAACGAAGCGCTTCATCGACCAAGTAGGGCTCGATCGGTAGATAAGGCCCTATTCTTTGATAAAGCGCCACAAATTCCTGAATGACATCTTGTCGCATACTAGACAGCTTTTCTTCCATTAGGAAGAGCTTAAGCCGTCGGTATGTCCTCCGGAGGGGTATTGTGATTAAGCTCGTTACGAATGAACGTAACCCATCCAGATCCTGCTCGTAAAGGCTCAGATAGAAGTTTAGCCCTGCTAAATGAGCTAGAGCTTGGGGATCCTGAATCTCTGGAGGAAGAGTAATAAGGAAGGAGGCTCCGAAAAGATGTAAAATTGGGAGAAGAATAATAGAAATAAAACGACAAATAAATAAAAAATAGACAAATAGAAAATAATATAAAATCGTATATATAAGGAAACTTAATACAAAAGTGCAAATAGAAAGCAGTAAACCTGCTAGTGGAGAAGAGCCATCGAACCATATTTGTCATTTTGTATTTGAGAAATGCAAACTTTCCTTATCAAAGAGGGGCCGGGGGGCTGGAAGAGAAGAACTTGAATACTAAACGCTGGAAGAGAAGAACCTTAATACTAAACCAAGTTTCGGGAACTTCTTGGTGACTTGATTGGTTCCCTTCCCCAATTTGCAAAGGATGATTCTCGTGAAGGTGATCTCGATCACCATTCTATGAGATTTTGGATGCTTTTGAGAAGCTTTTCCTTTTACCTAATGCCGGCTACCGACAACTTACTTCATGCTATTACTAACACTTATGGTAGAGCCGCACTTGCTTTCCAAAAGAAATTGAAACTATCATGCACGAGACTAGCCAATAGAAGAAAGAGCCACAAGCAAGCCATAGCAGCATCCTATTTCTTCGCTTTCTTCAACAATGCGAATCTACCTCACTCCTCATCATAACTCAAATACAAATTCGAGTTCCAAATTGATATTTCCTCACGTAAGCAATAAAATGTGAAACCAATATTCATCATGAAACTTCAGACACTGATGATTGTGAGGTTCTGGAAGAGAGACGACGTAGGCTGAAAAAAAGTAAATGTAAAACCACCCCTTAAACTCATTTGCTCAACATTCTTTCCACAGCAACTAAGAAAAGTGGAGAAAATCCAATAAGGGAGGTCCCGTGAATACAAATCAATTGGAAACCGAACCCGCATTCATGTCTCTAACAAGGCTGTCTAAGCTAAGCGGCCATGGACCCATGGACCCGGGAATCTGAACCATTAGGTAGAGTTTCAGCTGAAAGAAAACCAGGTCAATCTTCCGATCGCGAGTCTTTACAAGCTTGAAACAACTTAAGCACAGGCGAGTCGCCCTTTTAAAGTTAGTATTTATGCGACGCTGAACTAACGAGCGGATACCTAACCTTCAAGGAGAAGAAAAGACGGATGTATCTTTCATTCATATCGATCGGATGTGCTTTGCTCAGACTCCCATTTTACCATTGCTTAAGCCATATTACATAAAGCATAGTGAGTGATACGCAATGCCGGTACCACCATGTTTTTTCCTCACTCTGTGTAGCCACACTCGTTTGTCCATTTCTACTTATTATTTATGTTAAATAGTATCCGTTGGTTGTAGAAGCAAGGCGTTCGTGGATTGCAAAATCCATAATATCAAGAAGCGGTAGGAACCTGGCTAACTTCGATGCGGATAACGCTAGCTGTAGGAGAAAGTGGATCAACCAAAGTAGACCTTGATCGAAAGGCACCACAAGGCGAACCAATAGAGTGTGGTGTAAGCGGTGAAGCGAGAATAGGAATTGGAACTGCTTGAACTAGAAAGGGCTTCGCTACCGCGCTACCTCGGGAGCTCCGGAAGCAGTATACTCGCTTCACTCATCTGTAATGGTATCCTTGAAAGCTAGCTAAAGTGGGTTCTAGACAAAGTTCTCCTAAGCAGGCGGAAGGAAAAACAAGAGCGGTATAGCTCTACATTACGCCGGGGCCTCGTCTTACTCACTCACCTTCTACTAATCGGACCGTGACAAAACAACCAGCCCAGCAATAGGCAAGGACTGGCTGAAATCCCTTTCCGGATCCAGTCTATCCGTGTCTACATCCTTCCGCTTTACGTGTTGATGGAGCTCGGTCGAGATAGTTCCGGTATTGCGAAGGAGGGCAACGCATTGGGATCGCCCAATCCCTTCCGATCGGTTGTCATATTGAATTGCAAATTCTCGTATAGTAAGAGTTCCTTCGGTTTCCTACCTAGCACATTCTCTGTTGTCTCACGCCAATATTTTACCTGCGAGTAGAGTGTGGCTGGCTACATACGGGGAACTCAACCTACCTTTCGAAGGTAGACCTTTACGGATGAGTGAAACGAGGATTTAGGTATATAAGGAGACGACCCGCCAAGCGAGCCAGCCTGATACCGACTTTCATTGATAGGCCATGAAACATAGAGAATGGGAACTTGTTCATACGCATTACCTCGACCGCAGGTCTCGAGAATGACGAGTGTGCTTTCGCCCACAACTTCGCTGCTTAACCGGCTCGTGGTGTTTATGGTCCTGACCCGGTACAGCCGCTAAGCTCATTTTCATTTCCAAGTGTTGTTACTAGCCTCGAGAGAGATGTTTCACAGATTCACCTGCAATCGATAAACCAGGGGGATAATACCGAAACAGTCCTTTTTTTCTGATCATAGAGGAGCCGTATGAAGCTAAGGTTTCATGTACGGTTTTGCAATAGCGGTGGGAGCTGTGATGTTATTATCGACTATGATTATCTAACAGTTCAAGTACAGTTGATATAGTTGAAGCACAGCCAAAATATGGTTTTTTTAATGGAATCTTTGGCGTCAGCCTATAGGCTTTCTAGTTTTTAGAATTTCTTCTTTGGCGAATGTGAAAGATTACCCAGAGGGAATTAGTTGCAGGTTATCAAACCGAATATTCCAGTATCAAATATGGTTTCTTTTCTCTTGTTTCTTACTTATCCTTATTAGTTTCCTCTTTATTTGTAACAGTTCTTTACTTAGGCGGGTGGAATTTCTCTATTCCCTACATATCCACGATTCTCCCAGTGTAGGAATCACACTAGTTATCTTGACCTTGATTCGGTCAAGCAGTTTTTCCTTACTATACTCCCGAATGAACAGGAAAAGAATCTGTGTACTCAACCGTGCATTAGTAATTATCTGGGATTTTTTTGCTCTTTAAAGCAAAACGGTGTCTTGACTCTCAAGAATAGTGCGTGTTAATATCCATGTAGATAAAGATAGAGATAGCAACGAACTGGATGCATAGTAAAACAAAAACTTGTGACTTGTTCTCGTGAGGCTAACTAACCAAATCATAGGATCTAACACGAGACCGGATAAACACCGCGCCCCGCCGCGTCTATCTATATAAGCTAATCCCTCGACCTCAACCGACTCCCAAATCTCAATTGCTTTGGCTCTCTCTCTCCCTCCCTTTCGCGCGTCACCGTCCAATCAAACCAATCCCAAGTCCCCACCCGCCATGGCGAGCAAAGCAAGATGATTTCCTGGACGCGGCCCGCAACGTCGTCGGCAATGTCATCTCCTTCGGCCTCTTCCTCTCCCCTGTGTAAGCCGCCGCCGCCATCCCCCTCGTCCGCTTGTCTAGTCTACTCTCTATGGAAGGTGGTTGGTAATTAGGGTTTGATTCTGATGAGGGGGCGCTTGCTTTTTGCTTGTACATGTGCAGGCCGGCGTTCTGGCGGATCATCAAGAACAAGGACGTGGAGGAGTTCAAGTCGGACCCGTACCTAGCTACGCTGCTCAACTGCATGCTCTGGGTGTTCTACGGCATCCTCTGCGTCATATTCGGCTCGGCAATGTACGCCTCCTGCTCACCATCATGGTACGTACTCCATCGATCCCGCTCTTGATCCACGTGCATAGATGTCTTTTAGATCTATATTGGTAGATGTTAGTGATATTGTGGGTTGCGTGCAGGGTAAAGTGATCAAGACCAAGAGCGTCGAGTACATGCCCTTCTTCCCGTCAGCTGGTGAGCTTCCTCAACAGCGTCTGCTGGGCGCCCCACGCTCTCATCAAATTCGACCTCTACGTCACGGTCAAGAATATCTCCATCTTCGTGTTCCAACCAAATCTTATATAACTTGAGAGTGTCTCTCTAACCGTGCAGCTCTTGTCTTCGTTCGTGCACTCGCAGATCCCCAATGGCCTCGGTGCGCTGTTCGGCCTCGTCCTCGCCTGCTACTACAGGCCGACCCCCAAGAAGGAGAAGAGCGTAAAGCTCAAATATGATTGAAGGCTCCTGGCTCCTTGACTGCAATAACAAGTGCTAGCTACAGTAAGAACAAGGGAATCTAGAGACCGAGACTGAAAGAAAAGGCTAGGCTACTTCTATTCATTATTCGTTTCCCATATGATTTTCCATATTTTACCATAAAAAATAGGATGTTTTTAGCCATTTATTGTTAGTACTGAAATCAGGCATAAAGGATTTTGCGGGGGGTAAAGAAGTTATTTCAACAACGTTCCTGTCATCAAATCCTGATTCAACAAAGCCATGCCAGCTGTGTTGGTCGTTCCTCCGATTCAAAGTTCTCTTGGATTCCAAAAGCATCGCTACCCGCATATCTTGAAGTTGCTTAAATCTATGGAATTCCACCTCTGCACCTCTTTCTTGGGGCATAGGTGAACCTATAATTGATAGTAGAGCGTATGCTAAATCCCCAACCCTCATGATGCACTTCGCTTGATTCATTCCGCTTATCGTACCACTTAGAGCTTTCAAACCCTTTTCTTAGCGCTATGTAATATGTTGTTATTTAGAAATAGGAATGGTATGTTTAATAGCTCGCATATGTGTGTTTCTAGATTCTATAGTACTCCGGTTCTTCTGTTCGACGAGTTCTGATTTTCCTTCTTCGCTGGGGTCTACATACGAAAGAATGGAACACTCGATAGCTTCGATACTCAAATAACCAGCTCATTATGCTTAGGTTGGGTTAGGAAACGAAGCTTTCCAAGGACTAGTTCTTTTAGCATCTGTTTCTCCATCCGTTCTCTTCACATAAGAAGCCAGCCGCCTACTCCTACTATTGGGTCGGTTGGTCGGTCAAGTGAACCACGCCCAGCAGGTGGGTATGCCGATAAGATTCCTTTGTTCGACGTCGTCCATATGAAGCGGCGCTTCAAAACGAGGCTATTATGCTGAAACTAGGGCTCCCTCTGGACGGGTAGAGCGAGAGGGATAGCAAGCACTTGAAAAGGAAGGAAGGGTCTTAGAACTACTGAAACAGTAGTAGAACTCTTCCAAAATCCAAATAGGAGAGTGAAAAACAAAAGAAGACCATTGGGCTGGGAAGACTCCTCAATCACTCTGCTGGGCGATGCTTCTTACTCTACCTTTCAATTCCTTTGCCTTTCTTCTTCTGATCGATCCAATGGTTCGGACTAGGACGCGTAAACCCGAAGGAGATTGACCCTACCTAAGTATTTTCTTAGATAGAAGTGGTTGGTCAAGTGTGAGTCACGCTTGAGCGGAGTTGACCCACTTTTAATAGCAACGCCCAGATCAATGGAAAATGGAAGTTTCTAGAATTGCTGCTCTGTTACATTCAAGAAGTCTTTCTCCGTGGTTCGGTTCGGAAAGGCGGGATGGAAGAGAGAGAATGGGCTCATCGTGCGACAAGGTCGATCGATCACTCAAACTGTTCGGTATCTCTACAATTGAGTGAGCTGTGTTGCGAAGGAAAATGATGAAATTGCTTACTTTTCACAGGCGTGAATTCTATCTTCGATTAGATAGTTTCCATGCTTTTGATAAAAGATGGGTTGGTATCTGAATGAAAGTCGGTAAGCAATCAATCTAGTGCTGTCCTCGGCAGACCGAAATGTAATAAACTTTGGAGCCTCATCATTGGAAAGATTGACAACTTAACGGTCTGAAAAACTATTCAAAGAGTGACTTTTAAGCCCCAACGGTTCGCTTTATTTTCAACGGACATTTCCTCCCTCGTCAGCAGCTTCATTACCTTTTAAGTCCGGAAGGGTAGTAAAATCACTCACAACAATCAATCTTTTCTTATGATATCGATCTGATGCAAACGGTGACACCCCGGATAATGTGTCTGTGCATTTGTGTTTGTCTTCCCTTAGATGTGAGGAATCGAATCTCTATTGAAATCTGGAATCACAAGGTATCCTTTCTTTAAAAACACATGAGCAGGCATACTGAATGAATAAGAAATCGCTACTATAACGAGAGAGTTGCCCCAGATCATACAATGTGGTTCTCTACTTTGGTGGTTTGGCGGATCAACGTATTTATCTGAAAAAAGAGTAGACAAAGGTTCTGATAGGGGTAACTACTACCAAGAAGAGAACTAAGAGAGATGAAGAGAGAGAAGTTAGCCGCAACCGATCATCGGAGGAAGCAGGCTTACAAGAAACTGATGGGACGATCGGAAGAAGAGAGTGATAACAGGTTTCTAGTTGACAACCTTCCGCATTTCTTATTGGGATAGATTTCATACATTCCTATTTCCTTTACCCTCCCATGAGGAAAAGCTGGTGTGATTAAGGTTATCTAAAGAAAAGCTCATAGTGTTATGCCTTGTAGCTTATTCCACTCTCTATAGTAGTTCCCTTGATTCAACGCAGTGAAGACAGTTTCAATCGGGTCGATGGACCCTTGGGTGTTTTTGGGATAAGTCGCTATTATCAAAAAATAGTCATTTCTTGCTTTCGATTAGAGAGGTGATTTCATTCCACAGTGACAATTCATGTTGAACGCGTCCTCCGGCATTTACGATTCTTCCTGAGAGGGCACTATCGGCAAAGAATAACCTTTCCACCCGGCGAGAAAAAGAGACAGAGGTTTGCACTTGGTCCTCTTGGTTAGGATGTAGAGGGATCTATCAACAATCCCGTCGTCTTCTTCCAGCTTTTCCTCTGAATTTGATATACTTCAAAAGCGAATCACTCTTTTCAGTATGAATGGCTCACTCTCCCATTCTTTCCGGCTAGGGCAGCAGCTAGACCCATATCTTTTGATGGCGAGCATCGATCGAGATCCTTGGTGAAAGCTAGAACCAACTCTGCGAGGAAAGCGGAAGCAAACAGTTATGATGTGGTTGATAGTGTTTTTAGGGATAACCTAAGTCGGCGTTACCCGACATAGTCAGCGGGTACCTTCATTCTTTAACAATTCCGGACATAGGAACAATGAGCTGTCTCCACGGCTTCTCTTCCAAACCAATATCGCAATGGATCTATCTTGACTTATTCTCTCAATCAATGAATGCGGGTCATCGTGGAGAATCAGGGAAGTGTAGACTATAAGTAGCCAATTTGCAATTCATTTCCTTGGCAATGACGAGTGATGGTATCTCAAGCCATTCATCTTATCTCTGCAGCGGAGATTCTTCACCGGACAAAAGATAAGGAAAAGACAAAGAAATCCCATGGGTAGTTTTTGGAAAAACCAATTCGACTTCTCTTCGATCTTCTTGGCTATGCGGAGGAGTCGATGAAACTGAACTCTATAACTCTTTTATTTAAGCTGAGTCGACCAATCCATGTGGAACCATAGGAAGCCGAAGAAAGATAGAATGAATAGAATACAGCTCAACATTTGAAGAATGGAATCATCCCTTAAACCTCCAAGAAATCGAATAAATCTAACTATAGTGGTTGGTGATTCCTGGTCGAGTAATAGTATCTCGGAAAATGGAGTTTCCACTGTTTGTATGGTCTCGTGGTAGATTACCTTCTCCAGGCGGGGAAAGGGCGCCGAAATGAATTAGATATCTTTCCACGGCTGTAACTACTAGTCATTCTACCCCTTAGAACACCTAGTAAAACTACTAGTCCTGGTCGATACACCTACTCGTTTCGTTGCAAGCTGTCCAATAAGCTAGGGTCGGGCATGTCCAAAGAAGAATGTACCAGGTCGGTGGCGAGGAAGTAAACTAGTGCTTTCCAACTGAGCTGGATACATCATAGTCCTGGATACATACATATAGCAGGGGTTGCTCGCCTTGTTGAAACTAGTCCCCTTGCTGGCTCGGAAGCACCAGACCTATTCGTTTCACTCGAGAAAGTCATTTGCTTCACCGGTTCGATATGCGATATCAAAATCCTTTCCTTCCACGGATGCGACTAAAAGAGAGTAGCTTCTCCTGCTTTAGGAGTTTCTTCCACCGGTGTGCCTATAGGGAGATAATGACTCTCCTAAAACCCTTATTTGCGGTGAATTGTTAATTGGATCTACACTTTTGTTGGATCCACATCTTTGAAAGAAGACTAGTTTGGCACGGGCGGGCTAGAAAGACTTCGAGGATAAAACCGATCATTCAACAGATAAGGTCCTTTTGGGTGACTCTGGATGGAGCAAATCTATAGCATCAGCCAGTCTAGCGGCGTTCTAACCACTATCGCTTTCGTCTTGTAAAAGTGTAATAAATGCGATTGTGAATTAGGGCCAGTAGACTAGAACTATAAATTGACCTGGCGTCGACGCTCACCATTATGGTTCTATTGGTTCTCATCAAGTATCTAAATGGTTCTATTGGGGTTCTCTTGAGATATCCAAATATTATTTGGAACTTACCACCCGTGTGGAGCCTTGAATGCGACTATAAATTGGATCAGTCGAACCGGGCGATCACTCTCACGGAGAGCTCTTATGGCTCTCATGTGATAACTAACTCGCCTTTCTCAGAATCTTCCGAATCGGGATCCGTGGTTGCGTCTGTTGGCGGTAGCACTTCTTCATTGTATTTGTGACTTGGCTTTGTGAAAGCTCCCGTTGACATTCTAACACATTGGCATTCTAATCTTTTATTATTTCTTAATAAATTCGACCCGGAAGGCTTTTAGCTGAACATAAGGAGTGGTGTGCGGACCCACAGGCGATTACCAATATATCATTAGATTAGTGAATTCCCACGCGCCAAACAAAGGCGTCACCACACCGCCTCCCAAAGGCTTCTTTTAGGCTTCCCGCCACATCACACGCTTGCTTGCTTTTGCTAATCCGATCCGAAAAACGAACATTCTCCCACGTGCTTGGGCCTTGCAATAGCGATGGATGCTCTGAACATGGTGTCATTATCAGCGATTCCTCAATCAATCGAAGAAAGGGAATATAACCTGCCCTCATTGTCCAGGTTTTCTTTGAACAACATCGGCGGACAAGAACAAAGGTTTTCACCATCGTCTTTGGCGCTTTGCTGGAACTATGTAAGGTTTACGCTCGTGACTTCACGAGATAGTGATTCTCCTCGCGACCACCATTTCATTTACCTTCACCAGGACTCAGAACAACATCTTAGAACCTGTTTTATCCTCTGAACAACCAACAACAAACACTAGAACTAGAGTTATAAACCTTCCGAGATGGCTTCATCTATTGCTTCTTTGTTGTCTTTCTTATCCGCAGATGAAAGCGGGAATCTTTTTCTAGATTGTGTGAGTGGTCGGTTGTGATGGAGAACAGGGATTCCCAATCCAAAAAGACTGGCTTCTTTTCGAAAACTTCCACGCCGACTATGCGCGAGAACCATCCGTTAATCCGTGTGAACCAAGAAGAGAAAATAGAAGCTTTTTACACGCCTGTCTAGCCAATCCAATAGGCTTTTCTTTCGTATAAAAGAAGTTGAAAACGAAGCAGAGATAGAAGAGCATAAGCCAACTCTGCATGGAAAGCCCCTCCGTCAAGAATTTGAGAACGGTATTGAAAGAATTCGGAATCATTATCGGTGATGGAAGGAAGGCGCGGGTCTACCACCCCTTTCGATGGTAGGCGCTCCGAGCTATGCGTCTCTCACATCCCCAAAAGGAAGAGTTGGTGGATCAGGTCGAACAGTTCGTTCCGTCATCAACTGTCAATAGTAAGTACTCTAGAGCTCCAAAATGGCTTGCAAGCGAGGAAACGGCAGCATAGGTTTCCTAGTGCAACGGCATTCGAGTAATAAAAGGGAGACAGACGCACTTTTTCGCTCCAATTCCATGTTTTTTGCAGTTTGTTAAGGGAATGAGAAAACAAAAGAGTTTCTTCGATCAAATCTTGGAGAACACTTTGCATTCCAATCGCTTGACCTTGATTTCTTGGCTTTGATGTTGTTATCACAATCAGGTTGCCATAACACGCATTGCTATGTTGAGACAACATGATCTTGAATCGAGGATTGGATTGCCTTATCTTATTAGTAGGAAGAGGTGAAGTTCCCTTTTCTTTTCCACAGGAAGCAGTACCTGCATTCCCGTGAGCTTTTCCTATCCCATTGCTCTCTATTCTCTAATTCCCTTAATCAAACAAAGTTTATATACCCTCTGATTTGGGGATCCTTCTTTTCTGCACTTCCCTTTTCTCTACTTCCCATTGGAGTGTCAGGGCCATTTTGAGATATGGGACAGGTCCGTTTTCATCAACCAGCAGGAGGAAAGCTAGCACATTTACCTTAATCCATTGCACTACCGAGAAGTTTGATGACTTCTCACCTTCATAACATACTTACCAAACCTAGTAAGGGATTTTGTACCTTAATCTAGTGAAAGGTGCACATCCGATCCCTAATCTAGCTCTCTCGTGCGAAACCCATTGGCAAAGAAACGGGTTGATTCTTGGTTCAAGTGATGGTGGGGGATCAAGAAGAGTGGCTATGTGGGGTTTGAACTTGGACAGGATTAGCTTAATTTGGATAGTGCATTTTATCACTCCACTTGGGCCCTTGGCCTTTCTCCCTATGTGGATGGATGATAAGAAAATGCCAATCAGACCAAGTAAAGGGCTCATGTGAAGCATATTATGTAGATCTAGCTGACAATAATAACTGAGATCCTATACAAATAACGCATTAGCGACCCCTTGGATAGACAATTCATGCTACTCGACTCACCATCACTCTTTAGAGACATTCGACGAAAAGCAAGCTTACCAATAAGAAAGCATTTGGCATGGCGGTATCTTCTATATCTTCTATAATGAATATAATGTGCACACCTGGCTTTAACCAGATAAAATCTAGTACAGCGGGAAGAACCGCAGACGATACATCACCTTAAAAGCTACCTATACGTCCGCTTTTATATCCAAACAGAAGCCTCTATAGATGACCCGGAAGACGCGGACACGAGCAAACATCTACTGCGAGAAAGCAACTGGTTCAAACAGAGATTGACTATCTCCTTTTCTTGCTCGATCCTCTGGAAATCGTTTGGAAGGTAGATTTTGCGAATAACAAGTGTGATCTTGACGACGTGCTCCTAAGGCGGCTGCTTAGTCGAC